>QXEO01000118.1:1650703-2227849 GCA_007115705.1 Dactylis glomerata
TCTCCTACCTACTAGTGTGCAATTTGTGGTTTGGGCTACTCACCAGTGGTGAGTTTTCTCCTTTTCTCACTTCCAGCCTCTAGCTTGGAAGATTCTATGAGCTTTTGCTCTTAACCTCTAGCCTCTAGCCTCAAGGTGTTCTTATGAGCTGCTCTGAGAATTTTTGTGAGTGAAATCATGTGGAAGAAGGGGTATTTATAGGGCTGGCCAATCAGTGTGGTGTTGACACCTATTTACATGCATTTGGTGACTAAGGTGCTTGTGCACTATTCTGAACCGCCTCTCTATGTTGGATTCTAGCCCTGATTCATAGTTTTCATGAATCTATTAATCATGGGTGAATTTTATATTATTTCCCTAATTAGCTTGCTCACTATTTATTTCTGGTTACTAAGTTTATACTTTTTGAGATGATGTACATCTCTATATGCTAAGTCACTGATGGTTTTGGTCTATGGTTTATCTTGGATGCTAATTACTTGCTAATCTTGTTTAGCAAGCTCTTGGTCATTTAATTCTGAATAATTCCCATTGATTAACTAAGGAATCCTGGCTAGGGTATTTTCTGATGCGAGTTCATTGCTTAATATTTTCTATTGGAGATATTCTGGCTGCTCTTGAGATAATATCTTTTGTCATCCTTCTGTCTGAAGTATCTCCTAGATTTAACTAGGTCATCCTAGTTGGCCTACTTGTTTGATTTACTGCAGCAACCAAATTGTTTCTAAACTTTGAATTTCCTCCTATGAATAATCTGTTTATTTGGATTTGGCCACTGCCCTAGCTAATTAGGTTCAGAACCAAGTTTCTCAACTTAATAAAGATGGATTCCAAATCAAATGGTTGACCCTATGTCAAACCAACATTTTAATCCTAATACAAAACTTTTCTTAGTGTTTTTGGCTTGCGGGTTGAAGAAGATCAGAAGAAGAAAAGATCAAGATGGTAGATAGGCTAGTTAGGGTTTTCTTCTTTTTCTTTTTCTTTTTAGATTTTTGTAATCTGACCACTATGTGTTATGTAAAAGTACATATGTATGATTCTATTGAATAAAGGTTATTTTTATCTTTCATATGCAACATGTTTCATATTTTTATGATTTTTCTATAAGTTGTTATGAATATTTGAATTTGGCCCTAATTATTCATTTATAAATAAATTTAAATCCAAAAATTTAAATTTGGACTTAAACAAGTAACTTGATGATCAAAGAGTTTTAGTGAAGTTATAAACTTCTTTTAGATGATTGTGTTGATAAAAATATTCATCCCCATATTTGGCTAATTTCAAAATATTTGAAATTTGATTCAAATTCCAGAGTTTAAATGTGAGCTCTAGTCAAACTTCACACTTTGAACCTTAACAAAATAAGTTTTCGAAAATCCATTTTTTAAGGACTGAAATGCAAATCACAATTTAAAACTACCCCTTCTCTGAGTCCTTTATGTCAGGATGTTACACACCGCCGGCTACATGCACCTCCGCCAACCCCCGGTCTCTTTCCACATCCACCAGCCCAAGTTCCTTCACGCTGGTCGCCACTCCCCGTTTCGGTGCGCCGGGGGGTTCTCCCCCGCACATCCTGGATGCTAGAGGACCTCCTACGTACCTCTGTGATATCGGATCTCCGAACCGCCCCATAGATTTGAGGGAGTGGCAAATCCATTATTTGATCAAACAATGTACCATCACCGACTCCTAGTAAAGATAAATATTTTTTCATAAAATATTTAGTAAAAAATTCAAAGTTTGACTTTGACCAAACCCATAACATAAAGTGATTATGAATGATGGGGTAAAGAGTACAAAGGAGAGGGAAGAGATGACCGAGAGTATTATAAAATTGAATTAGTTCTATGGTCCTCCTTCGTTTATAATAAAAATAAAATTGAGCTAGCACGATTATTCCGCCGAAATAAAACTGAGCTAGCAAGACCTTCTCTCAGTCAATTCCGTCCAAATAGAACTTAATATCCCATCTATAGGCCCTCTTCTTCTCCTAAAATAAAGCTCCTCCGCATATATGTATGACATTTATTCTCCCCGAGATTATTGGGTCATTTATGCAGCTGTGGGAAAATTTCGTCCAAATAGAACTTAATAGCCCATTTAGATAGGCGATATCCTTCTCCTAAAATAAAGCTCCTCCGCATTTATGCATGCCATTTATTCTCCCCAACATTAATAGGTTGTTTATGCGGTTGTGGGAAAAAACTATTTTGATTAAGAGTTATGCAAACCATGAGGCAAAAAGGATGATTTATATCCCCTAATTAATCGCTAATAAATAAGGAGAGAAGACCTGCCTTTTTTCGCTAGGGGTAGAATCAGAAATCAAAAGATGTATGTTGAAAAGTGCCTTGACCACCAACTCCAATCTTATAGTTTAGATAAGCAATATCCCAATGGTACCAGAAAATACCATGTCCTGTTGTAAGATAATCTTTATTTTAGTACATGAATATCACATCAAATCTTAGTTTCACAACCAGCAATTGAATGTAAAATAAGTATATCATGCAATCCAGAAAGACAATCAGGTAATTGTTAATGTTCAACAATCTCTAAGTTTGATTACATCTATCAAGGGATATGTGCCAAATAACCAAACAAATACCATGCCCATTGGTATAACATTCTTTAGTCTCATAGACGAATATAACACCAGACTAAGTTCAACTCAAAATTAATCAAGGATGGCATATCTCGTAAAATCTTAATTTCCCAACCAACAGTTCAAAAATTAATCAAGGACGCAAAGTTTACAGTGTAAAACCATGATTTGATCCTTTATAGCAACTAATACTAGCTTGATAACTACATTAGTGCCATATGGATAACTATCATGTGCATAGCCAGGTAACTAATTTTTTTTGTGATTTTGATAGCTAGAATAGTAATAGTTGGATCAAAGTAGAGTAAGGACATGGTGATCAGGCACCATCTTTGTAAGTTTAATCCTACCAAGTCGATAACTACGTCAACTAGTTGAATGCCCGTGCGTTGCTATGATTTTTTCAGCTTGCTACTTCAGCAACATGAGATTTTTTATTCTTTTTTTCGAGAACTCTTAGGAGACTTGTGAATCATTGTATTAAATGGACAAGAGGATAAAAACATGACAATTATTTGTCATTAGCATAAATATTTAATGCAGGAATACTCATCATGCAAATTGAATGAAGCAACCTTTAATGGTCAGATTGAAATAACAATTCTCTGCATGCGCCTAATTTGATTATGTAAAACTCATAGTCTTGGTTTCTTCGGGCATCATCGCGTTGAGACCTATTGTCTCCATAAGGGACTACTGATCATAGAAATTATTATATAGCGGAGACAAAATAAATAAATATTTATGCATTGCTACCGAAGGAATAAACTTATAAGAGATAAACATGATAGGCATAGGCGGCCATGTTGCCTCCTCTCCAAAGGCCTCGCAAAGCGGACCATCCGCCTCCTCTTTGACACTATGTCACCCGAGTTTGAAGTAAACGGCGGGAGTATCCTTCGGAACAATGCCGACTTGGTTTGACGGGTTGTGCACTAGTGCGTCCTTTCTTGGTGGAGCGACGGGGTCAAGGGCTTCGCGGGAGAGGTGGCCTCCTTCTCCTCCTATACCCAGTGACGAGGGGTTAACTCGACAAATGTCCTAGATGAAGGACTTAGGATCGGGGAGATAGGGCGTCGGATGAACTCGAAGGTAAGTTTAGTCGAAATAGGTGTGTGTCGAAAGTAAACTTTGGGTGTTAAACCTGGCTTGCTTTCAATCTGGCCTACACCGTCCCCTCCTGGCCCCTATATATAGGTGGCCAGGTCTCGAAGATCGGGTAGGGTACGATACAGATTACAATATCGACATACGGTAAGAACTCGTATTCGACTATCATTACAATTGGGCCTAGCTTATCGGGCCTCAGGGGTACTCAACTAGCGGGCTCTATTAACTATACCCTTGTCAGTAGCCCCTGAGATTCTACCAGAATTGCAGATTCAGGTTGAATCTCTAATCTTTAAATCTTCGACTCGATCAATTCTTCATCTTCTTCATATCTTTAAATCTTCGACTTGGTCTTTCGACTTATGTTTTATGATAATTTGCTCGCAAGGGGTTTTGATGAACAAGCCTGACAACTCTGACGGATCAGGACGTCAGTTAACTGCCGGAACAAACACTTGCCACCTACTTCAAATTCAATCCCCTTGGACTTGAATTCGGGATACCGGTCAAATCCACTCTTTTGCCGCATTTAGGACTTACAAAGAATGGATCCCAGTGGTTCTCAGGGTACCCAGTGCGTCCACCAGGATTTTCTTCGCGTCGTAGACACGGATACATGCCAGCAGAGCGCATCCATGTGCGTATACCGGGCCACACAGGACGGATCCTGGGGTCTTACCTTCGTGATGAATCACAGCATTCGAGTTTCATTGCGATAACGTAACTCGAGAATCTTATATCGCAGCCAAATTCTTGACTGAGGAAATCAAAGAAATTCGGGTTTAAAATAACCTTCATCGCTCCCGATGGGAGTAATCTCCCTGTACTTTTGTCGACTACATAGTCGAGATTTGGATACTTACCCTTCTTCTTTCTCTATCGGGTGCGCGCTCAGCGCTCCCGATGGGAGTAGCCCCCGAGGCTATGTTTGGCTATTTATAGTCAAGCATAGGCTCAAAGTTCATGTCTTCTGTCTTCTGTTACCCGTCTACTGTTTGCAAGCCCCTGAGTCCAAGTCGAGGTTTTCATATCATGCGACCACAATCTTCTCTTTCTTGTTCTTTGATATTATCGTCTGCTGTGTGCAGAATTTAACTCCTATTGTAAAATATGTTGACGGGCCTTGTTTTAGCACGAGGGCCCGATAATACGTGCTTATAAATAAAGCATCCCCTATCAAGGGTAAAAACCCTAATCCAATTCCTCCTCCGCCGCATCATCTTCTCCCTCCATCTAGGGTTTTTCTTTCTTCCTTTGTCCGCATGGCTGATGCAGATGACTCCCGTCTGAATCTTGGTTCTCCAATGGCGCCCCGAGGCCAAGGTCGCCCTCGTGGAAGCAAAAACAAGAACACCAATACTCTGGCCGCAGCAGGATCATCATCGGCCGCTCCGGCGAAACGTCGCCATGGGCGTCCACCTGGTAGCAAGAATAAGCCCAAGGTGACTGGCGCTGCTCCAGGTCCAGTTGCTCCTCCTCCTTCTACTATTCCGAGGCTTCGTATCGCGGCTCGGTGCATGTCTTCTCGTGGGTCTCCAGGTTCTGGTCTTGTAGCCAATAAATATGCTTGTGCTGCTACTAGTGCTGCTTCTGGTGTTTTTTGTATGAAGTCAACTTCCTCTTCTTCTAGCTGCGGGGTGGGGCTCCTTAAGTACTCCTCTTCTCTGCCGTATGCTGTCGCCCTCCTGTTGTGTTTTGGGTCTCTGTGCCTCTCTCTGCTATATTCTGAATCTTCACTATAGTCTTCCCAATATTCCTCCCTTGATATACTGTTATTGTCTTGAAGCACCATTTCTTTTTCCTCCCTTAGTTTCTTCCTGTGTTGGTATAATGCATACTGATATCCCATTAGAACTTCTCTTCTCGATCCTTCGGGTACCTCTGTACCGTTATTGATAGCTGATTTGATCATTCTCCATTCGCCAGCCGAGACGTGGACTTTCTCCTTTTCCTTTTTGTTGTGTTCTTTTACTTTGTCGACTTGCCTGTCGACCTTTTTACTTCTTTCGCTGTTACTTTCCTCTTCTGCTTCGGTGATGATGACGCATAACTGATGCACTTTGGAGACGCCGCTGCTTCCTACGGCGAGGTCCTCTGCGTCGCTGTGCGTCTGATACGCTTTTTCTTCTGAGTCGAAATTTTCCTGAATTTTGTCGCCTTCTGCGATTGATGCTTTTTCTAAGCTGACCGGCGAGTTTACCTCACTGGAAGAGCCTTCTGACGACTTTAATGTTTCCTCTGTGTCGGGTTCGTTTGCCGACGGATCTGGTTTCGTCGAATCCGAGAGGCGGGATGAACCCGACGGCCCGATGAGGATGCTCAAACTTCCAATTGTCAACTCCATCTCCTGATTTCCGTCGAGTTCTGAATTGCTGTTGGCTAAGAGTGAAAAAGCCGTCGAATTCATGATTCCAACGCCCAGAGTCCCCACGGTCGGCGCCAATTGACGAGGGGTTAACTCGACAAATGTCCTAGATAAAGGACTTAGGATCGGGGAGATAGGGCGTCGGATGAACTCGAAGGTAAGTTTAGTCGAAATAGGTGTGTGTCGAAAGTAAACTTTGGGTGTTAAACCTGGCTTGCTTTCAATCTGGCCTACACCGTCCCCTCCTGGCCCCTATATATAGGTGGCCAGGTCTCGAAGATCGGGTAGGGTACGATACAGATTACAATATCGACATACGGTAAGAACTCGTATTCGACTATCATTACAATTGGGCCTAGCTTATCGGGCCTCAGGGGTACTCAACTAGCGGGCTCTATTAACTATACCCTTGTCACCCAGCTTGCTTATTGTTGTGAGCACTGCACTCTTTGGCCACCGCCTCCAAGCATCTCATCATCCTTGTTGTACGTCTCCTCAGCAACATGGTTTTATGCGCATTTCTTCCTTGATGTTGTTGATATCATGCATTGTAGTCAACTCGAATTCATAAAACTCCATGTCAGTCAGCTTGGACGTAGGCGTTGGTGGAAGCACAGCCTCGAGAGCCTTGCACTGATCCGTTGCCAGCGAGTTCGGGAAGTCGCGGTGAAATGAATGTAGAGTTTGCCCTTCATGAAAGGCCTATGGTACATCATCATTCCCTCATCCTCCTCGCTTATTGCCTTGAATGAATCTGCATAAATTTTCAGAAACAACAAGGATTGTCAGCAAGTACATTTGTGCAAGTAAATTTGCCCAGCATGAGAATCTACACAAGGTCTTACCAGGCTTAAAAACTTCACCTGGGTTTGACAGCTGCTTGTCCAGATGGGTCAAAACAAGAAGTTCGAACCCACAGAGAGCTTCAGTGAGAGATAAGGTGTGCTCATAGAAGATATTGTTGCCCTTTCATATAAACTTTGGGTGATTCGTCTGCTAGATGACGAATACAATGTCAAACAAACCAAACTGTAAATTTATGGACATCAAAGCACTATAAGTAGTACATGCTACCATAGATTTAACAGCCATACCGCTTCATCAGCTTCTACAGGGAAGGTGATCTTCTGGTTGTGTTGCCTCCCCTTCTCAAGGTGAACTCCTGATGAACCTTCTCGCCCTTGTAGCCTAACAGCCATCCTTCTCGTTAATACTTTCTCCAGTGCCTCTGTACTCATTACAAGGCTGTTGAATATGTTGTTTCATGGAAGGTCCCAGCTAATGGATAGTCACTTTCATGCCTGAACAGTGACAACATGAGTAACTCATGGAAGCACCAGACTTGGAGCCCTCAATTGTAATCTTGTAGGATCACTTCTTCTTAAGCTTGGCAGACTAGTTCCTGACTAACTTGATAGTGCGATGAGCTTACTTGCTCTAGTTCTATCCTAACGATTGACTTACCTGAGTACCTAGCACCGAGGATCGATGTAATTGACTTTCAAAAAGATGCTGTTGATGCTACTCCTAAAACCTGATGGGTCGAGGAAGATGAGTAGCTCCCACCCGGGCACCGCTGCGGCCTCGCCGGCCACGGCGGCCACCCCCGAAACCCAACCAACCCAACCCACCACGCCCACCCCCACGCCACAGGCTGCTCCGGCCGTGGACGCCACGCACATCCCCCGCCGCGAGCTGCTCCGGCCGTGGCGGCCACCATAGCTGTCGACACCAGTCTTGCCTGGGACAATGGTGACGGAGGCCGACATGGAGGCCCGCTGGAGGGAGCCAGGGCAGCCGCCCAGGCCACGGAGGCCAGCGCGGTGCGCATCGCGGAGGTCACGGCGACGCACGTCGTCAACGGCGGAGCGCAAGACGGTACTCCAGTTGGCCGCGTGCATTCGAGCGTCGAGAGCAAGGCGGCCATTGCCAACCCGCAGATAAGTTACTACCCAACGTCGCACCCCGCGGCTCTCATTGCATGTCCACCACCTGCATCCCGCATGCATCCTAGTGCTGAGGCTCGGCGTCCGCCCCGGGCGTCGAGCTCTCTAAGATCAGCGCGGTCGTATGTTAAGTCTGCTGGTACTCTGGTTAGCTCGCCAGGAGAGGCCTTTGAAAATGACATGCTTTCAAAATATTTTTGCGGGACAACATGTGCGTTAAACCCTGAACTCCATGTTGGAAGTAGAATTGTAAAGAACAAGAGACAGACGAGAATGAAATCTGTATCCTTTATTGATGATTGATCCTGCCTTATATACAATCTTAACAGGTGCCTAATACGACGGTTCCCTGGAGGCGACGCTCCAGGATGGAAACCGTCAAGGGAGCGGGGCGATGATGCCGGTTCCCGAATCCTATGGATGGAAACCATCGGGGGTGGTTTCAGGGTGTGGAACCGCACCTTTTGGTTAAGCGGGAATTATCTCTAATTATCATTTAGATAATTATTCTCAACACTCCCCCTAATCACCGCTTGACTATATAGGTGCTCATCATCTTGATTAAATCTCCTCCAAAAACCCTGTGGGAAAAATGTGAGGAGTATGATAGGATATGCTGCTAAAACTCCTTCAAACCCAGTGGGAAAATAAGGATAAAATGATACAGCATATTATGATTATTGCCTCCGTTAACTCAATATGAAATAGTTCCATAGAATATAGAGGTCAACAAATATGTCGTGTATACTTTCCTAAAAACCCTGATGGGGAAAACAGAAAGTATGACATATGATCTTGTGTTGATATTACCTCATTAAAAACCTTGATGAGAACCTTGATAGTAAACTCATAAAGGGAAAAAGAGTGTAATATGATGCTTAGAATAGGAGTAATCCAGAGAGATACTCCCCCTGATTCTTACAAATCCTGAAGCCGTCGAATACCAATTCCATGAAAATATTTCTGGAATGTTAAAGTTGGTAGAGACTTCATGAATAGACCAGCAAGTTTATCGCATGATTTGATTCGCAAGATGTTTATTCTCCGACTCTTCTGGAGTTCATGGAGATAAAACAATTTAGAGGCAATATGCTTACTGATATTGCTCTCGATGTATCCTATTTGCATCCATGCAACACAAGCAATATCATCTGTGTAGATAATAGTTGATGATTCAAGAGAACCAATACCACATGACTTATGTATGTGATTTATCATTCCGTAAAGCTACACGTGTAACGCGGCTTTGTATTCCAGAATGATTGGTAGGTGAAGTCACCGAAGTCTGTTTCGAAGACATCAATAGAGTGACACTTCTACCATGTTGGTGCGCATTATGGGGATCATTAAGTAGCCAACATCAATGTATCTTGATGACATTGGAGTTCAGATTTCTCTGAAATTTCAAGAACATGTCAAATAATGTGTGGTGCCTTGTAGATATCGAAAGATATACTTGATTCCCAACCAATTGTGTTGATGGGTCCAATGGCACCGTGATATGGAACTTCAAGTCCCAACATCCCTTCTACATCATCCCGCGGTTTGAGTGAATCTTTCTCTACGTCTAGAGATTGAACAACCGGCATGGGAGATGGATATGACTTGTCCATTTTAGCTTTCTCCAATATTTATAATATAGGCAGCTTGGTGTATCATAATACTTGAGTGAAGTAGCCCGACTTGTAGTATCAAGTACTATTTGGGTTTAACCAAATCCTTCATCTCAAATTCCGTCTTTTAGATGATCACGTGCTTTGTCATTGCAGGAGAATCCTTGTGTATGACAAACACGCATGGTTAATTATCATTGTAGGAGTAATCCTTGTGGATAAGGAACTCACTATGTCGGTTGTACCAAAATATACCGACAACAATAAGCCATGTAATGACTCATTGATTTTACACTATGCATGTTGCATTTTATATTTCGATTCGGATAGAGATTCTATCGGGAGCCATACATGTCCAAATCTAGTGATCCACATGAAATATAGTCACTACATCTATCAACTGCATAGATAGACGATTTTGCACTGCCAATGATATAATTATCGAAAAAATTTGAGGATTCCAATCCTGTCTGGAGAGTAGGTCTCGGATCTCTGCGGAAACCCAACCTTATGCTACAAGCCTTGCTTTCTCACCACCTTGTTGTTCTCTAGAAGAAAACATATTGATTCCTGTAGGGAATTCAATTGGAGGAGCGAGGCTAATTCTGCTTGGATTACATCCTTCGTTTGTTTCAGTCCAAGCGAGTGGTTTACACTCTGCCATGGCCATGGTCTTTGGATCTGAATACTTTGAATATGCAATCATACAAGAGAAATGTTTGTCGACAATTGTAGGCTTTTGTTATGATTCTCCAGAATCGATATTGTAGGAGGAAATCTCATGCACCTATGATGACTCTTCGTGATTTCCCAATACGTGTGAGTCCAGGTGTTCCGATGTCCCAGCCAGTGTGTGCAAACTGGAGCTGGGGTTGTGGAGGTTTCCCTTCCACTGGGTGTATACTATCCATAAGGTGCTTATCAACGCAAGGTTGACTTGTATTTACTGATTTAGAGGATATCTCCTCAATTTCCTTTATTGCTTACATGAAGCTAGATCCTGGTTAGAGGCCGTACTAGTCCCCCTCTTTCCAGGTAAAGGGAGTTGAGTGGCTTTTGTTGGTACCTCCACTCTTTCGGGCGCATTTCTAGCCGAACTAAAGGATTTGTAGCACCTTTGAGATCAGTAAATGAATCTGGCAGGTTATTTGCAATGTGTTGCAAATATGTGAATTTCGGACGTGGTCCAAATTCTTGAGTACGTGGATATGAGGTGGAACATAGAGTCCCAATTGATTTCCTGGCATTATGTGTGGTACATGAAATCTCCCCCTAATGCCTGGAAATAATCCATCCTTTAATATAAGCAATCAGCATACTGGGCTATGAATGGATCCCCAACGGGGGGTCCAATGGTACATGTTGATCGACGGAGATCTGTACCCCACATAGATCCTTAGTCTGTGGGCCCAATTATGTATGCTGCGGTGGTGAGATCGGTACGCGTAAAGCGCATCTGAACTTACGCAGATGGGAAATGCTCGGGGGATTTCACGTATCAATTGCAGAGGAGGAGTACTGCGATATGCAGTTAGTCATTGAGCAGTGTGTAAAGCTTCATGACTCCAACGTCAAGTTGGTAATTGCAATTCATTAACAAAGGTCTTGCAATGAGTTTGATACTCTTAAATGGATCCGACAAAACCATTTGAGTATGGACGCATGTGACAAAGTGCTGAACGTCAATCCCCAGGGCCATGCAAGTCAATGAAGCCACATGAGGAGAATTCTGCAACCTTGTCCATGCGAATTGATAAAATTCGACTTTCAAGATAATGGGCCTATAACTTTATTACTTCCCTCATTATCGTGGTAAATGCATGGTTTCATGTGGACATAAGGCACATACGTGACCATTGTGAGATGCGTCAATGAATACCATAAAAATAACATAATGGTCCACACAATGGTTGGAAGAACACAAATATCTCCCTAAATGAGTTCAAGGAACTGAAGTGGTTCATCTTGTATTTTGAGGTGCAAAGGCCTCAAAATTGGCTTTCCAGAAGTGGCGCACGAGGTGCACACACATTCTAGTGAGGGATTTTGAACTTGAGCAAGTTGTGACCAATGGAATTGCTTTATATGCAACATGTTCTACAGGGTTGGATGCACGTGTAGTACAATCCAAACGATAGAGAGTGTACTTTTTCAAATACTTGTTCCTCATCCATCGGATTGCTTCCCATAGAAATCTATATATCGAGTTAAAGGATTTCCATGATTGAAAAATCTTTCTCAGATATATAGAACACATACAATCTTATTTATATCAGAGTGCTGATACAATATATATGACCACAATACTTATGTTCTAATACAACATCGGACATAGATACATAAAACGATCACTAAGGAGATAGTGGTACTTGCTAGTCGAAGTCTCCAAACATGTCCGTTGAGGCATACTGAACCATCATGTTCTCCGTGCCCATAGGGTCCTCTGACTTCTAGAGGGTCGTAGTGCTGCTAGGTCCCGAAGGAACGTCTTGCGAGCAACCAGCTCCATCAGTGTCATCCGTATGAAGGTTGAAGTTGGCTTCAAACCTTTTCCCTTGAGGTCCTTTGCATCCTTGGGATTGCTGGTAGAGAATGGCCAGATGCTTCGGGGTCTTGCACTTGTTAGTAGGATGCATGTAGCACCCACACCTATCACAAAGCTTAGTTTTTTCAAACTTGGGCCTTTGTGGTGGTGTACCCACAGTCTGAGTTTCAAGGCTTCTTGTTCCGCTTGCGCTTTCGCTTACCATTGAATTTCAATGAGTTGCCTTTGGAAGCACCATCAAAATTATGTCCATTCGCAACATTCATATGAACTTCAGGGAGAGGTTGGGAACCAACCAGGCGCTGAGAGCCATTCTTAGCGAGTAGCTCATCATGCTTTTCAGCCTGAAGTAGGATATGAATGAGGTCAGAATAGACTTGGTAGTCGCGAGCACGGTATTGCTGCTGGAGGAGCCTTTCAGATGGGAGCATAGTAGACAAAGTCTTTTCTATCTTTTCCGCATCTGTAGGTTCCTTCCCGCAAAAGCGCAATTTAGAACTTATCTTATGAACCTCATGATTGTACTCTCCAATGGACCTAAAGTCCTGGAGTCGAAGATGGGTCCAATCATGTAGTGCTTCAGGCAAGACAACTGCCTTCTGCTGTTCATACCTCGTTTTGAGGGCCTGAAACAAAGTAAATGGGGATTCCTCCTCCAAATACTCGGACTTAAGATCTTGGTGAATATGGTGCCTTATGATATATAAGGCAGAATATTTCTCCTCATCTCTTAGTGGCGTCACTCCAGCCGGAAGGGGGTCCTCCAGATTCTGGATTGCACACACTAATCCACGGGATGCAAGAGCGATCTTGATGTCCATGGCCCAAGTAGGGTAGTTGCGGCCATCGAGTTCGAGTGGATCGAACTCTTTTCCAGCCATCAGTTACCTTTTTGCCTGTTGATTCCGCGTTTGTTCTTCTTATTCCAGTGATCGCCGGAGTTCGCTCTCGGCAGAGCGTGCTGATAACGTGTTGGAAGTAGAATTGTAAAGAACAAGAGACAAACGAGAATGAAATCTGTATCCTTTATTGATGATTGATCCTGCCTTATATACAATCTTAACAGGCGCCTAATACGACGGTTCCCTGGAGGCGACGCTCCAGGATGGAAACCGTCAAGGGAGCGGGCGATGATGCCGGTTCCCGAATCCTATGGATGGAAACCATCGGGGGTGGTTTCAGGGTGTGGAACCACACCTTTTGGTTAAGCGGGAATTATCCCTAATTATCATTAAGATAATTATTCTCAACACTCCACTCCCCGACTATGATCAGAGCGATGCTTGTATCTGACGGTGTTGGCTTCTCTGCGCTGTTCATGGAAACGCTCCTCGCGTACTGGTTCGGTGGAACGGCTGGGCAGTTCAGAGTGCGCGAGGTACACGAAAAGGTTTTTGAATTTCAAACTGCTAGCGCTGACGTAGCTGCTGAGATCATTTTGAGCGGGAAAAGGCTAGCCGGACCAATTTGCATGCTCTTCGAATGCGCTAGCACGTACGCATCTACGGTGGATACCTTGCATGCTTGCCACACAGGCTCGCCGCTGATGGGCGTCGTGCGAACAACGATGAACCTCAACGCTAAGTTTCACGGTGGCAGACCAACTTGCTCTGCCAGCACTCAATCGCCTGCGCGACGGGACGACTCGAGGCAAAGCGGCGCCGCTCAAGCTTTTCAGTACAATACAGAGAAAGTGGCTACCGCTGGTGATGGTAATAAGAGTTATACCGTATCACATACAACACAAGGCAGTCGTGTAACTGCGACTTTCGGAGTGCGACAAAAATTTCAACCGCAAAGCGAAATCATTGCTGATCAACTTGCACCGCTTTCTTCCTCCGACGCACGTGAACCAAGACCACTGTGCACCTCAAAAGAAGGAAACGCTGTGCAGGTGAATGAAGGCAGTCTTCAGTGTACGCGCTTGTCCGCTGGTCAGAACTCTGCAGTATCAAACATGGGACTGTCTTTGACACGTGCACCTGCTTCTTGCCCCCTCGTGCACTCCCCAGCTTCTTCCACCCCCGCTCCCACCACCCCAGCACTGTCGTATAAGGCTGGTGCCAACGCGGGCTAGAGGCGGGGCGGTATCGCCCGGAGGGAGGCGAGAGGGAGGCGAGAGGGCAGCGGCGGGCGCCGGCTCCGTCGCCCGGCGGGAGCGGGCGATACCGCCTGGCTGTCGCCCGCGCTGGCGGGGCGGGAGCGGGCGAGAGGGGGGCGAGAGCAGGCGAGAGGGAGGCGACGCGCTGGCGGGGCGGGAGCGGGCGAGAGGGGGGGCGAGAGCGGGGCGGGAGCGAGACGAGAGGGGGTAACGGCTAGCTGTCGTGGCGCGATCTGATTCGTCCACGTCAGCTAGCCGTTGAGGTATCCGTTGGAGTTCAAAAAAATTCAAATTTTTTTGCAAAAAATTCCAAATTTCATCCCCAACCCCCTATAAATACCCCCACCTAGTTTCAGTCATTCCACACCCCACTTCATCTCCTCCACTCTCCATTTCCACTCCTCTCGACGCCATGTCTTCTAGCAGCAGTTCGAACTCCAGCGACGGAATGGAGGGTGATATGATCGATGCATTCCAGGCGGAGTATGAGGAGGCGATGCTCAACCCCGAGGCGGTGCCAAGACCGCCGCGACGCCGCCGACAGTTCATCAGGCGTGATCGTCTGGGTGCCCACGATCGGCTCTACGAGGACTACTTCGCCGACGACTGTAATTATCCTCCTAGCTTCTTTCGGCGAAGGTATCGGATGAGGCGATCCCTTTTTCGACGCATTGTTGATAGATTGGGTGAATACTCTCCGTATTTCACCCAAAGAGTTGATGCTCTCAACCGTGTTGGTTTTTCTCCCCTACAAAAGTGTACTGCGGCTTTGCGTTTATTAGCTTATGGAGCCGCTGCAGATACGATAGATGAGTGGCTTAAGTTAGCTAGACAAACTTCATCAGATTGTCTAGATAGATTCTGTGAAGGCATCATTGACTGTTACGGGGAAGAGTTTTGCCGTCGACCAAATGTCGAGGATACTCAGCGTCTGTTAGCGAAAGCCGAGGAGCGTGGCTTTCCGGGCATGTTAGGGAGCATCGATTGCATGCATTGGCAGTGGAGGAACTGCCCAGTGGCGTATGCCGGTCAATTCACAAGGGGAGACATCAAACACCCTACCATCAGCTTATCGCAAAGATGTCGAGTGTGCCTTTGGAGCGCTGAAGGCTAGGTTCAACATTCTAGCAGTTCCGGGACGCTCCTACTCGAGGCGTACTCTTGGGTTGATCATGCGTGCATGTGTCATTCTGCACAACATGATCATCGACGATGAGCGTGATGCAGATTTGGATGACATCTATGAGACAGTTGATTCCAATGTCGGCCCTGCGATACACAACAATGCACCACCAAGCCTAGCAGCCAGGATTCAGATGGACAACGAAATGAGGGACTCACCGATGTATACACAGCTCCAGCATGATTTGATTGAGCATGTGTGGGCTAATGCCTAGATTATGTAATTTTTTCAAATTTTTATGTAATTTTTTCAAATTTTTATGTAATTTTTTTAAATAATGTAATCGGTAACAATTTTAGTTGAATAAAATAATTTTCTTGCATTATTTTGAATGTTGTAAAAGAGAGGAGAGAGAAAAGCTGATGTGGAGGAGAGAGAAGTGAGAGCTGGCACTATAGCCCGTGCACTGGCACCGTGGGGTGAGAGTGGGGTGAGAGTGGGGTGAGAGTGAGGGTAAAAGCTGACGTGGCGAGGCTATAGTGGGGTGATGCATTGGTACCAGCCTAAAGAGATGCTACTCCGCAAATCTAACACCTCACCTCCACACATGTCAACACACCCCTTCTTCCCGAGCCTGCCTTTGAACTTGCACCGCCGTTGCCTTCGCTGCCTCAGCTACTTCCACCGAGCCACTGATTGCCGGGATCCAGTGGTGTACTGGTTCTGCCGGGCCTCTGGTCATCGTCGCCACTCCTGCCAGCTGCTCGCTCGCCTCCGCTCACGTCGCTCCTAAGCCATGGAGCTGGTTGTCCATGGGCGCCCCGCGTGTATGGATGTGCACTTCCCACCTGTGCGTAATCCCCGCTCGCTCGCCTGCCTCGTGACGGTGGAGCCGCCGCGTCACAACCCTGTGCCGTTGCTTCGTCGGGTTCTCCATCAGCAGCTCCGCAACCCGGCGGTTCGCTTCGCCGCGAGCTCGACTAGCGACTGCTTCGCGGTCTTCCTCAGGCGCCGCGACCAGCTGGCGGCGATGCGCGCGAGTCCGCTGTGCGTTCGGGAGGACGACGGCTCGGAGACGCTCGTCCGAATCCGCCCACATGATGGTGGTGACGACTCCTTCTCCTTCTCCTATAGCTATGTTGTCTGTCTCACTTTTGAGAAGCTTCCTCTCGAGTTCTGGGACAGAGAAGGCCTCACTATCGCCACCTTGGGCTTCGCTCGGCTGCTGAGTGTCGAGCATGCGGCGCTCCGTGGCCACGACTACTCGGCAATCTTCACCATGGTCAAGGTAGAAACACCCGCCCACATCTCGCATCGGCTCGCGTTCCACAAATCAAACAATAGCGGCAATGTCGCAGATGTCTTCATCAATGAGATCTGGGACGCCAGAAACGTGGCCGCCAAGAAAACAACTCTCACTAACCGTCTCCACCTCCACCCCCACCAAGCCGACGCCAGCCGCCACCCTTCCACCAGAGAAGCTTCCATGGAAACCACCGCTCTCGTTCCACGCGTCCGCACTCTGCATACACTTGGGTGCGGTCGGGAACAAACACGCCGCCACCCACCCCTACCCACCAGCGTTTTGAGCGCGGGGAGAGCTCGAACTCCACTGTCACCCTACCCCATGCCGCCCCTGCTGCATCTGCCGCCGCCAACTACACTGCCGCCAAAGCGGCGAAGGCACTCGCCTCGCCAGGCGTTGCTACACTCCAGGACCTCATGAGCCTTCTGCACAATGCCAAGAAATGCTCTGCGCCTACTGTTGTCAAGCGGCTCCCATGCTCCACCGCTAATTTCGCCATCCACGACCTTGCTTCCTTCGAGGTCACGGTGAACCTGGGAATCAAGTGGGGATTCCGAGTCCGCATTCCTGTTGGATCGCCGTCGCCTTTTGGTGATGACGACAGCACTTTTGGGGTGTTCCAGTACAATTTCCCACAATCCATCCCGCAACCCCCTGGCTCCGTTCGAAGAAACAACTTTTCCAGACAAAGCGTCCGCTCGCTCCTGTTCGAGCTTCTGCCCACACCTACTGCTGGTGTAACCCCGCTGCCGCTGCTCCCTGACATTGAGTGCGCTGATCTGTTGAGATTATAGGGGGGTTTTTCTAGTCGTCTCCACAGGGATCAACACAAATGAGACTATTTCCTAATTTCCAGAAGCTAAGCAGAAAAGTGGGGTTTTTGGTGTTGTAAACAGAAAAGTAACAGGAGGTTTTGAGCAGGGAAGTTTTAACATAACAAGTTCAAGGATTTCTTGTTTGTCAGACAAGAAAGCATTGAACAAACTAGCAAATTTTAGACAGGGATATGTTTTTGGAACTAGGTGCAGAGACTAGTCTTACACCTACAGATCAAGCAAGTGCAACACAGTTTTCACAGTAGTCTTAGAGTTTACAATGGAGTGTGTCACTCAAACCATAGCAAAGGTCAAAGACAAGTTTCAAACTGCTTTACAACGCAAGATCAACACAACAGATCACAGAGCATGAGGGAAAGGAAGAGAGATTTGCTGTTTGTCACTGAAGGCTTGCCGTGGCAGAGAAAGTAGAAGAATTGCTGTCGCGGCAGAGGATGCAGAGGTTGAGGGAGAGCTGGGCCTTCAGATCCTTGGGGCTATGTTCATCCTGTGTTCTTGAGGTTCCTGAGGGAGTTCTTGGAGTTCTTGGTGGACGCCATGGATCCAGTCTTGTTACAACAGAGGAGAAGAGGGAAAAGGATGGAAAAGTTTTTTTTGTTGGACTATGGAGGAGAAAGGTTTTGGTGGAGTGGTGGATGGATGGAGTGGCTGTGGATGCGAGGTGAGAGATGGATATGGTGGGAGTGAACCTGGACCTCTCCTTTTAAAGACTTTCTGTGGCATTCTTGCTGCGGCGTAGAGGAGTAGTGGGAAGTTGGTGGCGGCAGCGGCTTTTCTGCTTTTGCCGTTTTTCCTGTCTTCTTGTGCCGTACCAGCCACTTTCTGCCGTGCTTGCTTTTCTTGCTCCTCAAGATGTACTCCTCCATTCCTGGTGGCTTGGTCTTTGGTTTGAATTACTCTGACTTGTAGATTTAAGTGCCTTGGCGCACTGATCTGTGACAAAGGATCAAATGATGTAAAATGTTGGTGCAACACTGGTAGAAATGAGGTAAAACAGACAAGTTTTATGGTTGCAAGGTTCAGATATATGTGTAAATCTTAGAGTGATCAAAACCCCCAGACCAAAACCTTTGCTTGTCCTCAAGTAAAGAATGGTGCATTGTACCAAACAAAATGTAACAGAGCATGATGAGGGACATTGCTGACTCAATGCAGATAAATCTTGCAATTGCCAATTCAAAAACAAGTTTCACAAGAGAATTTGAGTATGTCTAGATCAAACAACATGGACACATGAGTATAAAGTAATTGACTCTGAAATTGAAAACTCAAGATCCAGTACATAGCCCAATATGTAATGCAAAATTAGTGCTTCACCTATTACAGTTCCCAGGAACATAATAGGCTAATGCATAGACAAGTTAGTCAGTTAGTAACTTAGCTTGATGGGTCAACTTAGTTA
This sequence comes from Dactylis glomerata, assembly GCA_007115705.1. Classification (NCBI taxonomy): domain Eukaryota; kingdom Viridiplantae; phylum Streptophyta; class Magnoliopsida; order Poales; family Poaceae; genus Dactylis; species Dactylis glomerata. The sequence continues at coordinate 1,669,665 of QXEO01000118.1, forward strand.
GTGCTTCACACACTACAATCCCAGGATCATAGGTGCTAGTGCTTTGGATATTTACAACAAGTTTTACTTAGCATCATCAGGTTAGTGCTTCACACACCACAATCCAGAGATCATGGTTGCTAATGCTAAACTTTTTCCTTCCTGTTAGTATGTTAGTGCTTCACAAATCACAATCCAGAGATCATGTTTGCTAATGCAAAAAAAATGCAACAGATGCAATTGGTTAGGGGCTAAGAAATGGATCATGAACTTCATTCTTAGGGCAATTAACAAATATACTGATGTTTCACAGGTTCTTTGAGTAGAGACATACAAAGGTTCTGATTTGAAACTTGGCTTTGAAAATAGGCATTTGCAAGAGTTATAAGCAGATTCAAAGCAAAGTTCTTCATAGCATGCAAAGTGATATTTTCAGGTTCAAGCAACAAAATTTGATTCGTTTCTTAACAGAGCACTTTCACACAAGATCAAACAATAGTATAGTATATTCTGATTCAGATTCTAACAAATGTGTGGAAATGGAAAGTGTTCACCTGATGGTTTTCCTGCTTCTCTGGCTTGTCAATCAACAGCAATCTTTCTCCTCATCCAAGTTATCACTGAAACAACAAAAAGAAACAAACACACAAGGCAAAAACATAAAAAGGTGAAAGGGAAATATATGATACAAGGGATACCAGGTTTCCTCCTGGAAGAGAGCTTGTTTAAAGTCACTAGCTTGACTATAGCTTCATCATCACTGGTTTGCATGGGTAGAGGATGCATTGGAGCCATCCTCTGGTTCATCATCTTCTTCAACTTGGTTTTCAATCAAATCTCCAATCCTGTAGTGCTTCAACCTCTGGCCATTTACTTTGAATGTTCCCTCAGCTGAGCTATAAACCTCAAAGGCACCATGGCCGAGGTCTCTCTTGATCACACAAGGGCCAAACCATCTGGACTTGAACTTTCCAGAGAATAAGTGTAACTTGGAATCATACACCAGCACTGACTGCCCTTCCTTGAATTCCCTTCTCAGAATGTGGGAGTCATGCCATTTCTTGGTCTTCTCCTTGTAAATCTTTGCACTTTCATAGGAATCATTCCTGAGCTCTTCAAGCTCGCACAACTGCAGTTTCCTCATGTTTCCTGCTTTGCCAATGTCCAAGTTCAGCTTCCTGATTGCCCAATGCGCTCTGTGCTCCAATTCGACTGGCAGATGGCAAGCCTTGCCATAGATAATTCTGAAAGGTGACATGCCAATGGGTGTCTTGTATGCTGTCCTGTAAGCCCACAAAGTGTCGGGCAATTTCATTGACCAATCTCCTCTGGTCTTGGACACAACTTTCTCCAAGATTTGCTTGATTTCCCTGTTTGACAACTCCACTTGGCCATTGGCCTGCGGATGATAAGGAGTTGTCACTCTGTGATTCTTCACTCCATACTTGGTCAGAAGCTTCTCAAACTGGTCATTGTTGAAGTGAGCACCACCATCACTGATTACAACTCTTGGCACTCCAAATCTTGGGAAAATGACAGTCTTGAACATTCTACAAACTGCCTTGGCATCAGCATTAACAGTGGGAATGGCTTCAACCCATTTTGACACATAGTCAACAGCAACTAAAATATGCTTGTAGCCTTGAGAAGATGGCAAGGGTCCAACAAAATCAACTCCCCAAACATCAAACAATTCCACTTCCAAGATTCCTGTTTGGGGCATTTCATTTCTCTTTGACATCTTTCCTGCTCTTTGACAAGGATCACACTTCATTATGTACTCATGAACATCTCTGAACATACTTGGCCAAAAGAAGCCAGCTTGCAAAATCTTGGCTTGAGTCTTGAACACTCCAGCATGTCCTCCATACAATCCTGAATGGCATTGGAACATCACATCACTTTTTTCATCAGAGGGAACACACCTTCTCACAATGCCATCAGCACAATGTTTGTACAGAAAAGGTTCATCCCAATAGTAACTCTTGACATCATGGAGGAATTTTTTCTTTTGCTGGTAGGAGAGATCTGCTGGCACAATATCACAAGCTAGGAAGTTCACAAAGTCAGCATACCAAGGTGAAGTGGCACTGACTGCCATGAGCTGTTCTCCTGGCATCAAGTCTTGAATCTCTCTGTTTTCATCAATGTTGATTCTGCACAAGTGATCAGCAACTGAGTTCTCTGACCCTTTCTTGTCTCTAATTTCTATGTCAAACTCTTGGAGCAGAAGGATCCATCTGATGAGCCTTGGTTTAGCATCCTTTTTGCTCACTAAATATCTGATTGCTGCATGGTCTGTGTAGACAATGCACTTGTGTCCAACCAGGTATGGTCTAAACTTATCAAATGAGAACACAACAGCAAGCAGCTCCTTCTCTGTGGTGGTGTAATTGATCTGAGCATCATCCAAAGTCTTGCTTGCATAATGTATAACATGTATAGCTTTGTCTTTCCTCTGGCCAAGGACTGCTCCAACAGCAAAGTCACTTGCATCACACATAAGTTCAAATGGCAGTGTCCAGTCAGGAGGTTGAACAACAGGGGCTGTGATGAGAGCATCTTTCAATTGGTTGAATGCTTGCAAACAAGTGTCATCAAACACAAACTTCACTTCATGATTCAGGAGATTGGTGAGTGGCTTGGCAAGATAGGAGAAGTTCTTGATAAACCTCCTGTAGAAGCCAGCATGGCCCAGGAAGCTTTGAATTCCCTTCACATTTTCAGGAGGAGGTAGCTTGGCAATCACATCTACCTTTGCCTTGTCCACCTCAATTCCTCTAGCAGACACAAGGTGGCCCAACACAATGCCTTCAGAGACAAGGAAGTGACATTTTTCCCAGTTCAGAATCAAATTTTGCTCAGAGCATCTGTGAAGGACTAAGGTGAGGTTCTTCAAGCAGGCTTCGAAGTCTTTTCCATACACAGTGAAATCATCCATGAAAACTTCCATAATCTTCTCAATGTGATCAGAAAATATGGACATCATGCATCTCTGGAAGGTGCCTGGAGCATTGCAAAGGCCAAATGGTAACCTTTTGTAAGCAAAGGTTCCATATGGGCAGGTGAATGTGGTCTTGTCTTGGTCAGAAGGGTGGATTGGAATCTGCAGAAATCCAGAGTAACCATCAAGGTAGCAGTAGTACTTCTGGCCAGCAAGTCTCTCTAGCATCTGGTCCATGAATGGCAGAGGGAAGTGATCTTTTCTTGTAGCTTTGTTCAATTTTCTGAAGTCATTCACCATCCTCCATCCTGTAACAGGTCTTGTGGTCATGAGCCTTCCTTCTTCATTTTCAACAACAGTGTAGCCACCTTTCTTGGGCACAATGTGGATAGGACTCACCCACTCACTGTCAGAGATGGGGTATATCATTCCAGCCTTTAACAATTTCAGAACTTCCTTCTTTACTACATCTTGCATAGCAGGGTTTAGTCTCCTCTGTCCTTCTCTTGTTGGCTTGCTGCCTTCTTCTAAGTGGATCCTGTGAGAACACACTTTCTCACTAATGCCAATGATGTCATCAATGGAATATCCAATGACATTCTTGTACAGCTTCAGAATAGACAGAAGACTTTCTTCTTGCTCACTTGAAAGGGCAGAACTAATAATCACAGGGTGTAACTTTTCCTTCTCCAAGAATGAGTATTTCAGATGGGAAGGCAATTCTTTGAGCTCCACAACAGAATGGTGAGCTAGATGAGCTGGTTCTCTTGCACTTGACACAGGTACAATTTCACAAATTTTCACTTCACAGAGCTGCTGTACATTGGTGGTTTCAGCAGTAACAAAGACTTGAGCTTCAGGCTCTTCTTGCTCAGGTTCTGGCAAAGTTTCTAGCACACTTCTTTCAACAACATCAATGGAATGGCAATGTTCAGGAACATTGGGTAAGTGAGTGGCATGTTTCATGCTGAATTCAGCTTGCTCTGATCCAAATTGTAATTTGAGGGTTCCACCTTTGACATCAATGATGGCACCAGCAGTTGCCAAGAATGGCCTGCCTAGAATCATTGATTCAGCATTGTCTTCCATCTCTAGCACAACAAAGTCCACAGGATATGCAAAGTTGCCAACTTGGACTGGCACATCTTCAAGGACTCCTACTGGTTTTCTCAAGGTTCTATCAGCAAGTTGAAGTGTCATTGGGGTAGGCTTCAACGTTCCCAGCTGCTGAATCTGGCTTGCAGCAGAGGGTAACACACTCACTGAGGAACCTAAGTCACAAAGGGCTGTGAAGGTTTTTCTTCCCACTACACAGGGAATGCTGAAACTTCCAGGGTCTTGTAGCTTCTTGGGCATGTGGTTCAAGATCACAGCACTGCAATCTTCTGTCAAGGCTACTAACTCAGGGCTGTCCAAACTCCTCTTCCTTGTGATCAGATCTTTGAAAAACTTTGCATATAGGGGAATGTGCAACACTGCATCCAAGATGGGGATGGTGATTTGCACTTCCTTCATGGTCTCAAGGAATTTAGAGTATTGCTTCTCCTCCTTGGTCTTGTCCAATCTCTCTGGAAATGGCACTTTCATCAACAAAGGCTTCTCTGTTGGTTCTGTGGCAGAGATCTGTGCCTTGGCAGGGTTTTCTGTCTGGGCAGGCTGTCCTGTTGATTTTTCCTGCCTTGGCAGAACAATTTCTGGAGGTGTTTGTTGCTGCACGGTGGGTCTTCTCTGTGGAGCAACATAAGTGACATTTGGTGGGGTTTTGAGTAAGGGTTCAGTGTTCACCCCACTCCTAGTGGTGACTGCATCAATAACTTCAGTAGTGGAAAGGGCACCACACTGTTTTGGGTTTTTCTCTGCTTGGGCTGGCAGTTTTCCTTCAGCTTGTTTTCCAATGTTGTTGGTCTGGATTCCAGCAGTGAGTTGCTGCATAGTCTTGTAGAAAAGTTCAGATTGCATTTTCATAGTTTCTTGCATTCCACTGAACATTTCCTTCTGTAGCTTCATCATTTCTCCAAGCTCAGATTGGCTGCTACTGCTGGATGAAGTAGTTTGCTGATGTACTGGGTGGTGTTGTTGTTGTGGGTGTTGCACTTGACCTTGGGGTCTGAAATTTTGTTGTCCAGGCTGATGGTAACTCTGCTGGGATGCTTGGGCATAGTGCTGCTGCCCTGGTGCTGGGTAACTTTGCTGATTATTGCTCTTGTAAGAAAGGTTGGGGTGGTTTCTCCAAGAGGGGTTGTAACTTTGGGAATATGGCCCTTGATTCTGGGCATAGTTCACCTCTGATATCATGGCTTCAGGAGGTGCAGACAAGGTACATTCCATGAGAGAATGGCCTTCTTTTCCACAAATTGCACAGGCAGAAGTAACTTGGTTGACAGGAACCAAAGCTTGGCTGTTTCTTTCTGTCATGAGCTGGGCAAGCTGAGTTGTTAAACTCTCCAACTTGGCTTCCAAAGCATTCTGGCCACTTGACTGAATCTGCAGCTGATTGTTGGGGTGGACAGCTCTTTCATTTGTCCAGGAGAAGTTGTGTGATGCCATGCTCTCAATCAACTCAGTAGCTTCATCAAGGGTCTTGTTCATGATTCCACCTCCAGCAGCTGAGTCAACAAATGATCTGGTTTGCTCTGTCAAACCCTTGTAGAAGGTTTGCAAGATGAGCCATTGCTCCTGGCCATGGTTGGGACACATCCTGATGAGACCTTGGTATCTCTGCCAAGTATCATACAGGCTTTCTCCTTCATATTGCACAAATCTTGTTATCTTGTCTCTGCACTCAGCTGCTTTGGTTGGAGGGAAATATCTCTCAAAGAAGGCTTGAAGAACATGTTCCCATGTGTCTCTGCAGTGAATAGGAAGAGAGTGGAACCAAACTTTTGCAAGTCCAGACAGTGAGAAGGGAAACAATTGCATCCTGATGGCTTCAGGAGGAACACCATTGTGCTTCAAAGTGTTGCAGTACTCCAGAAAGTTTCTGATATGCTCATGGGGGCTCTCCAAAGCAGAACCTTTGAAGGGATTATGTTGCACCATATTGATCAGAGCTGGCTTGATTTCCCAGTTGTTTGCTTGTATTGCAGGCATAATCACATCTGCATTGTTGATCTGGTCCTTGGGAATCCACAAATCTCTCAACTTCTTATCACCCATGCTGAAATCTGAGGATGACGATTCCAAATCTGAGACAGAGGTTTCCAAATCTTCAGCAGAAACTTCAGAAGCTGCTCTCTTTCTTGCAAACAAAGTCCTCTCTGGCTCAGGATCAAATGGGGCTAGTGGAGAATCTTCAGAGGACTGCATCAACTGAATTCCCACGGAGATTAGATGAAATCATTGTTCTACACACAATTACAGACAAGAACTTGATCAAGGGTTAGTGAACTAAATCCCCTAATAAAAGTTCTAAGCTTGATCACAGACAAGTCATTAAAACAGACAATCAAAGATTGCAAATTGGAACAAGTATTTACACAGCTTAGTCTACTGTAATCTAAGGAAACAATCAAAAGTTGATCCCCGGCAACGGCGCCAATTTTGATCTGTTGAGATTATAGGGGGGTTTTTCTAGTCGTCTCCACAGGGATCAACACAAATGAGACTATTTCCTAATTTCCAGAAGCTAAGCAGAAAAGTGGGGTTTTTGGTGTTGTAAACAGAAAAGTAACAGGAGGTTTTGAGCAGGGAAGTTTTAACATAACAAGTTCAAGGATTTCTTGTTTGTCAGACAAGAAAGCATTGAACAAACTAGCAAATTTTAGACAGGGATATGTTTTTGGAACTAGGTGCAGAGACTAGTCTTACACCTACAGATCAAGCAAGTGCAACACAGTTTTCACAGTAGTCTTAGAGTTTACAATGGAGTGTGTCACTCAAACCATAGCAAAGGTCAAAGACAAGTTTCAAACTGCTTTACAACGCAAGATCAACACAACAGATCACAGAGCATGAGGGAAAGGAAGAGAGATTTGCTATTTGTCACCGAAGGCTTGCCGTGGCAGAGAAAGTAGAAGAATTGCTGTCGCGGCAGAGGATGCAGAGGTTGAGGGAGAGCTGGGCCTTCAGATCCTTGGGGCTATGTTCATCCTGTGTTCTTGAGGTTCCTGAGGGAGTTCTTGGAGTTCTTGGTGGACGCCATGGATCCAGTCTTGTTACAACAGAGGAGAAGAGGGAAAAGGATGGAAAAGTTTTTTTTGTTGGACTATGGAGGAGGAAGGTTTTGGTGGAGTGGTGGATGGATGGAGTGGCTGTGGATGCGAGGTGAGAGATGGATATGGTGGGAGTGAACCTGGACCTCTCCTTTTAAAGACTTTCTGTGGCATTCTTGCTGCGGCGTAGAGGAGTAGTGGGAAGTTGGTGGCGGCAGCGGCTTTTCTGCTTTTGCCGTTTTTCCTGTCTTCTTGTGCCGTACCAGCCACTTTCTGCCGTGCTTGCTTTTCTTGCTCCTCAAGATGTACTCCTCCATTCCTGGTGGCTTGGTCTTTGGTTTGAATTACTCTGACTTGTAGATTTAAGTGCCTTGGCGCACTGATCTGTGACAAAGGATCAAATGATGTAAAATGTTGGTGCAACACTGGTAGAAATGAGGTAAAACAGACAAGTTTTATGGTTGCAAGGTTCAGATATATGTGTAAATCTTAGAGTGATCATGCGCGACGGGACCAAAACCCCTCGCTCCTGAGCACCTGTTTGGGCCGCCGATTACCCCTGTCTCCCTAAGCCAGAACCCAGCCATATACACTGCTCCCACTTTCATCCAAAAGCTCCCTGCCAGAATATTCCACCTCCCAACCCCACCTACATGCCCACACCCTCTATACACCCAGCTCCTGAACAATGATATCATTCCATGGGTCAGGCCACCTCACAATCCAATGTATCTGCAAGAAACTCCCCTTCATGTCTGCTCGGTCGACGCTACTCCGCTGGTCTCGCTTGCGCAGGCCGGACATTTCGTGCCCATGCTCGGAGGCCCGGAAGAGATCATGCCACAGCACGCGGTTGTGCCAGTAGCTGGCACGCTGGAGAAGGTGCAGCAGGCATTCAAGACGGCGCAGGCAGCCGTCGATCGAGGTGCACTGTATCACAATCCGCTCGATGATGGAGAGATTATACTGCCACAGAACGGCGGCCCATTCTGGTTCGTCCCAGGCCCAAAGATCATGGGCCAGGCCGTCGAGGGTAAAGGGAAGGGGAAGATGGCCCAGGAGCCAGTTCAAGCTGAAGCTTTCCCACGCGCTGATCTAACCTTTGATCTATCCGATCTGCTGCCGCTGTCGGACCTGAATGAAGACACTGTGAGCCTGCCGCCTCGAGAAATTGTGCAGATCGATGATGACCAAGAGCAGATGCAGCCAGATGCAAGCATGGACGTCCAAGCTACTGAGGAGACTGTTGGAGACATGCAGCGGCCGTCAAAGAAAATGGCGGTCACTGTCACCTATGAGCGCCGCCGCAGTGAGCGACTCAAGCACAAGCTCGACGGAGTCAGGGTGGATTCCGTTGATCGAGCGTCGCAGAGAAAGGCTTCCTCAGCGGGGGAGTCTGATTCGTCGATGGGCTCAGCATCGTCAAGGCGCAGGAAGACAAGGCGTCTGCCCGACATCAACAAGGTTGCGCCGCTGCCTATCACCTCTTGCCCACCGGAGACGGACAGAAACAGGCTAGAGATGCTGGCTAACTGTTGTGGGTTCATGACACTCGATGCTGTTGAGCATGCTCTCAAGAAGATGGAGAAGAACAAGGAAGCCCATGGTACTAGCAAGCTCAATGAGTGATCGCTTTAGGCTAGTTAGGGCTCGGTGTTACTCTGTCAGATTGTTAGTTTGCTTCAGCAATTTTCAGTTTCCTCCAAAGTTGTCAGGCCATGCTTGGCTCGTAGGCCAACAAGTACTTTTTAATTTTCCAATGTTTAGGACCACAACCTGTAACACCATTTGCCATCAGCATATTTCCCTTTCTGCATCCGATTACTTTCATCCCTGCATTTGCATGTCCACTGTTTCTGTCATCGGCAAAGAAAATCTGTTGCTAATGCTTCTAGGGGAAACTTACCTTGAAAAATGACGATTTTAATCTGGAATGCTAGGGGCTGGGTGATCAGTAGTGTGGGTGATGATGACAAAAATGAAACAATTCAAAAGACACTGCATGAAGCCAATGCTGATTTCATTTGCTTGCAAGAAACGAAGCTAACTGAGATTTCAGTATTCAAAGCGAGAAAATTTCTGCCTACAAGATTAACTGAATTCATCTATCAACCTTCTGAGGGTGCCTCTGCCGGTCTACTAATTGCATGGAACCCAAAGAATCATTGTGTGCAGACCATCGACAGCAGAAAACATGCGATTACTATCGCCGTTCAATCAAGTTCTGATGACACAGCTTTTGCATTAACAAATGTTTACGCTCCATGTGATCACGGAGAAAGAACCCTGTTCTTCGATGAGATCAAGCAGCTGCAGACCGATATTATTGGTCCTTGGGTGCTAGCTGGGGATTACAATATATACAGATATGCTTCAGAGAAAAACAATAACAATATAAATTGGGGGGCTATGGATGAGTTCAACGCCTGGATCAACGATCTAGAACTGATGGATATTGACATTGCAAACTCAAAGTTCACTTGGTCCAACAAAAGGAGAGAACCAACTCTAGTCAAGCTTGACAGAATACTCGTTAACCTCAATTGGAGCCAGAAATTCCTGCATTCAGAATGCAGAACACTACTGAGACAGACATCAAATCACAAGCCGATACTGCTAGACATAGCCAACACAACTCCTAAAACGACATGCTTCAGATACGAGGACTATTGGCTTCAGAAAGGAGACCTTGTGACTATAACCAGGGATAAACTTGCTAGAGGGACTCGCAATATGGAAATTGCTACAAGAATCAACCACAGGTTGAGAATGATTAGGGCGGCAATAAGAGCTTGCCTCAAGAGTAACAGGAACCAAAAAATTGTAAGGGCTAACTTAGGCCACACCATACTTTTCTTTGATACAGTGGAAGAGTGGAGAACCCTGAGTAACTATGAATTTGCACTGAGATTGGTTTGCTCACAAAAGTTACAGGATCTGACCTTGGAAGAATCTAAGCATTGGAAAAGGAGAGCAAAGATTAAGTGGTGCACTCTTGGAGATGAAAACACCAAAAAATTTCACACTATGGCAACATATCGATATAGGAAAAGCAAAATTAAAGTGCTCTGTCATGATCAGGAGGAATTATTTGACGACACTGCAAAGATTGCCATTGCTACTAACTTCTTCACAAGATTATTCAGAGAGGACAGAGATTGGATTCCCAATATTGATCTCAGTCGCCTATATAGCCAGGAGGGAAATGCTCTGCTGGCCCTAGATGCACCATTCACTTGGCAAGAGATTGAACAGGCTATAAACAATGCGCCATCTGGTAGAAGCCCTGGCCCTGATGGTTTCACGAATGAATTCTTCAAGTTCTACAAGACAGAAATGAAGGATGAGTTACTGGAATTGTTCAAGGCGCTATATGCCAAGAAGATCAAACTAAATGGGCTAAATCTTGCCAGCATTGCCCTATTGCCCAAAAAGGAGCATGCTTCACAAATCACTGACTACAGGCCCATCTCGTTGCAACACTCTATCCCTAAACTAATTGCCAAAGTTCTTGCAAACCGGCTGCAGCCCAAAATGATACAGCTAGTGGATGAAATGCAGTCAGGGTTTATCAAAAACAGATCGATTGTTGAAAATTTTGCTGCAGCTATTGAAATGATACAGTGTAGTAACAAGCTTAGAAAACCTGTGATTGTGCTCAAGCTTGACTTCCAAAAGGCTTTTGACAGCGTTCACTGGGAAGCTATATTAGCCACGTTGATAGCAAGGGGTTTTCCACAACGATGGATTTGGTGGGTGAAGCATCTGCTTGAAACATCGATGGCTCAGATTCTGTTAAATGGGCAGATTGGGAAGAAATTCAAAATTGAGAAAGGGGTTTGGCAAGGTGACCCACTCTCTCCCTACCTATACATTATTGTGGCTGATGTTCTGCAACAAATGATAAGAAAAGCGTACAGTGAGGGCATCCTACTTCACCCCATTGAAAATGGAGCACCTCTACCTGTGCTTCAATATGCAGATGACACAATGCTTATCCTACATGGATCACCTCAGCAAGCCACGCTTGCCAAATCACTGTTAGAGGCTTTCACCATGTTCACCGGTCTACAGATCAACTACCAGAAAAGTACTTTCGTGCCAATGCACATGACAGAGCCGGAGTCCATGTCAATAGCTAATATTTTGGGCTGCGGCATCTCTAGCCTACCTTGCACATATTTGGGGCTACCACTATCAGTGTAGAAAATTTCGAGAGTACACCTACAGCCAGTGATTCAGAGAATTAGCGCCAGGCTGCCAGGGTGGATGCCTAGAATGTTGGGGTCTGGGGGAAGACTTCAAGTCATCAACTCGGTAATTTCAGCCATACCAAACTTCTTCATAGCTTGCATTCTTTGGGATGCAGCAAGCATAGAGATAATAAACAAATTGATTAGAGCTTTTCTCTGGAAAAACAAAAAAGACATCCATGGTGGACAATGCTTGCTGGCCTGGGAGATTGTCACAATGCCAAAAGAGCAAGGGGGACTAGGTATAAGAAATCTAATGAAGCACAACCAAGCTCTCATGGCTAACTTAGCTACTAAACTCTTGACAAAAGGGTCAAGGCCTTGTTTTGGATGGCTCTCGAGATGGTATCTCCAAAGTCATATCCCGGAGGTTCCTACTGCACAAGACACCCCTTTTTGGAAATCCATGATTAAACATATCACGCTGGTCCAGAGTACAACAAAATGTATAGTTAACTCAGGGAGAAAAACTGTATTTTGGAATGATGTTTGGACAGGACTTGGACAGTTAAAGGAGGCATTCCCAACACTCTACACCTTTGCCAACAACTCATCATGCACAGTACGATCTCAGTTCCAGGATAATGATTGGAACCTGGACCTACACAATAACTTGTCCCACTCTGCGGACAATGAGAGGCTGGAGCTGCTACTATACTTGCAAACAAACCATCCGCTTTTGAATGATGCAGTGGATGAAAGGCTTCTAATCACAACTGGGAAGAAACCCACAACTGCTGATTTCTACAAGCTCCTATGCGACCGTGGTACTAGATGGCTACCTTGCAACTGGGTCTGGAACAAGACGGTGCCAAGTCGACACAAGTTCTTCCTATGGTTAGCCTTTCACGGACGCCTAAACACAAAAGACAACATGACTAAGAAGAAATGGTGTCAGGACGCTGGCTGCGACATCTGCCCGGCAGTAGAATCCATTGATCATATTACTTTACACTGCAAATTCTCAGCCTGGGCTTGGGATAAATGGAACTTAACTCAGCGGGCCTCGCAAGCTATATCAATAAGACAATTCTTTCTTCAGGTTCAAGACAACAAACAGGGGAGTCAGGCAAAAGTCTGGATCATATGCTTTGCAGCTTGCATGTTAAATCTTTGGAAGATGCGGAATGAGCGAATTTTCAATAACAAGCTCGTTACTAGAAGAGTCTTCCAGCGACTAGTCGCCCAGGATATCGACCTGTGGGCTAATAGAACGCCCAACTTGAGGGAGGAACTCCGGCAATGGTATATGGCGATACAAGATTGATTTTTTTCTTTCTCTGTCTTTCTCTGAAATCTTCTTAAGTACAGCTCTTGTTTGGCCGATGTATAGTTCTTTCTCTTGTTTCTTTTACCTTTCTTTTTTCGGTTTTGCTTTGCCATTTGGCACCCCTGTACACATAGGGTGTGTTTGGTAGCCCGGTCCATCTCAGAATCAATATCTCAACTGAGCCAAGCTCACTTCAACATGTTGAGTTGAGAATTTGGCATGTGTTTGGTAGCCCGTCTCTATTGAGAAAATTCTGAGTTCATCCATTGTTTGGTGGGTTGTATGTGTTGAGAAAATTCTGAGTTCATCCATTGCCAGGGACCTCAGGTGGAGACTAGCTCGGCCGTGGATGCTCGAGGACCATCCATGGCGGCGCTAGGTGCGCCGGCGAGACGAATTTTGGTCGTGGGCGCTCGAAGACCTTCCATGGCGGCGCGAGGTCGCTGGCGGCTCGAAGACCTTCCATGGCGGCGCGAGGTCGCGGTGTTGGGCGGCGCCGACGGTTCTCTGCCGTGGAGGAACTTTGTGGCGGCTATGGCGGCTCGAGGAGGCGGCGTTTGGAGTCTGCGCATGCGTCGGCCATGGCGGCGTGAGATGGCGTCGTGAGGACGCAGCGCTGGGTGGCCGGCCGTCGGGTCTCTGCTGTGGCCTTCCAGGGGCGGCGGCGCATGCTGGGTGGCCGGCTAGGGGCGGCGGCCCGTGCTGGGTGGTCGGCCAGAGGGGCGGCGGCGCGGGCTCAACCGGGGAGGAAGAGCAGGGAGAGAGACGAGCGAGGGGGGGAATGGCCCAATGAAACGGTTCGGGCCGCTGACCCCCAACACGCTCGGGCCCAGTGCGGGGGATTTTTCGGGCGAGTCCGGCCAGGCTCACCTGAGAAGCTCAATTTGAGCTTCCCATCCGGGCATGGCTGAGGGCCTCTTTTTGTATGAGGTGGGCAGTGCCCAGCTCACCCGAGCCGACCTAACAAACAGCAAAAGGTGGGATGAGGTGGGAGATTATGTGTTCAGCCGACCTACCAAACACACCCATAAGGTAGAACTGTCTCTACCTTCCCTTTAATATTCAAAAAAAAATGCTACTCCTAAATAAATAGACGGGGTAAGATTGCTTACAGCTTTATGTTCATTCCTTAATAAATAAGCAATATTAGTACTACAAATTTAAGCAGCAAACCATATTAATCCTAGCAATTTATGCACTACTTAGCTGGTAAATCAATTTAAAAACGAGATTCAAGGCAGACCTAAGTAGTAATAACATCTTAAAATCTGAATTTTCCTCTAACATGTCGCTACACCAAAGCATAACTAAAAGTTCAGGAAGGATACCATTTTATACAGCTGCATGCTACCATACAAATCAGATGCTTATCAAGATGACAAGGATATATATTTTACAACACAGAAAGGCTAATAACTCGTTACATTTCATAACAAGCCAATGGTGGAGACTCTGAAAAGAGGCATTTGTACTTTTAGGTATGGATTATAATCTAAGAACACGAGTGCAGATTAACTTCTACGCTGAAATAGTAATTGTTTCCCACCTCGGGCCTGATTTCAGTGTTGGTGAGATGACATGCACTGGCGATACACCAGGGAGCTTAAGCTAGCATCCTAGCAGGAGTATAACTTCATTGTGCACTTCACACAGCCATCTGCATGTAGTAAGCAAACAGTACTGAAATTGCAATTAACAGTTATTTACTCCCAAGATGTAATTGCAAAAGTTAGGTCTCAAAATTTTATCCTAAACAAGAGCATACATACTGATTAATAAAAAGGAGTAAACAAGATATTTTGTACACTTCTCTTCCTCACAGGCATCTCCTCGTTAGGAGCATTGTCACTGTCTAGGAAGAAGGCACTCATGCTCCTTCGTCAACCCTACAAAAAAGTTGTGCTAATTAGGTGTACCCTAGCATCCCTTAGAATAATCACAGAACGTAAGAACATCCGAAGCCCACCTTTCAGAAAAAGTATCGAACATGTAGCATGCATGTGCCTACATGTTGTATCGTGCAGCTGTGTTGGTGCATCAGATCGAGCCGTTTTTATTTCACAGGTGCGTGATGCAACAGGCGAGCGAGCCTCGGGAGATGCTCAGAACGATTAGTGCCTAGCTTGGCATGACTGAGGTGATTATAAGCGAGGTTGATCATGCATCCTTCTCTGCGCTCATCCACCGACACTCGAGAACACCTACATCATACATCATACACCTATTGTTTGCCGTCAATTCAACAACCCACTTATAAAGGATGCCACAAATTTGATCAGCCGAGCTAGCAAAGGATTATTATCTTACAAGCTGGCGGTCAGATCGGACAGAGTAACATGCATGTTATCCACAACAAATAGGATCAGTCAGATCCTTATAGAAAAAAATAGCCAATAGACATGGACTGGCTTGTGATGCTACCTCCAGCGACAACCACGAAATGAAATAGGGCTTGTAGGCATATTCCCAAACACATGAGATGCACAAACTATTGCAACATACCTCGATAGTCCCTAGTTTTCAGCGAAGCCACCGCCGCATCTGATCGAGGCCGCGCACAGGAGCCTAGGCGTGCTGGACCGTAGTGTCTTCTCTGCCTCCTACATGACCGGCGACCTACACCACTGTTGTCTTGTGGGTGAGGGGGAGGGAGTAAGGCAGGCTGGGCGGCGGCGGCGAGGTGGAGACGAAGCAGCGGAAAGGAGGCGCGGATGGCTCGGTGTAGTGGAAGAACTCAACCCTAACGACCTGCCCCCGCTAGACGACGTCTTCCTCCTCATCAACAGTGTTAACGGCTGCATTGGCGTTGATCACCTCTCTGTCAACTGGAGGGCGAGATGAGGATGGGGAGTGGTCATGCTTCTGGCGTCGCTGAGGACGAACAGAGAAGGAGTAGGGGAGGGCAGTGCTGCGGACCTGCAGTATGATGGAATGGAAATAATCGGCCCAGTGTAGGCCCAAGAAAATCCCGGAAGAATTATCGCTGACCCATCTGCGCGATCACGGGGCGTGGAGGCTTGCCTGCTCTATTCCCGTACCTTAGAATCTCCCGAAATTAAAGGGAATTGACTGGAAACAATTCAAAGCATTTAATTACTCTAATTTGATTGTAATATTGTTTTGGCAAGATAATAATCACGCGATTGGCTGGCTGAGGTGGGCGTGAGTTTTTTTTTGCCAGGGGTAATTTGGGAATTCAAATGATGTATCTGCAAAGTGCCTTCACCACCAACTAGAAACCAATACTCCCTCCGATCAGAAATAAGTGTCAGTGATTTTGTACTAACTTAGTACAAAGTTTGTACTAGGTCACCGACAGTTATTTCCAATCGGAGGGAATAGTAAAGATAGTGGCTTGGTTACTACATTACTGCTATGTGGATAACTATAATATGCATAGACATGTAACTAAAAATCAGTGCTGATAGCTAGGTAATTTTTACCAACCTAGTACTGATATAGCTACCCATGTGTTCAGTGCATAGTCACCATGCTCTATAGGTAATAGTTACCAACCCAACGCACTTATAAAGTTACCCATTGACAAGCAAGAAATGTCGACCAGATGATATACCTTGAGACACTTGCCGAGCATGCAAGGATTGTTCTTCGTGGACTTGGGGCCCAGCAGCTTCGTGGCGGTGGATTGGTTGAACAACATGTCGCTCACATACTCCTTTCCCTTTCCATTGCTCCATTTCTGCACCTCACAGAAAACAAAATAGATAAATGTCATAAAAAAGGTACGAAGAGCAAAAACCTCCACAAAATATTATCGATTTATCCAAAGCTGCAAGGAAATGAGATCCATGTGTAGATTTTGACAATGGAACTAATTCGTTTAACACATGAAAATTCCTTTTTGAGAGTTTAGTCAGCTGGTTTCAAGTGTAAATGCGAGAATTAAATAAGTGATAATTTTGATGTGGAAGGAACATGTTGATATTTCACTCTATCAATTCGCTCACCTCTGTTCAACAATGTTCTGGTTGTACATGTCATGTCCTTTATTTCCTCTTGTACCTTGCAGTGTGTGAATGCTACAGATATTTGGGAAACTTTACCAGACTATATATACATGGGCTTTTACAAAATCAAGCACATTATGCAGCAATCAAGTTATAAAGCTTCATAGAATAGGTTCAACTAAACGGCGGGATGAAATATGATGCACTGATAGTTCAATAACTTCTTACATACTAGCTTTCTAAAAAGGCTTACATTCCGGAACGGAGGTAATATTAGATTGTTCGGATACTCTGAGAAAACGAAGCAAACTTAAAGGAAATATTAACATAACAATAGCTATCCAGAATGTGGGCACTCCACAACGCTATGCAGCCAGTACACTCAAAGAGAGCTTAGTAACACGAAAAATATTCTCAATAAAAGAACCCAAAATTAGATGATGGCGGATTTACATACTGTTAATGCAATTTTGTAGACAGTATTTTAAGATGTAGATTTGAATGTTCCTCTCTCAACTCGTCAATATGATAGAAAGCTTATCAGTATAGAGTGCACATCAGGCAACATATGAACTATTTTCTTGCTTCAAACATCCTCTTTGGCAGCAACGTTCTCCATGTTCGGCTTCAGCGCTGCGGGCATGGCAATTTGCAGTTCAACCACACCCCGTTATTGAAATTTTCCAGGGGTTGCGGCGGTTGCGCAGCCATGTCCAGCACATGCGCTGCTGAACCTGCCCACTTTTTCAACAAAATGACAGATTTATCTAAATATTTGGAAAAGAAATACAGAAGATGATAATCTATTGGTTCCGACACAGTACATTGGAAAGAAACTGACAATGCTTTTAGTATGTGGAATGACTTGTAATGAGAATGTAAATAATATTAGCCATAAGATCATACAAAAATTAAGTGAAGGGAATTCAAATGGCAACATTATAAAACTAAAAAAAATAGTATGTTCATATTGCCTTAGCAAACATTGACATGAAGTAGTGAGAAAGCTTGGTATAACAGGTGTACTGAAGTAGTACATACATGAAAGTTACAGCAAAGATTTAGCCATTGAAATCATTTGGCTATTCAAAAATCTGGACGGTCACTCAGCTTGGAAAGCATAGAATGAACTTTCTGCAAGAAAATGTGTTGTCAGGCTAAAAAAATGATGAAACACTACCCAACACATAAATGAAATAACTTGATTACCTTTTAAAACCTCACATTATCAAGCAATGTTATTATCTAAAAATTTCTCTAACGCAAAACAGCAAACCAGTGGTGAGAAATTAGAAACAAGTAACACATAATCATCTAGTACGATTTGTATTCTGGTAATCTCCTATCAAAATTCAGTGTAATTAACTAATTAGTTTTATTAACCAACAAAATAATAGATTATCATTCTTAGCTATTGGTAACTCTCTGGGTTTGTGCTGCTAACATGAGTGCATGCACAAGTTAAATCATGAGTGGAAGAACTAAAAGGATATATTATATTATGGAGCTGGCAATATTGTCAAAGAGCGTGTGTCCTGGGAAATCGTACGATAGAACATTGGACAATAACATGATAACGCAGGGGTTATCACTGATACCACACATTTACATCATGTTCTGTTGCTGCTAATGATGAACCAATTGCACCATCTTGGACGTATAGACTTGACATAGATGATAGGTGAAATGTCATGTAATGCAAGCAAAACACCAGTCCAAACACAGACATGGGAGCTCAGTGGAAAGTGGTAAATTAAGATGTGCTGACAAAAATAAGGATAACAGTAGTTCTGAATTTCAGATCAGTTAAACTGGGTAAGATGCATGAAGAGAAAAAATACTCAAAACCCACCTGTACCTGCAGGGGAACTGAATTTCAGATCAGTTAAACTGGGCAGAAGTGCCACTGACGCCAGTTGTGTCCGTGCTGCTGCCATGAGAGTTGGCAAGTCGCATTGGGCTTCGCCTCTTGACGTCAAGATTGGGGAAGGGCACCGCCAATCGATGCTGAGGCCCGGAAACTGGCAGCAGGGTTCAGCTTGGGTTTGATGCGGTGGTGACCAGCAGCAGATGCAAGCCATCGTGAAGGACGAGGGGTGCGGCGTGGCGCTGAACGCGATGTCGCTCACTGCCAACACCGGGAAGGAAGTGAGGCACGAAACAGATTGGAGCATTGCTGTCGTCAGGCCTAGCATGAATTCCAATTACTTTAGGTGTCAATAGTAGAAGCAGAATAGAAACAAAACTGTAAGTTCTGGAAACATTTGTCTGATGCAAGAACTGTACTTTTCAGAACTGGTGTTGAAATCAAAATGAAGCATACAGGTAACTGATATTCAATTCTCGGTAGTTAGCATTGCTCAGATTAGCAATTCAGCATGACTACATTATGTAGAAAAGTCACTACAATATATCTTGTCTACTTGGCCATGAACTGAAATATCGGAAGAAATCACTGCTTACAAAAAACGAAGATTAAGCAGAAAAAGACTACACATTGAATATTGACCTTAGTTAAGCATGTATAGAAATGGACCCACAACTGCATTTCAGAGGGAACAAACAAAGTTCCTGCCCAAAAGAAAACAGACAAGGAAAGGATTGAATCAAACCTCGAGAATCGAAACCAAGATGCGTCCGCCCGCAGCTCGCCATCTTGAAGGACATGAGCGATCGGTCGAGGTCGAGAGGGAGAAGAAGACCTCCATAGCAGGCTGGCTGTTGCTCGTCATCTTGAGGAAGAGGACGCTCGAATAATTGGGAAGGGAAATGGATCTGGGGCGCGCGGGGTCTGTAGGAAGAAGAAAGGCCTCCTTGTCTTGGACGGCCCCGAGTGAGAGAGGGGAGGTGGCCGGGGGGCGCGGGGAGGAGGGGTCGCCGGGGCAGCAGCTAGGGCACCGCTCCTCTTCCTGGTCCTCGGATGGGAGGTGGTCGTCGGGGGATGGATTCGCGGGAAGCCGGGGAGGATGGGTCGCCGCCGCCGGGAGGGAGGGCCGGGCTAAAGAAGACGAAGCCAAAAAGGTCCAAAACGGACTCTACGCAGAAAAGGAAAGTCAAGGCTTCGCGCGCGCCAAGGAAAGTGATACTTGAGCTCTCGATTGGGAACTCCGCGCCAAGGAAAGGAAAGTGATGCATCCGCGCCATGGAAAGTGATACCAGCCAGGGAATTCGACTACTACTACTATCACATTGTAATCTCGGATTCACAACCGACAATCGCAACGCGCTTTGATGGATTTGTGATTCGTCTCGGACTGAATTGGTTTGGCTTTGGATCGGCCTCCGGGTCTACATATACCTCCCCTTCCTCTCCTGAAAATTCACAGAAACCATCCGGCAACAGAATTGGTTTTTGAAATCGGCCTCGCTACCGCTTAGTTCTTGCATTGCATTGCACTGCACGTGAAGGTGAAGGAGTCCTACGCAGTCTCGCCGCCGCTGCCGCCAACCCGAGGTACCTTCCACTTTCTCGTTACGGTCGGTCTGCCCCTGCAAGCTGCAATTTTTCAGTCCACTTTCTCGTTACGGTCTGCCGCCGCCGCTGCAATTTTTGTTGATCGAGACTGTTTCCTTAAATATCTCATTGATTGGATGCCTATTTTTTATGCAGATCGAGAACTGATCGACTTTAAATTGCATAGCAAGACCTGCAACGATTAAGGGAGTATCCTCTTTCCTCTTCAACCTTTGTTAATTTTGCAATTGTTTGGTTCAAATGGGTTCTATTGACATTTCCTCTAGTCTTGATAAGATAAGAAAACACATCGACTATAACTATGTGAATGATTCAGGCGAAGTGGTAAGATCAAATAAAACTGCTTTAGATGATCACTTATCTCGTGTTACAAAAAATGACCCTGTTTATGTTTCAGGAGAAAAGAATGGTACTGCTATTGTTCCTTTATTAACTGAAGATATAACTGATCTTATTGTCGCTTTCTTGCAACTGTTTAAGGATTTATTTGCTGCAAACCTTTGATTGTGCTCTTTTGATAAAAGTCATGTTGTTTTTTATTCCGATGAAGGTGTTCCAAAACTGAGTCAAAATGTAAATTTTGCAGTACTATCTGAAGATGGAATGGACAATAACGTCAAGTGGCTGGGTGAACTCATCGAGGGGGTTATATTGCACCAATGTGATATGACCGATGAGGTGACAGAATTTCTTGAGTTGTTCAAGGCTGATGGATCAAATAACTTTGAGCTCATATGTGTGCATTCCGCGATCGTACCTACCTTATTGAAGAATGGCTACCTGTGTGACCTCCCACGAATACATGCTTGATTTTGTCAAGAAATTGGACCCCACTGCCTATATTGACATATTACAAGATCTCGACTTTCCGTCCGATTGGGAACTGCAAATAGCTAACAATGTTCACCTTGAGACAAACTATTGCAACCGGGACCCGGTGTGGAGAAATATGGCGAGAGCTCAAGTTCAGTCCTCCTCAGCTCTTAATCCACCAAGTTCAGTCCAAGTGAATTCCTTTGCTGGTTCTGCCCCGTCGTCAAGTCACTCTCATCAATCAGCTTCTATGAACCATCAGCTTGGTCCACCACTTGGTCCACCAGTCCAACCATCAGCGGTCAGGTCAGTTGCAATAACTGGGCAATCAAGTCAAGCAGCCCCTCCCAGCAAACCCAGACAAGTAGTAGCACGAAACGCCAAGGGCAAGTCACCAGCAGCTGGAAATTCATCAACGCAAATGTGGGTACTTAAACAGCCAACACAGCCCAACATCAATCTATCATCAAATGTCCAGCCATCAGCGCCTGCGCAGCCAACAACATCCACAGCTCGTCTTTCTCAGCCATCAAATGTTCAGTCATCAAGGCAACAGTGGGTACCTATAAACAAACAGTCGACGCAGCTTAACATCGGTCTAGCATCAAATGTTCAGCCATCGGCGCCTCCGCAGCCAGCAACAGCCATCACTGCTCCTTCTCAGCTGCCGCTGCCAAAACCAAAAACTTACAACCGACCGGGGACCAACCCTGCCGAGGAGGTCATGAAGTACTGCAGAAATACCGGGACTCATGGGGGCAATGACGCAGTGAAGAACCAGCAGATTCAGTACAGCATGAGAGATCTGACCGTGATGCTGCTACATTATTTTCCTAAGCTACTCTCCAGCGCCTTGAAAGCTCTGCACGAGAAGGGATGGCTCAGCAAAATGGAAAACAAACCCAAGATCCTGCGCTAAGTTAGATTAGCAGGGTGGGATCGATGGTGAACAACGTCAGCTACATCTCCTTCGGCTCAGAACAAGACCGCTTCATCATCGCAAGATCGTACCGCAACGGAAAATCATCCTTTGCTTTATACATAAGGTTCGCATTTACCTCCGTTTCGAAATATAAGTCTTTTTAAAAATTTAAATTAGCTTATTAAAAAGGCTTATATTTTGAAACGAAGCTAGTAGTTAATTTGACTTGCTCCCTCCATATTAGTTTATTAGGCCTTCATCTATTTTAAGAAAAATAATCATTAATTTGGTCAATAAAACATGAGATAAATGCATAAAAGTTATACCATTGGAAACTTTCTTGAATCCAATGGTACTCCCTCCGGCTTTAAAAGAATTTTCGTATATTTGTCTAAATTTGAATGTATCTAGACTCTATTTTTTTAGTGACTAGATACATCAAATTTAGACAAATCTCCGACATTTTTTTATAGCCGGAGGGAGTATAACTTTTTATGACAGATATCTTATATTTTGTTGGCCAAATTAATGATCAATATTTTCTTACTTCCTCCATACCGGATTATTGGTCAATTACGCATTTTGAGAAAAAAAATTAACCATTAATTTTGGTTAATAAAATATGAGATATATGACATAAAAATTATACTATTTGATTCATATTTAAAAGAACTTTTGAATGGTATAATTTTTGTAGCATATATCTTATACTTTGTTAACTAAATTAATGGTTAATTTTTTCTCAAAATACGTAATTGCTTAATAATCTGATATGGAGGGATTAAAATACATGATGGTCTAATAATCGATATGGATGGAGTAAGCGCTAGGCGTAATTAACTAGTTATGTACTATGGCTCCTCTGATGATGTATAAATCAGGGAGAGTGGGCGGATGGGTGGTTACCATATCGAAAAACCTTAATATTATGTTGCTGTTTTTTTCATCTAGTTTGCGTCTACAGTAACCTCTGAATCTGATCTGATCCCCTCACGAAGGTCCTCGCAGTTGGTCGTTCCAGCTCTATTTAATAGATTAAACTTGCCTGCTCGCTAATGGGTGTGCTGGCAAAAGGTCGTTGTATATGTGCCACGTCTGAAGTTTGGGAGGGATGCTAATTGCTTTGCGGTTCGGGAGTTCGTTACTCCCTCCATTTCAAAGTAATTATCTTTGTCCTAAGTCTGAAGTTCGACTGGATTTAAAGAAAACATTGTCTTGTGAAACATTAGGCATGTTACTTCACGACAGTTCACAATGTACAAAATTTTCTTGTGAAACATAGTATGAAGACATGAAAGCCCCGCGTATTTATTTAATTAACTTGCTATAGTCTTATGGATAGAATATAAGGATCTGAACAGAAAAAATCGGAGGACTAAGGGAATCTTCAGCGGCCGGACGCATTTAGACATCGGTTCGTTCAATTTTTTTCAAAAATGATTATGTCTGAGAAAAACTCAGCCCAACAGCCAGACGTAAAATAACCAAGCCATCCATGGCAATGCAAACGTGGCCCCAAATATAGGCTCGGGATGCGTCGTCGTGGACAGCACACGGCGTCCACGTGTCCCTCTAAATCACCATCGGCCCCACTTATCACTCACACGTAAATAGCTAAATTCATTTCATTAATATTTAGACATAATTAACCCTATTTTTACACCGTCGTATATACTCGCCATCTCGCGCCCTACCACTATGGGGGCTACTTGCTGTCACGCGCCATACTGGCCGCTGGATGGGCCAGCGTCGCCTCCACCGCCGCGACCTGAACCCTAGATCTCACGCTCCCACAACCGGCACAAGCGCGGGCCCTCAGACCTGGACAGAGCGCCGATGAACATCCAATGCTTGTTCTCGCGTGCATCCCAGGGCGCCTCCACCGCCTTCCGCCAAGGCACTAGTAGGAAAATGCTTAGCCGTGGTGCACCACTTTGGCTTAGCCGTGGTGTAGCCCCATGCGCCACCAACAATAGGCCACTACTAATAGATAGTCGTGGCACACTAGCTGGTGCACCACGGGTATATGTGTTAGCAGTGGGGCACATGTTATTGGTGCGCCACGACTGCTGGTGCGTAACGGAAAGTATAAATTGGTGCACCAATACTATAATTTTTTATTTTTTTGGCTAGTTGTGGCCACCACAACATTGCCGACAAGGAAACCTTAGCCAGCCCAGGCTGCAGCAGCAACAGGTGGTTGTGGTTGCGATGGTAGGTTTTTACGTCTAGCCACGCACATAAGTAGTCGTAGAAGATTTAGGGTGGTGGCCGCGATGAGCAGATCTTGGTTGTTGTCGCCGGTGAGGGTCGGTGCCGGCTAGAAGCCGCTGTCGTAGAAGATCCTGTGTCGGGTTGGCAACGACACCAGCGATGGTGGCCTGTCGTGCTCTCCATGCCCCCCCCCCCCCCTTGCCCTTGCCCTTACTCCACTTGGGCAGGGGCAATACAGTGACCGTGGAGACAACCCTTGGTGAAGGCGGCACACATGATCCTGTTGCAGCAGTGGCGGCGCCCTTGCTTTCCTTATACGCGGACGAAGACGACGGAGAGCAGTTGGATTTAAAAGGGCGCACGCGTGTTTTGGGCGGCCCATTAAAAAATAAAAATAGGAGGCACCGGGCAAAAAAAATTGGTAAGTGGGCCCTCGCGCTTGCCCTGGGCTCACATGGGTCGTAGCCACATGGATCGCTGACCGCGTCTCAGCATCTGCGTTGAGTCAGCATTTGCACCGACTCAGTTTCTGCCCCGCTTTGGCGCCTTTGCCAGTGCTGACCGTTGCGGCGTTGGTTGAGCATCCACGCGCCACCGATGGTTCCTCTTGGGCGTTTGCGCGCCACTGATGGCAGGTGGCTCGCCAGTTGTATAAGAAGTGTGCCCCCTGCCCCGGTCACAAACCGCACCAACACGCCATTGCCAACCATGAAGAAGAGGTGGAAGAAAAGGACCCGCCATGATGGCATGGCTCGGTCATCGACCGACGATCTCTTACGCAGACCTGTCCGTGCCTTGAACATCGGGCCACCGTCTCAGCTTAAGCACTTCATGCATCGTCGGGGGGGGCGAACCTGCACGCCCCAACGGAGAGCGATTGGTGCTACTTCGCACGTGACGGAGTGCCGTCGGTGTTGGCACAACGGGGAGGGGATCGCCCACCATGATTCTGCCTCCATAGCAGCTAGCACCTCAACATCGAGCGGGTGCCAGTACTGTAGCACCTCACAGTGTGGAAGTATGAGTATCGATCTCTGGGAGCAAGAAGGAAAAGCTATTACTCTCTCCAATTAGAGTGTCACAATTCTAGTTATTTATGCACTAAACAATTTGAAGTAACAAGGAGGGTTGATTTAATGGAATAAAGTAAAAGGTAACAAAATAGTAATAAAAGTGTCCCAATCCTCTAAATGCAGGAGGACAAGATAAGTGGCTTGCGCTAATGGGAACAATGGACCTGGGTTCATGGTTCACTCAATCCTCTCTCTCTCTATGATGATGATCTTGTATTAGATGATAAAAGTAAATACAAGTGTTATGCTTTAATAATAACTATATGGCGGCTATATGTCCTAAAACACATAGTTTAAAAAAGTACCCGTATGTATTCTGGTGTCACCCAGAGCGTGGACTATCACTCCACCATGTCATACTTCTCCCTTTTTACCCCCAGATAAAGGATGCTTTCTACACCATTTTGTCGCTCGGTGCTTATGTCGGTTGTCACCTTGGACATCACTTTACCCACATACATCATACACTATGGGAAAACATATCCTAAGTTCTAGTGCAATGATTTATAAAATTATGTGCTTTCACATCTCTCCCATCTACCAACACTCGGTTGTGTCAAGCACCTCATTACATGATAGACAAGGCATTATGCATAGATAAATTCATTGCATATATCATAGGTGCAATCCCAAAATATAACAATCCATAAAGTCTCAACACAACAGTAGATATATAACAAATATCATCTCATAACACAATAACCACCATAGGAATTACATAGATAGTTCCATAATCATGCAAGGCACAACATACGGACTTCAACAATACAATACAATACAATACAATACAATACAATACAATACATAGAGAGATTGGACCAAGTTACCACCACAAACCCATAGTCCAGGGGGTGAATTACCCCCCCTAATGGTGGAGATTAAGGAGGAGGCGTTGGTGAAGTTTGTTGATGAAGAGATGCATCCCCAAGGATGAAGATAGTGATGGAGAGGCGGTGGCGGCAGCAGGGTGGCGCCGGTGGCCACCAAGGAGGGCAGCGGCCCTAGGAGGGCGGCGGCTCCTTGGCCTCCTTCTTCCTCAGAGATGGTGCTAGTGTGGAGGTGTATCTCCTCCTCCTTGGCGGCTACCAAGGGGAGGCAAATTCGTGGCTATGGTTGGGGGACCCAGAAAATAGGGTTTCTGGTCAATATAAAGTGTTGTGCTCGTCATACCTTCCTCTTGGGGTTCCCAACTGGTAGTCAAGACTATGCTCCAACACCCCACACCGCTGCCCCTGGTTGCCCCTATGAGCTCTCTCGCAAGCAAAGCGCTGCGCCGTGGCCCTTCCGTTGGAGAGATCTTGGCGCTTCCCAGCCATGAGCTGCTGATGCGGTACGATGTTGATAGTTTTTCACCGTCCAGTTGGGAACCCCAAGAGGAAGGTATGATGAATATAGCAGCAAGGTTTTCCCTCAGTAAGAAACTAAGGTTTATTGATCCGAAAGGGAAGAAGCCAATACGACTGAAGGTGATGCCCGCTAGCTTGCGACAGCTCCGGACAATTTATAGGGTGCCTCGTCCGAGCTTTGCTTTACGAGCGGCAACGTGGAAGCTGCACACAACACAACTAAATACTTTGCTCCCAACTTACGATGAGGTTGTCAATCTCACCGGTTTGCTGTAACCAAAGGAATGAGCGTATCGAGTGGAAAATAGTAATAATATGCAAATAAAGTAAACAGTGCGAGTAAAGTAAACATGTGATAGCAATATGATGGAAATAGGACCGGGGTCCATAGTTCACTAGTGGTGTCTCTCCATAAGATAAAATAATACATGCTGGGTAAACAAATTACATCTAAGCAATTGATAGAATAAAGACAACGTGCATATGATGAGAGGATCACTATAAGATTTACTCTGGGCATTACAACAAGATACATAGACCGCCATCCAACTGCATCTATGACTAATAATCCACTTGTGGCGAATCAATCTCAGAACTCCACAAGTATTAAGTTGCGAACAACAGATAATTGCATTAAGCAAAGTGTGTAATGTAAACAAAGCATATGCCCTCGAGCATATGAATGTTGTTTTCCCCTTAGTAGCAAAAGCACATCTACAACCTTAGAGGTTTCTGTCACTCCTCCAGATTAAATAGAGGCATGAACCCACTATCGAGCATAAATACCCCCTCTTGGAGTCACTAGCAACTACTCGGCCAAGATAGCTACTAACAACGGAGAGCATGCAAGATCATAAACAACATAGAGAAAACATAAGATAAAATTCAGTACTTCAACTCAAGCATAACACCAATATTCATCGGATCCCAACAAACACAACATGTAGAATTATATAACGGTGATCTCAATCATATAAGGCAGCTCATGAGATCTAAACATGAAGCACATGGTGGAGAAGACAACCATCTAGCTACTGCTATGGACCCATAGTCCAAGGTAGACTATTCACTCATCGCCTCGGAGGCAAGCATGGCGATGAAGAAGACCTCCGGTGGCGATTCTCCTCTCCGACAGGGTGCCGGGAAGAGCTTCTGGACCCTCCCGATCTTCGGGTCGATGGCGGCGGCGGATCGTGATGTGTTCTGGAAAAGTGATCGAGTACTTAGGCTTTTTCCGTCGGGGGATCTTTATAGGCGAAGGGGCATCGTCAGGAGTGGGCCGAGGTGACCTCACACATAGGGGGCGCGGCCAGGGGCCTGGCCGCGCCGCCCTGTTGTGTTTGGCCCTCGTGGCCCCACTCTGTCTCCTCTTCGGTTCTCTGGAAGTTTCGGTGAAATTTTGGGCGACTGGCTTTGGTTTTGTCCAATTCCGAGAATATTTCCTGTGTAACTTTTCTAAAACACAAAAACAGCAGAAAACAGGGAACTGGCACTGTGGCAACTTGTTAATAGGTTAATTTCAGAAAATGCATAAAAGTGCCACGAAGTGTAATGAAACACTAAGCAAATGGTGTAAAAACAAGCATGGAGCATCAAAAATTATGGATACGTTTGAGACGTATCAGCATCCCCAAGCTTAACTCATGCTCGTCCTCGAGTAGGTAAGTGATAACAAAAGAAATAATTTTTGAGGTGACATGCACCTACACAATCTTGACCATGTATGTAAGTGTTGTGCGCTGGGATCAAAAGAACTTAAAACATGGGCATAAAAGATATAATCTTGATAGAAGAAACTTAGCAACCATGTTATAACATGAAAATGAACACAAACAAAAGATCATGAAAATTAAACAATGAAAGTCAAACGTGTATTCAAATCATAAGGAAAAACATACAAATGGTTTTCAGCTTGTCCTTCATGGAGAGCAAAACATAAATGCATAGGACACCTTCAAATTTAAGAGGGCAACTAGATACAAATAATTTAAGAACAAGTGAAACCAACAATATGAATCAATCAATGAAAACTTTGGGACAATGCATATTATACTAAGAATGACAACTATGCTCTCTTAATGGTGCATAAAGGTAGAAGGTGGAGACTCAACATAAAAGTAAAAGAAAGGCCCTTTGCGGAGGGAAGTAGTGATTAAACATGTGCTAGAGCTTTTCATTTGTAAAACAGAGATAAAAATTAGGTTTTGAGAGGTGGTTATCTTTGTCAACGACTGACAATGGGGTTCTTACTATCTTCCATAAAAAATGAAGCAAGTTTTTGAGAGAGAGATTGGCACTTTTTGTGCTCTTTTTATAAAACTTGGCACTCCTCCCCACCTTTTTTCCTTTTTCAAACCATGGCTAACCGATTCCATTGGGTGCCCACCAACATTCACATTCCATGGAGGAGTGCCTTTTTTTTTTCTTTTTTTCTCTTTTTTTTCTTTTTGGAATAAGCAATATGGAAGATAGCAAATCTGACCACTACGTCCCCATGAGCTAAAAACAGTGGCACAAAACGAGAAATAGTTGAAAGTTTTGAAAGGTAGCACATGAAAATTTACTTTGGAATGGCTTACAAATACCATGCATAGGAATTTATAGTGGACACAATGGCCAAACTTGGTTTTTAAGAGTTGGATGCACGAGTAGAGCTCATACTCAGTACAAAATAAAGGCTAGCAAAAGACTGGGAGCGACCAATTAAGAGAGCAATAACGGCCATAATCATGCAGAGCGACAAAGCGATATTAAAAGAAGCATAAGATGGCATCAAAAGTCAAAAACTAAATGATCATAGAGGCTATTGGCAACTTTGTATGAGTCTAACATGTGTGAGCATGCGCCAAGTCAACCCAAATAAAGCATCAAAGGAGAAAACTAAAATAATGCTTCCAAATAATTAAAACAACGCATGATTTTTTCAAATGCTCATTAAGCAATCTCAGTTATTTGAGACAAGTCATGCTACAGCAAAACCACTAAGCATGCTATCAAAAAAACAACAAGCACGACATGCAAAAGCCTAGGCTGCAGTCTACACAAGCTCCTTCTTGTACCACTTTTTTGCATAAAGCTTTTTCTCTTTTCCAACACCATTCAAACTTTTTATAAACACCTCTTTTGATGAAAACCAATATAGACCAGAGGCAAAAATACACCTTAATGAAAAGATATAACAAGATCTGAACACAAATCAAGGTGAAAATCAAAAGCTAAACGCAGTTCTAGAAAAAGAGAACACTCGTTAAAATTATAAGAATGAAAAACAGAGTGTTCTTGGCAAATGAAAAGCAAGGCAACTTCTCCAAAAGATATTTGTTGGGGTCCAACCATTTATTTCAGCAATCAAAACTAAACTAAACTGAAAACTAAAAACAACTGACGCTCCAAGAAAAAATGCATAATGCGTAAAGCAATAAAAATATAGTGTCTTGAAAGGTGACCTGATTTTTGCCGATGAAGAAGGGGTGCCTCGGGGGCATCCCCAAGCTTTGATGCTTGTACTTCTTGGATGTTTCTTGGGGTGATGCGTGGGCATCCCCAAGCTTAAGCTTTTGTCCATTCTTCAACTCATCTCATCACTCTCCGATCCCTACACTTGAAAACTTCCTTCATACAAAACTAAACACAAATCTATTAGCAACATTAGTGTAAGCATAACATAGAATCAACCCTTTTTGCTTCAATTTTTAACTCAAAACCACCACATATAAAGCATATACTACTGTAGCAACTTCCCCAAAAGTTATGTGATCAAAAGAACTCAAAAAGAAAGCGATAAAGCGGCAAACACAAATATTGGCAGAAATCTGTCAAAACAGAACAGCTGACAAAGGTCGAATTTTTATAGGGTTTTCTGTTGCTCCAATCAAAAAGTGTTCAACTAATGAAAGTTTGGATATAACCTGGGTCATATGCACAAGAAATCGCAGGTCCAAAAGATATACAGAGAATTTTCACGAATTTTTATGGTGCAGCACCGAAAACTGTTTCAGGACAGCAACATCCCCAAATCTTACCTCGCTCAAATTAGAGGCTTCTCTTGGCACAAAAACGAAATAAAAAAGGATAAGGAGAGGTCATTACAGTAGTAATAACTTCCAAGACTCAAATAAAAGAAAAATAACTAAAAGTAAAATATTGGGTTATCTCCCAAGAGTGCTTTTCTTTAACGCCTTTGAGCTAGGCGCAGAAAGTGCGAATCAAGTAATATCAAGTAATGAAGCATTAAGATCCACTATAGGAGTCTTTTCAACAATGAATTGAATTGTGTTCAAATGAGTTTTTGAAGACCCTTTATGATCACTCTTTGGTACACTACTTTCATCAAAAAAGTTTTCAGGACAAATCCAACTAAAATTCTTTTCCAAAGCATCATGAATTACTGCAAGTTTACAAGGTATTGGCACTCTAAAATCTTCATTGGGTGTACCAACAACTTCAACATGCGAGCCAAGCTTATTAAATTTCTTAAAAACTTCCCTAGCCTCAATAGCAACATCTCTAAATTCTATGCGCAAAGTTTCCAAGATAAAAGCTTTCTTTTCGGGATCCTCAATTTCATGAAGCTTAAGAAACATGTATTGCATAAAAGGATTAAGGCTAACAAACCTAGCTTCTAGCATGTGAATTAAATAAGCAGAAGCAACTTCATAACTAGGAGCAAGCTCAGCCAAAGACTTTTTCTCAACTTCTTTATGCATACTAATATGATTTAAAAAACTCCTCAATATTACTTTTTCCAGTAATTGAACCACTACCTACTGAGAGGTCCTCCAAAACGTACTTAGGAAACAACATAATGAACTAAAGTAAAGAAATAACATCTATAAAGGATTCTAATTTTTTTGGGTTTTTGATAAAACGATGCAAGTAAAAATAAAGTAAAGCAAAATAATAAACAAAGTAAAGGATGTGCGTGCGAAAACTCCCCTCGCAGAAGTCTTCTTCTTCCTCCCCGGCAACGGTGCCAGAAAAGAGCTTAATGCGGTACGGTGTTGATAGTTTTCACTGTCCAGTTGGGAACCCCAAGAGGAAGGTATGATGAATATAGCAGCAAGGTTTTCCCTCAGTAAGAAACCAAGGTTTATCGATCCGAAGGGGAAGAAGCCAATACGACTGAAGGTGATGCCCGCTAGCTTGCGACAGCTCCGGACAATTTATAGGGCACCTCGTCCGAGCTTTGCTTTGCGAGCGGCAACGTGGAACCAGCACACAACACAACCAAATATTTTCCTCTCAACTTACGATGAGGTTGTCAATCTCACCGGTTTGCTGTAAACAAAGGAATGAGCGTATCGAGTGGAAAATAGTAATAATATACGAATAAAGTAAACAGTGCGAGTAAAGTAAACAGGTGATAGCAATATGATGGAAATAGGACCGGGGTCCATAGTTTACTAGTAGTGTCTCTCCATAAGATAAAATAATACATGCTGGGTAAACAAATTACAGCTGGACAATTGATAGAATAAAGACAACGTGCATATGATGAGAGGATCACTATGAGATTTACTCTGGGCATTACAACAAGATACATAGACCGCCATCCAACTACATCTATGACTAACAATCCACTTGTGGCAAATCAATCCGAGAACTCCACAAGTATTAAGTTGCGAATAACAGATAATTACATTAAGCAAAGTGTGTAATATAAACAAAGCATATGCCCTCGAGCATATGAATGTTGTTTTCCCCCTAGTAGCAACAGCACATCTACAACCTTAGAGGTTTTTGTCACTCCCCCAGATTAAATAGAGGCATGAACCCACTATCGAGCATAAATACCCCCTCTTGGAGTCACTAGCAACTACTCGGCCAAGATAGCTACTAACAACGGATAGCATGCAAGATTATAAACAACATACAGATAACATAAGATAAAATTCAGTACTTCAACTCAAGCATAACACCAATATTCATCGGATCCCAACAAACACAACATGTAGAATTACATAACGGTGATCTCAATCATGTAAGGCAGCTCATGAGATCTAAACATAAAGCACATGGTGGAGAAGACAACCATCTAGCTACTGCTATGGACCCATAGTCCAAGGTAGACTACTCACTCATCACCCCGGAGGAAAGCATGGCGATGAAGAAGACCTCCGGTGGTGATTCCCCTCTCCGGCAGGGTGCCGGGAAGAGCTTCTGGACCCTCCCAATCTTCAGGTCGACAGCGGCGGCGGATCGCGATGTGTTCTGGAAAAGTGATCGGGTACTTAGGTTTTTTCCATCGGAGGGTCTTTATAGGCGAAGGGGCATCGTCAGGAGTGGGCCGAGGCGACCTCACACATATGGCTGCGCCGCCCTGTTGTGTGGGGCCCTCGTGGCCCCACTCCGTCTCCTCTTCGGTTCTCTGGAAGCTTCGGTGAAATTTTGGATGACTGGCTTTGGTTTCGTGCAATTCCGAGAATATTTCCTGTATAACTTTTCTGAAACACAAAAACAGCAGAAAATAGGGAACTGGCACTGTGGCGACTTGTTAATAGGTTAGTTCTGGAAAATGCATAAAAGTGCCACGAAGTGTAACGAAATACTAAGCAAATGGTGTAAAAACAAGCATGGAGTATCAAAAATTATGGATACGTTCGAGACGTATCAGCTGCTAGCCAGCTTGGTCGCGACGCACAGTCTTGAACGACGCGAGCAGGGCACACTGCTCATCGGTGATGCCCGGGGCATCCTCCTCGCTATCGAATTTGACAAAGTCGTTGTTGTCCTCGTCGTCGACCTTGTTGAACATGTCGTCAGTGATAGGCGCCCACCCGACGGGTGAGGTCGTGTGCAGCACCTCGACGTAGAGGTCTGGCCAACAGCGATGAGGCATTCGCCTCCGCCTGCAACTCGGTGCAGAGGTTGGCCCAGAACCACGTCGCCCCACGCGCCACGTCGAGGATGACCTGCTCCTCGTTGATCGTGTCTTGTCTAGCGGCATACAGACAATCTCCTTTGCACCGTACGTGAAGCGCGCGGATGCCTGCGTTGCGCCCCTATTATCAGGAAAGCGGGCGCACACCATCTCTATGATCCTAGCCTAGGTCGCGTGGTGTTTTGCCATCAGTGTTGTGGGGCGACGCCGATTTGTGTTACCCCAGTCGTTGCCAGCCATATATAGCTACGACCTGGGAGGGAAAGAAAAGGCCAGCACGCAAGAAACGACTTTGGCCCGCGCGGGGGAAGCGCTGATACATCTCCAACGTATCTATAATTTTTGATGCTCCATGCTTGTTTTTACACCATTTGCCTTGTGTTTCGTTACACTTTGTGGCGTTTTTATGCGATTTCTAGAACTAACCTATTGACAAGATGCCACAGTGCCAGTTCCCTATTTTCTGCTGTTTTTGTGTTTCAGAAAAGTTACACAGGAAATATTCTCGGAATTGGACGAAACAAGTTCCTGAAGTCTTATTTTCCCCAAAAGCTTCCCGAAGACCGAAAGAGAACCGGAGGGGGGCCAGAGGACGCCCTCACACATAGGTGGCACGGCCCAGGCCCTGGCCGCGCCACCCCGGTGTGAGGAGCCCCTGGCTGCCCTCTGACGCCCCCCCTTCGCCTATATAAAGCCTCGGGACGGAAAACCCTAGGGGAGTCGATGATTTTTCCAAAACAGTTCCGCAGCTCTGCCGCCATCGAAGACAAATTTCGGGGGACAAAAGTCTCTGTTCTGGCACCCTGCCAGGACGGGGAAGTGCCCCCGGAGCCATCTCCATCGGTCTCCATCGTCGTCTCCGCCGTCTCCATCGACCTCACCGACATCCCCATCAACCTTGCTGTCTCCTATGATGAGGAGGGAGTTGTTCATCCCCGGGGCTGAGGGCTCTACCGGTAGCTATGTGGTTCACCTCTCTCTCCCATGATGTGATCTTTATGTGATCGTGAGCTTTGTATCATGTTGAACAAGTAGATGTTATTATTCAGATATTATGTGTACTCTAGTGATGTTATTAAAGTAATCTATTCCTCCTGCCATGGTGTAACGGTGATAGTGTGTGCATCATGGTGGTACTTGGTCTAGGCTACGATTGTGATCTCTTATGGATTATGAGAATAATTATCGCTATGATAGTATTGAAGTGATCTTTTCCTCCTTTCATGGTGTAATGTTGACAGCGTGTGCACCGTGTTAGTACTTGGTCTAAGTTGCAATAATATTTATCTTGAATTGTGATTTAATTTGGATATCTCTATGAGTGGTGTTTGTCAAGTACTTGATGAACTTTAAGGTGTGCTTCTGTAGCCACTACGCAATGATTATTGTTGTTCAATAGGAGAGTAATTCAGAGTACTATAGTGAAGAGAAGTTGTTTATTTGTTCAATTATGTTATATTTGTTGGGAGTGTGTCCACTAGTGAAAGTATGATCCCTAGGCCTTGTTTCCAAGCATTGCACATCATTTACTTGCTATTTTGTTACTTGTTTGCTCGCAGCGATATTTATTTCACATCACGTTTGCTACTTATAATCATCTATATCACTTGTATTTCACTATCTCTTCGCCGAACTAGTGCACCTATACATCTAACAAGTGTATTGGGTGTATTGGGGACACAAGAGACTTTCTGTATCGTAATTGCAGGGTTGTTTGAGAGGGATAGCTTTGACCTCTTCCTCCCTGAGTTCGATAAACCTTGGGTGATCCACTTAAGGGAAACTTGCTGCTGTTCTACAAACCTCTGCACTTGGAGGCCCAACACTGTCTACAAGAACAGACGCGTGCGTAGACATCAAGCTATTTTCTGGCGCCGTTGCCGGGGAGGTAAGGTAAAAGGTACTCGCATCCTCCTGTGTGAGTGCTCAAAGTTATTTCCTTTAGATTTTGCAATTACATCTTTTTGTTTCTTGTTTTTATTTTCACTAGTTAGGCTTAATGGAAAACAAAGAGTTCTTTAGTATTTTTCCTGATTTTAGATTTGAAGAGAAAATTGAAAATCCTTTTGAGCTTATTTCGCATAGCAATGTTATTAGTACGAATGCTTTGAATCCCGTTATTGCTAATGCTATGGAAAAGTCTAAGCTTGGAGAAGCTGGTTTTGTTAAGTATGATATTTTTAGTTCCCCAGCTTTAGTGGAGAAAGTTTGCTCTGATGATATTTTATCTCCCATATGTGATGTTTCTAGTGATGCTTGTGCTCCTCATCCTTTTAAAATACCTACGAAGATTGTTGAACATGTTAGGGATAACTGCTATTTAGGAGATGGAACTGTCCATCCTGGTGACCATTTGCTTTTTATACAAGAATTATGCGAGTTGTTCCAGTGTGCAGGTATTTCAATGAACCAACTTAAGAAGAAGCTATTCTCTTTTTCGCTAAAAGGCAGAGCTGAGGAATGGTATAAAACATTGAAGGATGGCCGATCTATTGATTGGGAGGAAATTGAACCTCTCTTTTATTCTAAATTCTATCCTTCTAGTCAGGTTTATAAAGATAGGAATTACATTTATAATTTTTATCTGCATGAGGGAGAAAGTATTGCCCAAGCTTGGGGAAGATTGAAGTTACTAGTGCATAAATGTCCTATTCATGATCTTCCCCGTAATATTGTTATTGATAATTTTTATGCACGGCTTACTCTTCCTGATAAGGATTATTTGGATGCTTCTTGCTTTGGATCATTCACTCATATGAAGGAAGATGCTAAGTGGAAACTTCTTGACCGTATACAAGAGAATGCTGAAGGATGGGAAAACGACAAAGGTAAAGGATCAGGTATGAATTATGAGTTTGATTGCATTAAGTCTTTCGCTGAAACTGCTACTTTTCAAGAGCTTAGTGCTAAATATGGTCTTGATTCTCAAATTATGGTTGATTGCTTTAAAGCCTTTGCTTCCCATATGAATGTTCCTAAAGGAAATGGGGACGTGTATCATGAACCTTTTAAGGACACTTGCATAGAAAGTGATATTGTTATTGATGATTGCAATAAACATGCTCAAACTTCTAAAAGTCCTATTTCTTATAAGCATGTTAATTTTTGTGGAGTACATAGACCTTGTGAACAGAGTTACAACAAGAAAGATTATTGCATCACCCACGCAAATGAAGAAACCAGTATGTGGCTCAAGGATCTAGATGTGCTTGGTGAAAGGGTTTGTGAGCTTTATCCTTTTCTTTGTGAATTTTGCGGTGAAAAGGGTCACTTTAATTTTCAATGCCCAATTAATCGAACGAGTATCGCAAATTTGTATTGTGATGATAAGATCACTCTCAATCAGCATGATGAGCTTACCTTGTTTTTGAATTGTGAAGAGATATCTAGAAAGATTTCTTTGGTTGATATGAGAGATGCTGATATTAATAGTACCCTTCGTGGTTGTCGTCTCTATTGTGCTAAAGATTGCCTCGCAAATACTTACTTACAAGATCTTATAAAACATGATGTTTTGCCAAGCTATGACAGGACTAATAGATGTTTCAATCTTATTAATAGAGAGGAGGAATCCTCCAAAGTTTCTTCTGTGGTTCCTGTCAGCAAACCAGATTATGTGGAGAAGATGCCTTTCCCTCCTAGAGAATATGTGGAGAAGATGCCCTTCAAGTCTCTCCCTCCTAAAGGAGAGAGTAAGAAGAGTATCAAGAAGAAGAAGAAGAAGAAAAAGAGGAGTAAGAGGCGAGAGGACACGGTATCTTCCCCTAAGCGTTATGATCCTGCTATAGATTATGATAATTCTGATTGGGATGATGTTCCTATGACTATTACTTATGTTAGTGATCATGATTGGGAAAAGCACTCTACTTTTGATATTGAAAATCTTTTTGGTACCAATTCTAAGGTTAATAATTGCTGTACCATTAGTGCTATCCATGTTCCTTCTTATGATAATATGTTTGATGAATATGCTTTGCGACATAGTAGTTCTCTATCTTTTGATGATACTAAGCCTCTAGTTTATGATGATGATTATAATGTTTTCAATTCACCTACTTTTGGGGAGAAAAATAGTTATGATTACAATATGCCTCCTGTCTTTGATGATTATGGTGATGAGAATAATTATTCTGTTGAATCTGCTCTTACTACTATTGTTCATGTGGGGAGTATTAATCCTTTTATGCATGTGGCTCATGATAGGGATGCTTTACGTGATAGTTATATTGTTAATTCTATTCATGATGCTACTTAAAGTTATTATGAGAGAGTGAAACATGGTTTGATGGATCTCAACAATATTGAGTTTCCCCTCTTTATGTTGCAATTCTTGAAGTTGTACTTGTTTTGCCTTCCTATGCTTTTTGCTTTGCGCTTTTATGACTTGTCTCTTTACAAGACTATTTTTCATAGGAAGTGGTTTAGATTTAAATGTGTTCCATACTTGCTTTTTGATGCTCTCTATTGCTTTAAGTTCCTATATGGCGCCTTTGCCTCAAGCTCTTATATGTTGCCCACATGAGCATCTTTGCAAATTACTGCGCCTAGCTCAAAGGCGTTAAACAGAAGCACTCTTGGGAGATAACTCAATGTTTTATTTTCAGCACTTTTTCTTTTATTTGAGTCTTGGAAGTTATTACTACTGTAATGACCTCTCCTTATCCTTTTTATTTCGTTGTTGTGCCAAGAGAAGCCTCTAATTCGAGTGAGGTAAAGATTTAGGGATGTTGCTGTCCTGAAACTGTTTTCGGTGCTGCACCGTAAAAATTCGTGAAAATTCTCTGTATATTTTTTGGACCTGCGATTTCTTGTACATATGCCCCAGGTTATATCCAAACTTTCATTAGTTGAACACTTTTTGATTTGAGCAACATAAAACCCCTCAAAAATTCGGCCTTTGTCAGCTGTTCAGTTTTGACTGATTTCTGCCAATATTTATGTTTGCCACTTTATCGCTTTCTTTTAAGTTCTTTTGATCATGGAACTTTTGGGGAAGTTGCTACAGTAGTATATACTTTATATGTGGTGGTTTTAGGTTGAAATTTTAAGCAAAAATAGGTTGATTCAATGTTATGCTTACACTAATGTTGCTAATAGAATTGTGTTTAGTTTTGTATGAAGGAAGTTTTCAAGTGTAGGGATTGGAGAATGATGAGATGAGTTGAAGAATGGACAAAAGCTCAAGCTTGGGGATGCCCATGCATCACCCCAAGAAATATCCAAGAAGTACAAGCGTCAAAGCTTGGGGATGCCCCCGAGGCACCCCTTCTTCATCGGCAAAAATCAGGTCACCTTTCAAGACACTATATTTTTATTGCTTCATGCACTATGTGTTTTTCTTGGAGCATCAGTTGTTTTAGTTTTCTTAGTTAGTTTAGTTTTGTTTGCTGCAATAAATGGTTAGATCACATCATGTTTCTTTTGGAGGAGATGTACTCGTTTTCATTTGCAAAGAACACTCTGTTTTTCATTCTTACAATTTCACCGGGTGTTCTTCTTTTTCTGCTACTGCTTTTGGTTTTCGTTTTTGCCTTGATTTATGTTCAGACCTTGTCATATCTTTCCATCAAGGTGTATTTTTGCCTCTGATCTTTATTGGTTTTCATCAAAAGAGGTGTTTATAAAAAGTTTGAATGGTGTTGGAAAAGAGAAAAAGCTTTGTGCAAAAAAGTGGTACAAGAAGGAGCTTGTGTAGACTGCGGCCTAGGCTTTTGCATGTCATGCTTGATGTCTTTTTGAGTATGCTTAGTGGTTTTGCTGTAGCATGACTTGTCTCAAATAACTGAGATTGCTTAATGAGCCTTTGAAAAAATCATGCGTTGTTTTTATCGTTTGGAAGCATTATTTTAGTTTTCTCCTTGATGCTTTATTTGGGTTGACTTGGCACATGCTCACACATGTTAGACTCTTACAAAGCCACCAATAGCCTCTATGATCATTTAGTTTTTGACTTTTGATGCCATCTTATGCTTCTTTTAATGTTGCTTTGTCGCTTTGCATGATTATGGCCGTTATTGCTCTCTTAGTTGGTCGCTCCCAGTCTTTTGCTAGCCCTCATTTTGTACTGAGTATGAGCTCTACTCGTGCATCCAACTCCCAAAAACCAAGTTTGCCATTGTGTCCACCATAAATTCCTATGCATGGTATTTGCAAGCCATTCCAAGTAAATTTTCATGTGCTATCTTTTAAAAAACCTTCAAAATACTTCTCATTTTGTGACACTGTTTTCAGCTCATGGGGGCGTAGTGGTCGGATTTGCTATCTTCCGTATTGTCTTATTCCAAAAATAAATAAAAAAGAAAGAAAAAAAGGCACTCCTCCATGGAATGTGAATGTTGGTGGGCACCCGATGGAATCGGCTAGCCATGGTTTGTGAAAGGAAAAAAGGTGGGGAGGAGTGCCAAGTTTTATAAAAGAGCACAAAAGTGCCAATCTCTCTCTCAAAAACTTGCTTCAGTTTTGTATGGAAGATAGTAAGAACCCCATTGCCAGTCGTTGACAAAGACAACCACCTCTTAAAACCAATTTTTATCTCTCTGTTTTATAAATTAAAAGCTCTAGCACATGTTTAATCACTGCTTCCCTCTGCGAAGGGCCTTTCTTTTACTTTTATGTTGAGTCTCCACCTTCTACCTTTATGCACCGTCTAAGAGAGTATAGTTGTCATTCTGAGTATAATATGCATTGTCCCAAAGTTTTCATTGATTGATTCATATTGTTGGTTTCACTTGTTCTCAAATTATTTGTATCTAGTCGCCCT
Source organism: Dactylis glomerata (assembly GCA_007115705.1). Taxonomy (NCBI): domain Eukaryota; kingdom Viridiplantae; phylum Streptophyta; class Magnoliopsida; order Poales; family Poaceae; genus Dactylis; species Dactylis glomerata. The sequence continues at coordinate 1,709,713 of QXEO01000118.1, forward strand.
CTTAAACTTGAAGGTGTCCTATGCATTTATGTTTTGCTCTCCATGAAGGACAAGATGAAAACCATTTGTATGTTTTTCCTTATGATTTGAACACACGTTTGACTTTCATTGTTTCATTTTCATGATCTTTTGTTTGTATTCATTTGCATGTTATAACATGGTTGCTAAGTTTCTATTATCAAGATTATGTCTTTCATGCCCATATTTTAAGTTCTTTGATCCCAGCTCACAACGCTTACATATATGATCAAGATCGTGTAGGTACATGTCACCTCAAAAATTATTCTTTTGTTATCACTTACCTACTCGAGGACGAGCAGGAGTTAAGCTTGGGGATGCTGATACGTCTCCAACGTATCTATAATTTTTGATGCTCCATGCTTGTTTTTACACCATTTGCCTTGTGTTTCGTTACACTTCGTGGCGTTTTTATACGATTTCTAGAACTAACCTATTGACAAGATGCCACAGTACCAGTTCCCTGTTTTCTGCTGTTTTGGTGTTTCAGAAAAGTTACACAGGAAATATTCTCGGAATTGGACGAAACAAGTTCCTGAAGTCTTATTTTTCCCGGAAGCTTCCCGAAGACCGAAAGAGAGCCGGAGGGGGGCCAGAGGCCGCCCTCACACATAGGTGGCGCGGCCCAGGCCCTGGCCACGCCACCCTGGTGTGAGGAGCCCCTGGCTGCCCTCTGACGATGCCCCTTCGCCTATATAAAGCCTCGGGACGGAAAACCCTAGGGGAGTCGACGATTTTTCCAGAACAGTTCCGCAGCTCCGCCGCCGTCGAAGACAAATTTCGGGGGACAGAAGTCTCTGTTCCGGCACCCTGCCGGGATGGGGAAGTGCCCCCAGAGCCATCTTCATCGATCTCCATCGCCGTCTCTGTCGTCTCCATCGACCTCACCGCCATCTCCATCAACCTTGCTGTCTCCTATGATGAGGAGGGAGTAGTTCATCCCCGGGGCTGAGAGCTCTACCGGTAGCTATGTGGTTCACCTCTCTCTCCCATGATGTGATCTTTATGTGATCGTGAGCTTTGTATCATGTTGAACAAGTAGATGTTATTATTCAGATATTATGTGTACTCTAGTGATGTTATTAAAGTAATCTATTCCTCCTGCCATGGTGTAACGGTGACAGTGCATGCATCATGGTGGTACTTGGTCTAGGCTACGATTGTGATCTCTTATGGATTATGAGAATAATTATCGCTATGATAGTATTGAAGTGATCTTTTCCTCCTTTTATGGTGTAATGTTGACAGCGTGTGCACCGTGTTAGTACTTGGTCTAAGTTGCAATAATATTTATCTTGAATTGTGATTTGATTTGGATATCTCTATGAGTGGTGTTTGTCAAGTGCTTGATGAACTTTAAGGGGTGCTTCTGTAGCCACTATGCAATGATTAGTGTTGTTCAATAGGAGAGTAATTCAGAGTACCATAGTGAAGAGAAGTTGTTTATTTGTTCAATTATGTTATATTTGTTGGGAGTGTGTCCACTAGTGAAAGTATGATCCCTAAGCCTTGTTTTCAAGCATTGCATACCATTTACTTGCTATATTTTGTTACTTGTTTGCTCGCAGCGATATTTATTTCACATCACGTTTGCTACTTATAATCATCTATACCACTTGTATTTCACTATCTCTTCGCCGAACTAGTGTACCTATATATCTGACAAGTGTATTGGGTGTGTTGGGGACACAAGAGACTTTCAGTATCGTAATTACAGGGTTGTTTGAGAGGGATAGCTTTGACCTCTTTCTCCCTGAGTTTGATAAACCTTGGGTGGTCCACTTAAGGGAAACTTGCTGCTGTTCTACAAACCTCTGCACTTGGAGGCCCAACACTGTCTACAAGAACAGACGCGTGCGTAGACATCAAGCGCCAATGCATGAAAATGGGGAAGTGCGCCCCCGGGGCGCGGCAAGCCACCACGGCGAGACATGGCGGCGATAATTCTGGCATCGCTATTGACCGTGCATTAAAATGCATCGAGCTACTAGGAGTGCACCCGACACAAACGGACAGGGCTAGGAAATCAGCCAATATCCCTGCGATTTTTTTAATATTGCAATTTTTTGTAGCAATTCAAAAAATAATATGATATTTTCAGCTTTTTCAAATCTATTGTAGTGTTCTGTTCGGCAGATGCGAAAGTTCTAATCGCATTGGGCGGATGCGACTAGTGTGCAGCGGATGGGGCCGATTTTCTGTCCGGTGTGCAGTCGCGGTGGACCAACGCGAGGGTTGGAATCGCGACGGGCGGGCGCGATAGGGACGTGTCAAATCTGCCAGATGTGACCGACTATTTGGTGGCTACGCGCACCCCGCTGGCGACCCATTGAACCGTTTTAGCCAACGCGCACCCGATGACTCGCTATTTCATTAGTTTCTAATTTTTTTGTCGCGGCAAATGTTTCAGGTAGTTTTTCTTTGAGTAATATTTCTCATTATATTTTTGAAGTAACATTTAGATTAATATAAAAATTATGTGATACATCGGTATTACATACCGCAAACTAAAATAACGATACATAATTTAGGACAACTAGAATTAAGATACAATTATAGTACGGATAACTAAGGCTTGGCGACTCTCTTGCCCTTTGTTGAAGAAGCTTTGTTGGTATGAGTGTGAGCTACGAGAGAGAGAGGAAGTGAGGAAGTAGCAGGAATAAGTGAGAGCGATGGAGGAGAGAGCACGGCTGGGAGGGGGGAGGGACACACTTTGCCACCGCATGCCCAGCTATCGCATCCGCCCTTCGCGATAGGAAAGATTCCTATCGGTCGGATGCGACATTGTCCTCACGTGTGACTCGAGGCCGTGTCGGCATGCAGGGAAAAGACAGCACCCATCCTATCGTGTCCGACCTCCACGACTACCCACTTATCGCGTCTGCCCGCTGCGACTAGCTTAAATCGCATCCGCCCTCCTCGACGGTGCAATACATCTGAAAAATGATCAATCCTAATGCTACTTCTGAAATAGCTAGAAAAAAGTGCAATATTAAAAAAAATCGCAATTTCCTGTCTGCGGCCCAAACATTCCGAATCGAACACAGTTTAAGTTCAATATGTGTCGGACCGCAGAGATGCCCTAAAACCAACCGAATGTAAAATGCAAAAGAGGATACGAATCTATCGACTCGTTAGCTACAGTTCATTTTAGTTGAACACGGGACATCGTCTTGTCTCTCGAGCAATGTGCGTCGGAAATAGCTTTCCCAGGAACCGCCGCCCTGACGAGAGCAGGTGCGTGAAAAACGGTTCGTCCGCCCCGTCCCCCGCGGGCGAGGTCGGGCGACCTCCAACCCTAGCGCCGCCAGTCTCCTCCTCCCCCTCTCTTCCCTTCGCCGCCGTCGGCGCAGGCCGCCGGGCAAAGTCCCGTGCGGTGCCGGCGGCGGTGGACCTGCTCCTACCCGCGCGCGAGGCAGGCGACGCGGGGTCTCCCGTGCTGGCGGCGGTGCTCCTCGGTGGTCAAGGTTCCGGTGGCGGCTGCGCTCCTCCCGGGTGGTGGCGGTGCCGGGTGACGCGGTGGCGATGGTGCGGCCACTTGGTGGCGGGGCGGCACGGAGGCCAGCGGCGGCGCTGTCCTGGCCCAGATCTGGGCCCTTTTGGGCCCCATCTGGGCTTGGGCGGGCTAGTTCTGGCTTCTCGGTGCTTGCTCCCGGCGGCTGGTGGAGGTTCTCTTGCTGAGGGTGGCTAGGACGGCGGCGCGTGGACTGCAGCGCGGCCATCGGGCTCGGCCGGGCCAGAGGGGCCTGGTCTGCTCCGGTAGCTGTGTCCGGTCTGTCACCGCAGGTGGCGGTGGAGGTTGTGCCCTCCCGCGTGGCTGCTGCCCAGGCTCCCCTCGGCTTGGGTTGCCTCCTCTCGGTTTCGTCGGTCTTCGTCAGTGGGCCACAGTGAGACGGCGGTGATGGTTGCAAGACCGTGGTGGCGCGAGTTGGTGGGCGGCGAGGTTGGCGGAGCATGATGGAGTGTCCAGGGATGTGTTTTTTGGGGGACGGGAGAAATCCTTGTCGGGTGGCCGACACTGACGCGGTGACGCTTGCGGGCATCGCCATTCCCTCTTGAGGGGCGTCGGGTTTCCCCTTCCCACTACCCTTCCGCATATCAGGGGAAACCCTAGGATTTGTCCGGGCAGCAGCGTCGTCATCGTCGCATCCCTTCTTGAAGGTGTTGCTTTGGTATGCGGCGCTTCGGAGGGCTAAGCTTGTGGTGGGAATTCTCCGGAGGGCGCAGCGGTTGCGGATCATCAGCGTTTTCGTCGATCCGACCTTGTCAACTTTGCTTTCTTTTCTTCTTCTTCTTCTTTTGTCTCTTTTGGGCTTTGCTGTGCTGTTTGCCCCAGCAGTGGTCTCAATCTTGTATCGGTTCGTTGCTATATTAATATAGCGGGGCGCAAGCCTGTTTCGCCGACGAGAGCAGGTGCAGCCTCGGGGCCAAGGACGACGCGCGTTCTGGACCGCCTCCGCTAACAGGCAAACGCCACAGACAGGCTCGCCGCAAGGACGCGCCACGGCGGAGTCGCGCCGGTCACCACCCGTGTTTGCGGACAGGGGCCAACAGCTCCGAGCCGCTGCAGATCACCACGCGCATCTGTCAGACATGCTAATCGAGCTTCCCTCGCTGCCGGAGCGGCGCCGCCCCTGCCCCCCACCGGTTTGGCTTCCTCCGCTCTACCCGTAAGTGTCGCCGGCCCGGTGTTTCCTAACCCCATACACGGCGAGGCCGTTGTCCTCCATCCCGTGTTGTGCGCCAAGCAGCGTCGACCTCGACGACCGACCTAGCCTTCACCACGACGGGCAGCCGCGGTGCACGGAGCAGCGTGGGAGCGGCGCCGCGCGCACATTACCACGGTGCTGGGCTCTTGCGTCGTGCTGTCCCTGCCATGGTGTGTTGCGTGGAACAGTGTGCCCGTGAGTCCGTGACAGAAAGGAGTTCTGCGGCAGGTGCTTCCTCTCACCGGGATCATGGGAAGATGCTCAGCTGCATCGAGGAGGCGCGGGGATGACTTAGCGGCTGGCGGCCAGAGTTGAAGACGGAGACGATTCGCTCGATTCCGTGCGTCTCGGCTCTTCAAGGAGAAGGATGAGGACTGCGAGGTGGAGCTCCTGGACACGAGCTTGTTTCTCAAAAACCACTCATACTCGAACAGAATTGCACGCAAAAAGTGGCCTCCCGCACCATAATACGAGAGCCGTTTTTTGCGTATACTCAAGACGCAACTGATAATTTTAGGAGAAAAAAGAGCAATACCAACGAGAAACTATGATATATATTTCCTTCAAACAAGAAACTGATCCGAATTCGAGTCGGAAAGAACGGGCTCGTTTCCCAGTTTTACAAATAGTAGTGGACATATTGCAGTAACACACATGGGTACAAGTTTAACACTCAGATTGCATTTGTTTCCATATCCTCGTGCATATACTATCTTCACAGTTTTGGTTTTGTATGGCACCAAAGTTCCAGAGATCTCAAAAAACTTTTTAAAAAGGTTGGCATGAAGCACAACACCCCTATTTTACAACAGTGCTAATTAAGCATCAGTGCTAATTAAGCATCAGTGCCCGAAAGACAGTAGTTGGAAACCGGTACTTGTAATAGATGTAACTACCGGAAATCCTGAATATACTCATCAAATAAATACCTACACGGTAACGCCGATGTCATGTGAGCAGCGTGAGCTTGCCGAATCCCCAGGCCGCAAGCAAGATATTAGTCTGCACCAGAGGAAGGTTAATCAATCAGCTGGCGAAGCTTAGGCTCGCTGTGCTCCATGTGGTTGCTTACACCCGACTTGCTTGTGTCATCAATCATCGACAGGAAATTCTCCACAATGCGTGGAGAGGAGGATGCAGCAGCAGCTGCTGGTTTGTCTGGAGGCATTTCCGCATCGGTCGGCTCTGCGGTCTCCTTAAGTTTCACCTGAGATGTGATGTGTTTTTCCATTAGACAAAAGGTAGAATTGAAACACCGGTCTCAGGTCAACTATAGAACATGGTAAAGATTAGCCCACTTATAAGTTTTCAGGTTCCATACCACTAGAGCAGAATTCTCTAATCTGAGCTTCTCGGAGCTTTTTGTTAGCTTGCCAATTTCAGATCTTAGAGATGTGTTCTCGGCCGTAAGTGATTCTACTTGTACAGCTAACTCCTCTGTCTCAGCCTACACCAAGAGGACAGAAATATCATTCAGTTTGCTGCGTTATAATATTACTGTACTAAGATGCAAAGAATAGTTTGTAACTAAAAGGTATGGGAGATAATTCAGTTCTGTTTCATGTTCATGTTTCCAGGATAATGCCTCCATTTTTCAGGATTTGCATATTTCTCATATTTGCAACTACATAGATCAAAAAGTGCATACAAGGGAGCCTACTAGTTAATCAGAAAACAAGGCCAACACAATATACCTGCTTTCTCAGCCTCGACCGTCTAGCAGATTCCCTATTTGATTGCTTCCGCTTTTCACGCTTTACTTCTCTCTCATCCTGGCACAAAGAAATTCCAAAAATAAAAAAAGAAAATCAATCCCTCAAAATAAAAATGGTTTAGATATACTGTTGGAGGAATGCTAGTAGCCTCCCAAGAAACACGAGGATTTGAGTAGTTGGGTAAAATGTAACAATCACAATCTTGATTTTCTATCGGTTCTAAACAACAATAGATGGAGTGTACCTTAGATGATAATTCAGTTGATATTCCGGTATGAGTTGGAATGGTAACACCTGGCAATGGAGACACTGGTGTGCCTATTGCCCTTGAATTAGCAGCATTAGTGACACTGGGTTTAATGACTGGAGCTGGAAAGCAGTGATTTGACAAAATTGCTCCCTTTCCCATTATAGGATTAGAAGTTAAAACTTCTGTATTCCTTGCAGTGGCGGTTGCTTCTGTGTCTGGAGAAAAGTTTAAGGTGTTAGCCACTTCTTTTCAACAGTGAAGCTCAGTATAGGACTTGAGTACAGCTAGGAAACGACTCAAAGATCAAGTGTAACTATTAAGCAAAAGGAAAGATGTAAGTTCGCCTACCAAAAAATGCATAAGAGACGGCTAATCCAGCAGGATGACTTATCAAATTAGGTATTAATACTAGAATCTATTAATATTAAATAAGTCGCTAGAAAAGTGAAATACCAAGTTCACCATCCAAGCTCCGCCTCCCAGGAGTCTTGCTCACCTGAAAATGATAGTTTTGGCCTAATTAAGTATTGTCCAGAGGCTGAACACATAACAGATGTGCAAGCACACAACCAAATTAGTACCTTGAGATCATTTACATCACTGGAGCCTTCTCCACTGTTATCCCCACTGAATTGACCATTAGAAGAACATAACTTCAGTTTACCAGAAGAGAACTGGAATAATTAATTCCAGAAACAGAAGAAAGCATGTAAACACCTGGATGACGTTTTTTTACTGTTACCACTGCCAGTAGATAATGCAGTCCCATCAATTTCCTTAAGTTTCTTATTGGAACTTTTATCCTTACTGCTTGCAGATTTGGCTGGCTCCACGCTCAATGGATTTGCCATCTTAAAAGCATCAAGACAAAAATCAGATTAACAAAAATAATGAGAAACTTAGAAGTTCTGTTCGAGGAAAATACCAACATAAGAGGTTCAGACAGCAGAAGTAAAATATAACTATGTCAATGGGTATGGTCCAAGGAACAATGAGTAATTACAAAAGAACTGTGAATCTGATTATTCCATACAGGTTATAGAATATAGATGCACGCCATGGATCTTTTCTCTTGACAAGCTACATTATATCTTTCCTAACAACAATCTTCTGTGCGGCTGGCAGTGAATTACAGTGCACCAAAGAGGACGTAATAGTATTAGAGTAACATCAAAATGATCCATTGAACATTTGATTGTTTGTACAGACATAATCGGTTGTTCCAAAATTGTGGTATGCTGAAACATCTTTTGATTGAGCATTTGACACGCGTAGTCAGAATAATGGATTTCAACCATCCTTGTCTCATTTAAACTACATCATTATTACTATCTAGCAATAAAATTAGCACAAGACCCAGATGGCGAAAACAACCATCTGTCTCTGTCTTCTTTTTCAGAAATGTGTAATGCTTAGAACACCAAGGAACACATGGTGCATAAATGTTTGGTTCTTCAAATATTGGGTCTTATATTTAAACAAAGTGCAAAGAAGCACATGACAATCTGATGTTTACCATGGGCATAAGTGGATGCGGGTAGGCTCCACCATGTGTGTACATAGCAGCATATGGCGTTCCAAAAGGGGGTGGCATCATAGGCTGCAGAGATGTAGAGAGAGGATTTAGATTCAATACAGTGTACAAAACATCATTGCACAGGGAGTTCAGAAACCAAATACCTGAGGACCCCACATATACGGCGGTGGTGGATGACCTGGAGCCATTGGTGGGGGAAAATATGCTGGTGGAAGGACACCAGGGCCATAGTATGCCTGTAGGGTTTACTGTTATTGCTTAATTACCGTTTTCCATGTCTTTGGGAAGTGGGGATAGTAAAAGAGAACGGCAAAACACTGAACCTGCATTGCTGACCAATCAGGGTACGGATAGGGAGCTAGTTGATCCTGCAAAATGGTGGTGATCTATTAGGCATTTGTGGTACGGGATCGAAACCCTTTGCACTTGATAAAGTCCAGTGAGAAAATACAGTATGTTATCACTTACAAGTACTGTACAATCTCAAAGCACAGTACTGCATGTCATACTGGAAATTTCTCAATAGTCACCAAGTTCCTTCTATTAAATCAGATATTCCTACCAATACCTAGGTAGTCCGAGGGTACTTGTAAATCAGCGATTCTTACCTTGGGAGGTGAACCTATTTTTACAGTCCTCTGGGTAGCTACAGCTTCGTCATTCCCCATGCCCTCGCTGCCCGTGAGCCTGTCTGGCATGGAGAATTCAAGATTGTCACGGCATACCATTTTACAAATTCCCCAAACCAAAACATCTACTAGCTGAACTGATTAAAGTTTCAGATGTGCTGATTTCTGGGTCTGGACGCAGGTGGAGAGGTTCCGCAGCATCGCGAACAATATGTTCCCATAATCTTTAACACATCTTTCTTCCAACATAGTACTATATTTTTCAGCAGAAGTGATGATTTTGAAACGTACCGCCACGTCATAATGAAGTTTGTTTTAGAGTGCATCACTGACATGTTATCACGGTTCAGCAGCATCAATCCCCAACAGACTAGACTCGTGTCAACTTACTACTATCTCAATTTCCCCGCGAAAAACAAAAACTTGCTAGTATCTCAAATAATATGATCTACTGCCTTCCAATGCTTTCGAGCCACACGCAATCGGGACTCCGGACTCCGGAGAACCAACAGGCAACAGCAACCACTGCTGCTTCTGCTAGTCTGCATCGCAATTCGCAACAGCCTAAATACATGAATTTCCCAACCGATTTTCTGAGCCCCTCGAACACCAAAACCGCAGCGAGCGTTGCCGGGAGTAAGGGAATTCGAACACTGCTACGCAGTGGACCGGCTCTCCCTGAAAAAACACACCGCTCGCAGCAGTCCGCATAACGGAATCGGAGCGGAGCCATGGCGGGACGGCCCGCGAGCTCGCTAAGCATTCATTGATGGTACGACAATTCTCGACGCGTATGTCGGCGCATTCGCGTGGACGGGTCGAACAGACAAAGCTACGGTTGCCTGCGAAGCAAGGCACGCACGCGGGCAGGAGAAATCGGCGAGCATTGTGCGTGAATTGGGGCTGGAAACGGGGGCGGGGAAGAAAGAATATCTCACCTGGATCTTCCTGCAGGCTGCGGGATTTAGCTCGGGGCGGCGCGAGGCGGGTCGGCCGTCGGCGTGATGATGCTTCTCCGAGAAGAGGTGCGCGGCGAGCGGCTGCGAGGAGACAGGGGAGGGTGGTGGTGGTGCGGAGGGGAGGGAGAGTTGGAGGGGGACGCCAAAGGCTGGAGCCACGTCACGAGACACGTGTATATGATAAGGACTGGGCCACCGGGGCGCGCCCGGGGTCAGCAACTGGCTACGAGTACCACAGTTTGCGTTCCATGGATTTGTTATATTACTTTGGTGGCGGGTGCTACCTCGGTTCGAAATATAATATGCCCTGACTGAACAAGCCTTTGGCCAACAATTAGTTTGCTAATAAGTACTTCATTTATGTGACATTAACTTTATATTATTGTATTTTCATTTAAATGTACTTTACTTATGATTATAAATTTTATCATATAAATACATGTTAAATGAGTAATTTTTTGTCAAAGACCCTTCAAAGAAAATGGAATTCTGTAAAAAAAACCTTATATTACTGAATGGAGGTAGTACTGTGAATTATGGGCGAGACTATGTGTTTTAGTTTAATTTTCAAATTACCCAAAATCAGGTCACAAACCTATTTGGGGCACCCTATTGGGAGCGAGACCTAATTTTTGGAATTTTGGAAATTAAATCAGAACATACGCCGCCAAGTCCGGACACCCATATTACAACTCTGCTATCGAATGAAATAAAATGGAAGAGGGCTTTTCTGTCACCAGTGTTGGCCTCGACTTTTAGACGATGGCTCTTCTATCACTGGTGTTGGCATAGCAGTCGCATGTGCCCTCCTTCATTGCAAGATAGCGGCCCGCTCCTCCATGTAACACACCTTCGGCTTTGGGTCCATGTTCGGTGTGTCGGCTATCATGATCGCGAAGTCCACTTTCCTTTTGTTCACCGCAAATCGTTCATTTTCGAGCTCGATATTGATGTACGCTTTTCTGTCCTCATCGTCCATCTTGCAACATTCTCTAAATCTCTGGCGGCCTTGCTCGCAGCGGCATGCCCATGATTGAAAAAGTGGGTATTAAAAGAACAATATTTTTCTTAAGTAAAATCCTTTTTTGGCTAGGATATAGCATTTGCGCTAATGGGATGGAAAAAGGAGAGATGGGTGCTCAGAGTAAGGAGAGAGAACATGTTATTCCTTATTTTGGTTTGAAGGGTTATTTTCTGCATGTTTTTCATACATGTACACATCACATACTATTTTGTACATACATTTTTGCCAAAATAATGGGTATTCAACTATGTACCCTTGTCTTGAGCTAGGTCCAGCCCTGCTTGCTCAACGTACCTTAGCAAGAGTTTATATATATGATGGGTTAAACTCTAAAGGGTTTTTTTTAGAAGAACTCTAAAGGTTTGACTTTGGACAAAAAATATATACATTTTATTTTGGAAAGATGGAAGTACTAATTACCCAAAGCGATGATGGGGATTGAGGATTTTGAAGACAGTCATGAGCACAGGGCGGTGTAGGTTACTGGGGTGCAGCTTGCAAGGAGGTCGGATGGGCCAGCATGCAAGTGGAGGGGTGAGCTGGGCCACGGTGGGTGTGTGTGTGTGGGACCAACGGTTTCATCCCGCGTCACCACCCACCATCCGCTCCCATGCGCCCAGGTGTCGCCGCCACCGCCTGCCTACGCGTCGCCGCGCGCGCGAACGCAGGGCCAGCTCCGCGTCCCGGTCATGTGCGTGACGTGGTGGCCGCTTCCTCCCACGGTGGCCCCCACCGAGACGAAAAAAAAAGATATCGAATGCACAAAGGGCCCAGCGGTCGACATGTGCGCGATTTCGCCACGTCCGCGGTGCCCATGTGCGCCTCTCCGTAGCTTTCAGGAGGCGGATGGGCCACGTGGCCGGGTCGTGTGGAGGTAGGTCACGCTAGGACGGGGAGGCGTCAGTGACTAGGTGCCAGCTCAGGGGGCTAGGCCGCTTATCCTATGGCCTGACTTGGTCGGTGGGCGCTCGTGGTATGATTGGACTGGACCAGGGTAACCTAATAGGGCCCACTTGTCAGGCACCGGTAGTCATACCAACCGTTGATTTTTTTTATCGAAACTGTGTCATGGTGCAGGCTACTGTAGCCAGTTTACAGTCACTCCGCTGCAATTACACTATCTAAGCATATTCATTCCCACACTGCGTGTAAGAGAGGTAGAAATTTAGAAGAGTAATTAAAACCCAAACAGCCAAAAGTGAAGTATAGGTGAAATCATACAGAATTCTGAAATGGATGGTATATGGAGCTATGGATCCGCTGCAGATATGCAGAAGCATGGATCCTCTGTAAAAGAGCATCGTTACCGGTGACCACACATACGATGCCTCACCTGTTTCGAGCAGCTCAGCACATTACCCGCTCCGTTGCAGATCCAAAGCTCATTGGCATTAACAATTCAGTGAATGAGCAAATGATTCACGTTTCATAGTATTTTCAGGATATGCGGTCCAATCTTGGAATTCAGGTAGTCAAGGGTGTTAAATAGAGTTAGTATGTTCTGAAAGGGATTTTGAAATTCAGTGTACAATTTTTGCAGAGCAAGTCGAACTATTCTTCACTCGGAAAATACAAACGAAAACCAGCTGAGCAATCTGATGTTGACTACTGCAAGACTGGGCTCACTAAGTTGCAAGAGCACACACTGGCAGCATTTTTCAGCCACGATACGAACAAGAACTGGAGCCAAAATCACTGCACAGCGCACTCGATTTTCTCTGACGCCACCGTCTATAATCATCGATACAGCAAATTATGTTACCGAAGAAGAGAGACACGAGATGGGTGGTAATAGTACCTGATGTGGAGGTTGGTGACAGTTGCTTCTATGATAATGCCTGCCTGATGTTTAGTTCATCCCTGAAACTACAGAAATCTGCAAACATTTTTCTAGGATATGTATTTTAACCACCAACATCTGCTCAATTGCATTTTCTTTAGAATCCAGAGAAATATCTAAAGAAGTCTGTTTGCCAAGAGAACACACGACATGGCACTGAATCCCATCACTCGTGTTAACTAAGCACGCTGAATTAGTATTGCATAGTGTTATTCTGATGAGTACTCGGTTCTGATACATGATACGTCTGCTCTTGCATAGTAAAAAATGCGACTTGGGGGTTAGACAGCCCACCAAGTAATTTTTAATAGAAGAATTTTATGTGTACAATGAGGGAGCAAGCGCTAGCACTCGAACTCAAGACCTCGCGGGTAGGGTAGGTATCACCACCTCCCAACCATCCGGGCTATGCCTCGGTTCACTCTGCTCTTGCATAGTGTTATCCGAATCTACTTGCCTATGGGTGTTGTCTGAATGGCCCAATCCTGGAATTCAGTCAATGAGCAAACGATTCATGTTTCATAGTATTTAGTCCAATCCTGGAATTCAGGTGGTCAAGGTGCTAAATAGACTTACTATGTTCTGAAAAGGGTATTGATATTCAGTTTACAATTTTGCAGAGCCAGTCGAACGAAAACCAGTTGAGCAAGACTAGTGCTAGATTGGGTTTAGTAGGTTGCAGGAGCACACACTGGCAGCAATTTTCAGTCAAAGTATGAGCAAGAACTGAAGCCAAAGTCACTGCAGAAGCATAGTTACAGATGACCAGACTTTCATTGCTAAAACCCAAACAGCCAAGAGCATAGAGTGAACTATAGACAAATTTCGAAATTGATTCTCTTGTAAGTTATACCTCATCCGTTTCAGGCAGTTTCCTTTGCAGGTCCGAATCTCCTCTCTGGCCAATTTCTTCTTCTTTTCTGTTTCTTCTCCTGGGAATGGTTCATATTTAGGCTTCTACGATTATACCTGATGTTTATTTATCTCTGCAACCATAGAAAGCTGAACCCATTTTCGCAGGTCAGTGTTTCAGGAAAGGTATTTTACCCTGAATGCACACACTGATATCTGCTCAATCGTATTATCTTCAGAGTCCAGAAAATATCAGCACAAGTCTGTTTGCTAGGAAAAATCACGTTCTTGACACTGAATACCATCACCTGTGTTAATCAAGCACGCTGAATAAGTATTACAGAGTGTAATTCTGATACATTGATGTTCATGCAGTCTTATCCGAATCTACTTGCTGAAGTGTGTACGATGGCTCTTGCAGTGATAAAGGTTACTAGTTCTGAAACCAGTATCGATGGGATTAAGGTCCACCAAGTATGGCGTTCTCAATGTCTTCTCTGCTTAGCGCGTAGCTGAATCTTCTCTCCATGTCCTTCTCAAGATTTCCAGGGCCGCTTTTCAGGTATCTGATCACGTGATGAAGATAACAGGGTGACTAAATTGTGCACTGGCATATGGCAGTTCAGCCAATGAGCAAACGTTTCATGTTTCATGGTCTTCTCAGGATACAATTCAATCTTGGATATTGCCATTCGGGTAGTTATGGTGCTAAATAAAATTCTTGTTTATGGTCTATCTTTGGTTTTTTTGCTCTCTCTCTCTCTCTCTTTGCGAGTTTCAGATTTGGCAACTACAACTACTATGTTCAGTTCTCTTTATCTAAAAAAACTATGTTCTGTGATGAAAAGGGCATGATATTCAGTGTAGAACTTTGCAGAGCTACTCGAACCATTCTTGATTGTAGAATATACAAATAAAAACCAGTTGAGCAATTTGACATTTCAATTACTGCTAGATTGAGCTAACTAAGTTGCAAGAACGTACTGGCAGCAATTTTCAGTCCCAGTACGGGCAAAAACTGAAGCCGAATCACTGCACATCGCGTGGTACCTGATATGGAGGTCGGTGACGTCGAGGCTGAGGCGGGCGTGCCAGAGCGGCGTCTCGGCGACCCAGACGGCGCGGTCCTCGCGGGACTGCGCGAACCCGATGCTGCGCAGCCACGCCTCGATACCCGGCAGGCTGTGCGTGTAGAGCGCCTTTTTCTTCTCCGGCAGCCGCTCCAGCCACTCCGCGTCCGACGGCCGCGCCGACGCCGAGGCCGCCAGCGCCACGCTCCTCCGTCGGGCCAGCCGCGGCGACGGGCGCGCGGAGACGCTCGGCCTGGGAGAGCAGTAAGGGCGGACGGCAGGGGGAGCCAGGGCGCGCAGCGCGGTCGTCACGGCCATGGACATCGTCTCTTCCGGCTTCGCTTTGCTCTGATCTTTACTCACCTTTTTTTTTCTGTCTCCAGATTTTCTTCTAACTCTGATAACTGGGCCATAAGTTGGTCATCCACATAGATGGGCCAACCAATGGGCCCGAGCCCATGGTATGTAGAGAGATAGGGCCACTGAGGCCCACCAAGCGGAGAAAAATGCGCGGGAAAGTCTCCCCCAGAAATGGCGCGGCGGCGGCAAAACTTCCCCAATCTCATCGTCTTCCCGAGCCCGCCAATCCGAGCCGAGCGCTGGATCCACCTCTCCTCGAGCCATCCCTCGCCCCCGCGCCCAGCTCTCGCACCCCGCACCGGCCAAACCAAACCCTAGCGGAGCCGGGGGGGCCTCGCCGCCCGCCGCGATGGACTCGGCGATGCTCTCGCTCACCTGCGCCGGCCTCGGCGCCCCCGAGGAGGACGAAGACGGCGGCGCCGTCGGCTACGTCAAGGGCGAACACTGCCTCGGTACCGCCCCCACGCTCCTCTTCTGCTCCTTGCTTCGGTTCGCCTCCGTTTGGATCCGCCAAGTGCTGTTCGCTGATTTCTTCTTTGTGCGCGTTTCTTCAGATAATCTGAAGGATCTGCAGAGGCTGCTGCGGCGGGACGACCCGGAGCGGCGGGAGGTTTTCAAGCAGGTCTGCAAGTGGAAGATCGCGTCCAGAGATCTGGTGCCCATCATCGAGAACTACCAGGCTGACCGCAACCTGGTGATCACGGCAGGTAAATTGATTCTCCCTTCGTGAAATGAATCTCTGAAAAGGGTTTTAATGAGATACTGGTTTGCTCAGAACCTACGCACACAATATGGAACTCGCGACCTGTTAGGTTAGATGGCTAATTTTGATGGTAAAGGAATCTCTGATATAATCACATCTTGTTGTCTCAGTTCAGTGGTGCCTATGTAATTGCCAGGTCACCATTTCTCCTAGTGTCCATACATGTGTAGTTCTGTTGTAGAACTCATACTGTTAAACAAGTAGTGTCTGCCATTTTGGATATATTTGTTGAATACTCCTTCCGTCCCATAATAATAATATGTTACTATAAGCAATTAACTCATACATTGGTTGTAATAACATCTTATATTATGGGACAGAGTGATAACTGTTTCCTCTTATATTGTACAGTCATAGCTGAGGATATCAGTATGTAGTCTTGAACTAAGCAAAACCCTGAACTTGGTTATGCATGGAAGACTTAGCTAGCATTTATACTCCACTCCCTACATTCTACATTGTTATAGAAACTGGAATGTCTCAGGGGTGGATTTTTTTTTCTAGCGAACATTCATGATGAATTTTTTTACCATTAATTTTTTGAGAAAATTGATCGCTAAATTCAATCATATAATTTTTCTAGAATCTTCTAGAGTAATGATATTGAGTTAACTTTCTAATGAATTGAGTTTTTTCATTCTTTTTAGATTAACAGGATCTAGTTTTCTTCTTTCATATGGCCAATCGCGCCTATCTTATAACATTTTGGTGAACTATTCTAGAGTAATGTATTAAGTGTTTATGCTATAGAATGTCATCAATCTGTATGTTATAGTAAATCATGTTGTGCTCCCACCCCACGCCTCTCTCTCGTCTCACACTATCATTAAAACTTTTGTGGTTACATGGTTAGTCGTTCAATCTTATAGATTAAGATACATTATTCTGATAAAAATGCATAGCACCTTTGTGGCATATCGTGATCAGTGTTGTCGCATATCTGAATATTTGTCATTCTTCTCGCATGTCAAAGTTTAATTTACTTGTAGTTCATGTGGAATTGAGTTTATATTACTTATATCATTATAATACACATATTTTCCTCTTTATATAGCTACATATTGCGGTTCAATTGGATTAATAGATGCAGCACTACAAGATTTAATGTTTTTATTTTCTTCTTTTTGAAGTGAAAGTGCTGGTATTCCTTACGATGCCTGTGGATCCTTCATCGGAAGATGTTGCACAGCAGATCGAGTATCTGTGGGATTTAAAGGCTGCACTGACACGCAATGTTGCAATCGCGGTCATTGTGTCTCTTCTTGAGGACCCATTAGATCACTTGGAAAGGTAAATTCTCTTCCATTGCTACTTTAGTTCCACGTAAGGCCATGATTTTATTATGCTGCAACTTGGATGTTCTAATTTACCTATGTTATTGGCATAAAAACAAGATGATTATGCCTATTTACATGTCAATTTGATGCTAGCCACTATCTTCATCTGCAGTGGACTATGCTCATGAAAGAAAAATACGCACTGGGCCAACAATAAATCTTTAAACTGGAATTTTTTTCTTTGAATCACAAGTGGAACCAAACATCATATGGCTCTTGATGCACTTGTTAATGTCCCAGACCATTATACTTATCCCTTAAAAAATATGTATTTATCTTTTTTCTGTTCTGCAAATATCACACATGTTCTGTAGTTCTTCTGTTCACAGCTACATTAGTAGCTCCAATATGCTATCTTCCATTTTAGTAAGTTGACTATTCATGACTTACTTTTCAATGGCAATCAGAACTTCGTTCACGGAAGATGACTGGAAGCTAGTTCAGCTGGTGCTTACTTTGTTCCGTAACCTCTTGGCTATTCAAGAAATCACATTGCCTCAGAAGGCATCTGGGGAAGCTACCCAGTTACTGTTCCTGGCTGACAGTTTTTTAGAGCTCACTTTTCAAGAAAACATGATGGATCTAATCTTGGTGCTAACTCAGCATATTGATGAGCCCTCTGGTTATCTCAAGCAAGAAAATCTTCTTTTATTGGAAATCTTTTATTATCTTTTTTTAGGCCGGGACCCTGAATTGATTGCAAAAGTTCGTACTGAAGGCTCAAAGGTAAACATGTTTTCTGTAACTAATTTATCTGGTTCTTTAGGTGCCCCCTGAGCCCTAGCCCCTTCCCTGTGAACTTACAATGAAAACTGTGTTACTTCTTTTGATATTACATAGGATCAGGTTAATAGGGATATCGATACATCTATTGATTCGTTGAGATTGATAATGGAGAAGGAAGATATGGAAAAAAAGATGTTCAGGCAACGAAATGCAGAGCAGCACTCACACAATGGAATTTTTACATTCCTTTCAATGGTACCACCTATTGTCAAATGCTATTAGTTGGATTCTACATCATATGTGTATTAATCATTATCTTCTATTCTTGGTATTGCACTTGATCTTACAGGATGGATCTAAATCATTGTGCAAAGGGAATCCCAGCTCAGCAATAGCATCTGCAAATAGCCTCCGGAAAATACGAAGTGTCCAAAAAGGCCCTCAGAAAAGGATAGCATGGGATAATGAACTTCTTTACATACCAAAGGAGGGTATTATGGAAACGCTAAGAAGTTTCCTGGATCAATTTTTATCTGGAGGATATAATGGTAACTTAATCATGTTTGTTTACCAAACTATTACTATATTCTAGTTTTGTGTAAGCTTGGGGATAACACAGTGCTCTTCAGTCTTGATGCAGTCTATTTGTGATGATATCGTGAAGGAGCATCATTCTATCGAGAAATCTGATCATATTATATTCTTTAGAGTTGTTCGATTTGTCTTAGCTTTTCAACATGAGAAAGCATCAAATGCTCAGGTTTGGAACTGAACTCATGGGCTGTTGATGATATCTAGTTAATGTTTCATATTCT
Organism: Dactylis glomerata; assembly: GCA_007115705.1. Classification (NCBI taxonomy): domain Eukaryota; kingdom Viridiplantae; phylum Streptophyta; class Magnoliopsida; order Poales; family Poaceae; genus Dactylis; species Dactylis glomerata. The sequence continues at coordinate 1,728,320 of QXEO01000118.1, forward strand.
TATTGCGTGGGCGAATTTTTCTTTGGGCACAACAATGTTGACTGAATTGTCAATAGCTGCTCGTATATAGTTGGTATTATCTTCGCTATACATGAAACTTACGTTGTAGATCAGTGATTTCCTTGTTAACCTATCTTCTTTTGCTGGACTTTTTTGTGGGAATTCGTTATCTTATCTGAACTGAAGACCAAGATTATAACTATTCATACAGAAATTTAACTGTCATCTTGTTTTCCTGCTGTTTTGTGCTAATGTGGCATTCTCTTGGTCAGAAATTTAATGCTGGGCCCCAGCTGTCTGAGACTTCACCAAGCAAAGAATCTGAAGATAATCTGCCATTCCGTGGTGACATATGTGGACCTGTCGCAGCCACATTGAACGAAGATATGTTCAATATAGTCATTTCCAGGTGGCGCGAGACCTATGAAGACCTGAAGCAAACTAAGGATTACAAAACACTTTCAGCCGCTGGGTCCTTAATGAAGAACATGGTAAGTAAATATGTATGACATACATTTAGAAAGACAGGGATTCTATACTTAGTTTTTGTATAACCAGTTACATATTTCCGGCTCTCATGTTTCTTCTGAGCCAATGAGCTTTGAGAACAGTTTACACTGCTATGTTGAGATTAACATTCCAAAACGAAAATAATAATGGTCGAAACAAGTGAAGTTTCACTAAAACTGGCTGGCTTAGCTTTGAATTTGATCCATATCCATTGATTCCATTGAGTTTGGCTCAGTTTCTTTTTCCTGAAAAAGGTTTATTACTCCAAGTAACTTGAATATTTCTCAGATATCTTTACTGAAAACAAATATAGATTGCCAACTTTGAGCTCGAGAATGCAAAATAGAGGTTGAAACTAGGCTTGAGCTTGGTTTGTTTGCTTTTTAGGTATATCTAGGCAAAATTTGAAGCCATTTCACTATCAGCAAGTAGTAATGCAGTATCAATTATTTATTAAATTTATTGTTTCCTGATTGCGGTGGCAATGACAAGTACAACTGTGCAAAACTTGGTCAAAATCACAATATATTGCTATTGTGAAAAGAGAATTTAGTTTTCTTATGAAATGTGAGCCTGCTTATAATTCCCTAATTCCTTTTATATTTTCCTTTAGTACTTCCACCTAAGTCAAACTTTGTTATTTTTCACAAAATATATAGACGAAAATATTAATATCTACACTCTACAGAATCAAATCAATAATATTAGAACCAACAGAAATTTTTATTTTTTATGCAATTGGTAATGTAGATGTTGATATTATTTTCTATATATGTGGTCAAACTTTAACGAAAAATTATATGCAACATGATTTAGGAAGGAGGGAATATATTTCATGGTTTCTATATTTCTTTCATTATAAATATTCCAAATCCACACACTGAAGAACTTTGCGTTGCAGATTGGTTTGATATACTTGGTGCTAAAAGTTCATCCTGAGGATTCAAGGGAATCTCAAACAGCTCGTGTTTTACTGTATAAGCTGTTCTATGATCAGACGGAACAAGGCCTCACTCAATTTCTCCTGAACTTGTTCAGATCTTTTGATACTCATAAGCAACCAAAAAGGTTTTGTACAATGAACCCCTTTCAGAAATGTATATTATAAACTCTGATGTTTATTTGCTGTTTAGATTTGAAGCTTCAGAGTATGCTAGCAAAGGCACTGAATTGCTATTATGCTTTGCTGACATGTGTTTGGTAGAAACTTTTCTGCTTCTTAAAAATGATGATCCACACGTACACAACTTAGAGACAGCATTAGAGCAATATTTTTGTTCCCAAAATGTACTTCAAGCAGTTCCCCAAGCAACATTTCCCATTACGAAAATTAGGATAGGCTCTAGTTGTTACCCTGCAAAAGTTGAATGTACATCTTCAATACATTAGCCCAGTCATTGCACATTCTTTTTTCTTCATCCACTACACCTGAAAATACTAGCGGTTGCACATTCTACTACATTTAGCGAATGGGTGCACAGCAAATTGTGAATCTTGTGTGACCTCCTATGATCAAAGTTGGATACTATGAATGTGCAAGTTGTTGCACCCTGCTCACTGTTTTTCTGGGAAGGGTATTCAAGAATCAAGATTTGAATTGTAGTTTGTTTCTGCACAATGGAGGTCCATACTATTTGTTATTTCATATAATCGACCAAATGTATACTCTACTCTAGCTTCCAACCATTGTTTCACTTGTCTGTTCTTATCAGTGCTCTTGCGGATTTGGTAGAAACAATCCATATCATGCTACAGCTCATGGAAAAGCTTCAAGCACGTGGTGTGTTAAGGGTATGTTTCCGAACTTCAATATACTAGCTTATGGTCAACCACAAGTTACTGTGGATCATCATTTATCCGCAACTATGTCTTTAACAATTTTTAGCTGTAAGTAGAGAGACTAATTGACCCTCATTAACACCCCCTGAATTTAGGTTGCGAAGAGGACAAGAAAGGGCAGAAAACGGAAGACATCAGATAGCAAAAAAGAGAATGCCAAACCTGAAACAGAGAACATGGAAACAGAGAATGTGGAACAAAGCTATATTGACCCAACAGGTGGGACTAAATGTACATCTGATGCACTTCCAGATCTGAGAAGTGAGGATCCTCTGTCAGAGCCTACTGTCCTAGAGGAAGGAAAAGTTGATTCCAACGTCACAGAACTACCAGATACAGTCGTGGAAACGGTGGTAAATCTAGAGGGCACCACACAGCTTGAGGGTGATCCATCTTGTGCAGGCAGTGGTGAAATGAAAGGAAATGCCATTAATGAAGAGGAAGATACTTCAGACTCTTCAGCTGATGATTGCCCCCCAGCTACAAGCGAAGCTGATTTTAATGTATCACGGTTAATATCCAGTCTTGCCAACAATTCTGTTGTCCAAAATATATGCTGGTTATTAAAGCACTATAAAACTAACTCCTTTCGAACAAATCACTACATCATATGCATGCTCCGAAGGTTCTGTGAAGATCTAGAACTGTCACCAATGCTTTATCAGGTAATGACACACTATTACATATTTTTCACTAGATATTTGTATTTCTTGGGATCTGACATTATACTGTCTGTCTTTTGCAGCTATCGCTTCTAACTACCTTCTATGATATATTAGCTGAACAGAAGGCATCGAGTTCAAAGGAGTATGCAAACATTGTAAATTTTCTATCTAAAGTTATAAGGAAGATGCTGAGGGCAATGAAAAAACAGCCACTGTTATTTGTTGAAATACTCTTTTGGAAAACACGAAAGGAGTGCCATCTCATTGATGCTGATGCCCTACTGAATGAGATTAAGGGGGATGCTAACAATAAGGCTAGTGAAGTTGGTGCAAGCAAGGGATGGAGAGGTCCAATAAATATAGCAGATTCTCTTGGTGATGATGAAGCTGACAATGTTATACCACAGGAACCATATGATGCCGATAAGTAAGTTTGTCTTGTGTAAGTCCATTAATGTAGTTTGAATGAGATGAGTAATTTCCATTCATGTGGGCATATAAATAGGGATGGAGATTCATCTTCTGGTGAGCGTGAAGGTGATAATCAGAAGAGCATGGGTGCCACAAACAGAAGGAACAGATTACTGTCACTTTCAGGCAGTGAATCTGAGGATAATGAAAGGTTAGTTTAGATCTAGCTCTGCATTTGAATGCTTAGATGCTTCTTCTGGACTCTCTTTGATTAGATTCACTTATTTAGGAATACTGTATCAAGACGCTCTCAGAATTCAGGGGTCCCAAAGAGACGAGGGCGTTCCATTTTTAACGAAGAGCAAGAGAAGCTTATCAGTGATCTTTACGAGAAGTAAGTGATCAATTTATGTCAAGAAAGAACTGGACTACTAATCAATTCATATAAAGTAGCTTTGCCAAGTGGAACTAAAAAAGAAGTCCCTGATTTTATACGCATGAGGACGATGTTTTAGTTACTTGGGCATGAAACACATGCTGATGCCTGAAAATGTTCATTCCTTTCATGTTGCAGATTTAAGGATGATCGTAAATGCAGCCATCTAATTGCTGAAGCTTTAGATCCCAGTGGAAAGATATCTTCTGCTCAAATTTCTCGAAAGCTTACACAGCTAGGTCTCAGGAATGTCATGAAGAGGACAAAAGTTCCAGGGGCACCTCCCTTAGCTGGAGACCTAGCTACACAACCACAAAACCACGCGCTGGATGATCCCAAGCCAGAGAGCACCCGGTGAGTATTATAAACAGCCAGCTGTGTCATTCTTCCTCAGTGGCTACTGGCCCTGAACCTCTGTTACATGCTCAACAGCGAGTTATGCCTATTATTATCAAGATGGATTGCATAACTTGCCAAAGATGTTAAAACAAGTACACTGTACACCCATTGCCCTACGCACATGTGTGAAAAGAAATTAACTAATTGTTAGTTACTTTTCATTAAGTCTAGACTGCATTTTCAGGCGCAGAAGGAAAAGGTTACATGGGCTAAGCAGTAATCATGACAACGATGCTAATCATCCAATATCATCTGATGAAGAAACACTGCAAGCACTTAAGAGCAGGTAAATCCCCACTTTAAATTGCTACCATGAGTTAATTTATTAGCGTGATATTTTATTCTTTGGGTTTGTTTTACTGTCAGTGGAAGGATTTGCAAAGCTTTTTCATGCTCTCTAAAAAGACTTTATTTTGGTTCACTGTATTTGATGCTGCCAGTGATTATGCTGGAAATGCCCTTCGGGTGTTTGAACAAGCATTTGCAAAACAGAATCATATTTTTTTTGTACTGTATGTTTATCTTTTCACTGCATTACATAGCATGTATTGCCAATTTCACTTTTTAGTTTAGGCTAGACTGCATTTTCCCTCCCTAAGAACTGAGTCGGGACATACCACAGATATATGAAGTTATGTTATGCCGCCTTTTATGTTTTTACATACTGAGTGTTTTCATTGGTCTTTTGCAGAACCAAAACTAAGGAGCTGCCCTCGGTGGATCTTTTGCCGAGTATGTCACAACATCAAGAGGAGGCTTTGCAAGGCATAGATTCTGATGACGAGACCATAGGTTCTATGCTTAGGTGAGCTCATTCAGCTTTATATACATCGAGAACTGATTATTTGAATGTTCATATTGCCAATTAATATTAAACTTCAGTGATTTATATGTATGATTTTCTTCCCTCTCACATATTTGACTCATTTTCTTCGATGCTTAAACTGTAGAGGAAAGAAGAAAAGGTTATCGCCATCAGATTTTACAGCAAATATACAAGAACACCAAGATTCTTTGAAGAACATGGGTCCGGGCGTTGAGACTATTGGTCCAAATATCATGTAAGCTCATTTAAGTTATTCACATTACATCTTTGGAATAGCTTATATTTGAATGTCCATCCGAGCTTAGGTGTATGTTTGCTAATATATTTTGGGTAAGAATGTTTGCTTATGTATATTATTTCCCATGCACTTATACCTAGTTAAAGCTGAAAACTGTTGACATCAATAACCAGTGACAGTATTGTAATATAGTATGTGCAATGATCATTTTATTTTAAAGAAACTTCTCGTTTTTCAGGGACGCACCTCTTGAACCAGAGTTAAATTCACTTAATGGTAACGGTGGTCATGCTGGTGAGGCTGCACTTTGGGACGACTTCAGTGAGCCTGAGCTGGATAATCATGAGAATACTGAGCAAAGGGTTACTGATGACATAAACATGTCTGAATCTGGGGACATTGCAAGCTCTTATGGAAGTCAAAAGTCTGGTTCAAAAAGAAGAAACAGACTTGTAATTGAGGAGGACGATGATGAGTAGGTTACCCAGAAGGTGTTGAATAGAAAGGTGGATTCAGTAGCTGCTTGGAACAGATATTCGGCTACAGCCTAGTGACATGCTTCCGGAGCAGGGTTCCAGGGAAGATTAGCAGTAATCGCATGCTGCTTCAGGTTTTCCGGAGCTGTCAGCTTAAGTTTGTACATGATTATTTTCCATGCCGGTCTGGATGTTTGTTGCAATGCTAGCAGATGTACTTACTCGATCTTGCGATGGTTGTATGAACACAATGCTCTTATTTTACATGCAGAATTATTAGGAAAAAAATTGCATGCCAGGAAGGCCAAGTAATGACACTGATTGACATCGTTAGGAAAAAAATTAACGATATAGCAAACTGAAATACAAGTTTTTTTTTTGCCATCAGGGCTTTATTGGATAGTCATGTCGGGAAACCATAGTTTGCAATTTTTTTCAGAAATATTAATGCATGCGTCTTTTCTGTCAGCTGGTGCGGGCCCTCTTAAGCTGCCAACCTTTTCGGCTGGTAAATTAGCCCATTGCATCTTCCCCTAAAACTAAAGCCCATTTTACACCTCAATTTGTTAGCTTCTGAAATGTTCATCCGAATACCAAAACAGAGACACTCAGAGTCTGCTCACTGACTCCAGTCTGGAACCCCGGCCGCCCCGGAAGGGCCTCAACCCGAGATGGATGGCTCGAGCTCTAGGTTGGAGACCACATTGAGGCTGTCCTTGGCTGCCTGTCTCACCCTCATGAACGCCTCCGAACCTCTCAATGTGTGCCATGGGAGTATTTGTGTTAGGAATGGGGTGCGCCGAATCATGGACAAACATAGATCTAGATTCTACTGGGAAGACAATAGTCCAAAGAGCAAATACCATTGGGTGCGTTGGGTAGATGGATCAGGAGACCAACACAGAATGTAATCTAATGTGATTTGTGATTTTCTTTCGGATGATTTCGTCGATGGACGCATCTTATGGGGTTGTTTCTTTTGCACTTCCTTGCCCTTTGAAACCGCTTTAGGCTGGGCTTTTTCTTCGGTTTCAGTTTGTTAAAAACGCTATGGTTTCGTTATGAGTAATGGAACCGGGAAGCGATCCCTATTATTCTAAAAAAAAACTTTCAAATGAGAATGTAATACATTAGAAGAAATAGTACGAAATACTACGCCAACTGAAATCTGATCAGCGTAGGGGCGGAGGCAGCGTGTTAGCTGTGGGGGGCAGCTGCCCCCACTCAATTTCTTAATCTCTTTGTATTATCAAGCTTAAAACAGTGATTTGCCCCCCCCCCCCCCCCACTTAAATTCTCCAATTAGCATGTTTTGCCCCCTCTCAAACTTAATCCTAGATCCGCCCATGATCATCAGCGCTCAGTAAAACATGCATGATGGTAAATCTGAACCAAAGTAGAATTAGTAGGCAACGTGGCAAGTAAAACGGGCTTTCCTAAAAGCAAACTACTGCTACTAGCGCATATACAGATCCAGGAATTTTCCAGACTCATGTTTCCTCCTCCACTTCAACAAAAACTTTCAACAAAATCTTCATACATACTATTGCGAATCGCCCAGTTCAGAGCGGGCAGGGTGGGATGTCGAGCCTCACGCCAGCTTGGATCTGGCCCCATCCAATGAGGCGCCAGTGAGCGTCGACGCGGCGGCTCAGGGCGACCTTCTCGCCTATGCTTGTGCAGACAGGCGCCGTGAGTTGGAGCTTGGCAACATCATTATTCACAGCAGCCACACGGGCGCCCGTCGACATAGACCCTATGTTCAGCATCAGCATCTCGCCCTTTGCAGGCTTCGAGACCTTCCCTGCCTTCTCTGTACCCAGCAGAGCTTTAAGGAGGAAGAAGTTTACCTGCAAAGTAGAGGGTACAAGGATGTCATTAACACATATCATACTATCATTGTTTGACTGAAAGCTTGGAAGCTACATAGATTTCATTTGATGGCAAACCTCAAGCTGCACGAACACATCAGGAAGCGACCCGATTTCTCCTAGAACCTGGCCAACCAGCCTATCAGCACGGGTCAGGGTTGGATCCATCGTTGTCCCCACGCCAATGAGCCCTCCTGGCACAGCGAACTGGAGCTCATTCTGCTCTGCGTACAGCGACACGATCCTCGAGTAGATTGGGGTGCATTTGATTTTTCCACTCACATCCTTCGTCACAATGCCAGGGCGAACTTCGATATTTTGGTTCACCTTCAGGACTCCCTGCAAATAAGAATTACCATTCAGTCTATGCTTACCACAAGATCAGAAATGCCCCGAGTACAGAACAAAACGCTCATCCTCTAATTAGTATGCTTCATATGACTGAGTGAGATACCCTACATACCCTGAGGATGCTGCCACCTGCTACCCCACCACTCATTTCATCCACCCCTGAACCAGGCTTGTTAACATCAAAGGAGCGAACAATAGTCATGTAGGGAGGTGAGATGAAGTCCCTTTCAGGAATGGGGATTTTCTTCACAATATATTCACATATCGCATCAATGTTATACTTCAGCTGGGCAGAAATTGGCACCACAGGAGAACCTTCAGCTGTTGTGCCCTGCACAGATAGTGGTAAAAAAAGATCAAACCACCAAACTTAGGAAAGATGTGAAAAAGTGAGATGATGAATAGTAGTGACCATGATGAATTTTTGGATTGCTTCATTCTGTTTCTTTGCTGCACTTTCTTGGACTAGATCAACCTTATTCTGCAGAATTATGAGATGTTGGAGACTCATGATTTCAATGGCTGCAAGATGCTCCTGTGTCTGGGGTTGTGGGCAGCTTTCGTTCGCTGCTATCAAGAGAAATGCGCCATCCATGACTGATGTTCCGTTAAGCATTGTGGCCGTGAGGATGCCATGACCCTGTTCAAGATCTTATTGTCAACACAAACTAACCTTTTCATAATGTCATCTTCATATTTTTCTTTAAAAGGCCCTAGTGAGGAGCAAAGATCGCCCGAAAAATTTACAGTACTATCCCATCAGGGAACAACTCTATTCCATTGAATGTTATGTTCATGCATTTTTTAGTGGAAACAGCCTTTATCATCTATGGCTTGATGCAACATCGGCGTCGCGCCCTCATAATCATGATTTACAGAAAACAAAACCAAATGAACAATATGTTGTAGCAATGTTAATAAACACTTGGATAGGATGTACCAGAACCGTAAAATAAAACATTCATAACAGAAAATGGTAGGGTTCAATCATACCGGGCAATCAACAAAAGAAACATGTCTCAGGAGCTTCATCCTAGCCTTTTCACACGCAGGCACATCACAGATTGGAGCATCTTCTTTTCCGCTTCCATAAGCCCTTTTATATAGTTCATGGTCAGTCAGATATGTAAAAGAGCTTGACAATAATAAAGCAGTAATATCAATCAAGTAGGTGAGTGGTAAATGATAGTAATACACTACTCCCTTCGATCCATATTACCTTTCCCAAATACGGATGTATCTAGCACTAAAATATATCTAGATACATGCGTATTTGCGAAAGGTAATATGGGTCGGAGGGAGTAGTTAATTTCCAGAGAATCATAAATTTATACTTCAACCATAGTTCTATCATTTATTTCTAGAGAACAGATCATATGAACATATAGGTAGCCTCTGTAAGAGTTTAGAGCAGCCCTGCTGAATTTATTTTGTCTATGTTCTTAACAGGGTACAGAAATAGAATCTAATCATGTCATGAAGTAACTTCGACACATCTAGTGGTTCATTGGAACTTAGGGCTCGTTTGGCTCCCATCATTTGGGCCTGGAATCAAAGAATTCATTTATGATTCTAGCAAATACTTGTTTGGCTGCCACGGAATTGGTTATGGCATTCATTTCGAATTCCATGGCTTTTCATTTTATGCCTAATCTTAATACCTATTGGGTACCCTGTCATTTCTGTGGATTTTCCAAATGAAATGATATCATCATGTCACTTCATTTCATTTCTACCAAATGAAATGAAATGATGGGTGCCAAACGAGCCCTTAGCATACCTGTAGCACATTGGTCGTGGACAGGTTTCATTCTCACATTTATAGATTTTTGCATTCGCATAACCCAGCTTTATAGTAATGTTACGCTCCAGCTCATTCTTGAAGCGAACAGTCTACAAATCAAAAGGAAGCCATCAGAATATCATACCAAAGAAATAACATACGACGCACAAACATAATGGAAACAGATGAGAACCTCAGCAATTTCTAAGCAGTCTAGAAACGATCATAATAAACATACAAAAGAAGCATCATGCAACAGTACAGCAGTGCCTTCACTGTAGGACTAGCAGCACCTATTTTTTATTTCACAGAAATATCGATGGAATGAATTCCCAGGTAAATAAAATTCTGAATCAGGTTTAGACACATAGAAAATGTGCTGACAGCCAAAATTTGAAGTTATCAGTGTAATTCGCTCATTCATGTAACATAATGTACACATATAAGCATCGCATGTTTGAGTAATATGGGGAACTCACAAGCAGGTACTGATAGATAGATGTAGTAAACACTCCTCAAGCATACACATAATTCAGATTCACAAGTTGGGACGATAATGGGACAATGGAACATATTAATGGTACCTGAATGCCAGACATAGCTTTCACAAGTGTAGACTTTCCATGGGCCACATGACCAATTGTACCTGAGGTATTACATAGATATGAAAAACATTATGCCACTGTGATGTTAAACCATGGAAAATAGAGAAACCAACTCATGTTATAATACAGCTCAAAGTCATAGTAAGATCAAATTGGAACTTTCCTAGTTGCATAGTATAAATGACACTGCAAAATTTGCTGTTCTACAAAATGAAACCGACGTGCAGTCATGGTCCCATGTCACAGTGAGACACCCAGTGGCGTTTCAAAACTGCTAACTTGGAAGTAATATTCATCTTAAACAGAGAATTCGTCATGAAAATCATTGACACAAATCACATTGTCATACAAAAATCAGGTGGCTTGCCCCCATACATAATATATTGCAAAACAAAGAATTATGCATGTGCACCAATTAACAAAACTGTGCATCCAGGTCTTCCATGAGACTTCGGTACCATGGGCTAGGATTAAGCAGGTGCCTACAGAGAGGAAAAGTGAAAGTTCCAACATCTATCTATCTTTTTTTTAGATGACACATTTAACTATCTAATCAGTGTCAGACAACCAGGCAACCACATCATGCAAATGAAACTCCACTATAACATAGGCATCATGGCATCACCATGGTAGTACAACGGTAAACAGGACCGATTTCAGAGTGAATCGCATGATACTCAGTTGTTAATGAGATACTGTACAATCCAATAGTTTCTGAACATGACCATACTGATAAATTACTGAATATTAGAACAGTGCCAACAAGGGGTAGTATGAGTAGTTACCAATGTTGATCGTGGCCTGGCGTGAGATGACTTCAGGGGACAGCGGGTGGAGCTTCGTCACATCGAGCTTGCTCAGGTCCTGCTCCACTAATCCTCGGTGCGCCATGTTTGAAACTGAAAAAAAAGGATAAACACGACTACGGATTACATATCACTTGTATCCTGCAGTACTCGAGAGCAATTTCAGCAGAACAGAACACACGCTAGCATACGTGTGCGCCAGCCACGCACGCACGCACGCACTCGGCGCCTGCGCACAATCGGCGGTACAGAACCTACACGAATGTGGTCTCAAATCCACGACCTAGAATTCGAAATTGCTTCGCATTTGGCCTGGCACTCTGGCCTAGCCACGTCCGCGCGCACGGGCGAACTCGGCACAATCGGCGGCGATAAAGCGCGTGCGAGGAGGGGGAGGGTCTGGAGGAGGGTAAGGAACTCGCCTTTGCCAGCGAGGATCGTCGTCGACGGGCGGTGGTGGGGTGCGCCGCGACGGAGAGAGTCGCTGGCCGCGCGCGTAGATCTGCCGGGTTGAGGCGGGCCGAGAGGACGAGCGACCGAGGAGTCAGGTCGTGGAGGACCGGGGCGCGTGTCGCCGGCGGTGGTCGGAGAGCCGGCCGGGGAGGTCGGGGGAGCAGGTCGGCGCGGTGTGTATGTGTGTGTGTGTGTTTTTTTTTGTCTTGATTCGAGATTAGTGAGGGTTTTGCAGACTGGCTCTGTTTCCTTTTATTTTGTTTCGTGTGGCGTGGCGTGACCGTCACGTTTTGAACAGTACTGCATACAACGGGAACGAGCTCCTCTAAGGTTAAGAATGCAAAATTAGAGACCTTCTTCACATCCATATAATTAAGGGTTATTTAATCTAAATTAATTTGCACATTATACATACTAGGGACAATAACGAACATGGATATGACAGTACAAAGGAATAACAAATCAGAATCCATCAGTTAATAGAAGAGTATGTGCAAATAACAACTCGGCTGGAATGTCACGTAACACACAATTGTCATGCACAAAATACAACCTGTTTCCTATAATTGCTTTCCGATGTTAATTGGGTGATGCGCAGGAACAGTACTGACTACCATCACTGAAACATTATACTCCCTTCTATGCGAAATAGATCACGCACCTCTTATTTTGCAAAAAAAAAAAACCTCAGGATATAACCTGTAGTCTCTCCCTTATCTATTCTTCATTGCCGCTTTTTTCCCATTCCACTCTGCCATCTCAACTCGCTCACACGCCGTAGCTGCCCAACACTGCTGCCCGTGCCCCATCTAGCTTCACCCACCGTACGTAAATGAACGTTGGGGGTGGCAAACTCCTTCACCCACCGGCCGCTGCATCGAGGAAATGGTTAAGGGCTCGATCTTGTGAGAAGGCCCAGATGGGAATAATGATACTTGGGATAACCTTAATTAGTAGTTTATAAGATAAAACTTGACTAGTAATCTTTTTCAATAAAGATATAGAGATGCCGTGGAAGTATGTCTTATACATGCTATATATATCAACAGAGAAACTATACCTATGAAAGAAAGGCTTTAGCAAAACCCTACCTTGCTACAACCACAAATTGCATCTATCCAATAATTCTTTTGAGATGGTATTGCGAGTAAAATTCCAATGTACTCATGGCTCCCTGGATATTTACTTGGCCAGACTTTGAGGAGGTTTATAATGAAGAAGATGTGTACGACAAAAAAGATGCAAACTAGGCCGTTCTCTGGGTCGGTTTCCTATAGGCTATGAGGCGCCACTGACCCTGTCGTTTGCTTTTGGAATGCTTGTGCGCTTCCATGAAGTGTGGAACTTGCCCTAGAGGTATTTGTTGTAAGACTTGGCCATGTTGCCATTTGTAAGTCTTCAAATTCGGTATTGTATGGATGATGTATTTGATATCAACTCGGTTATGTGGATTCATGCGCATTTCTGGGATCGTGAATTGTATGCATAACAGGAGCTTCAGATAGCTATTCTGGGGACCCCACATCTATAGACTTGTAGGTTCTACTTCACAAATATAGGGGAGGGGGCATCTGCCCCCCCCCCCCTCGCCACAACCTCCATGGTTAAATTTTGGAATTCTTGGACAAGAAAAAATCATTGTTGTGTTACAACTTACATAGGTACTGTAAGAAATACTTCCCCTAATCACACCGTTTAGTACTTGACACCACCTGAAGAACCTACTGTCACAAAAAATCTCAGATATTCGGGTCCACTCTTGACAAACCGCGCGTGTGCTGTGTTGTCTCTGGCACAGGACGGTAGCACTAGTACTCCTGCAAATATTTCCATGCTTCAGTCCACTTAGAACAAGTATAATAGATCTTAGTCAACATGCTATAAGCTAATCCACATCAGCAAAATCCTTGTTGGAAGATAGAAGAGAGGAAAGAAAAGAGAGCAGACTCTTATTCTATAGCCTAGCTATAGCACAACACATGATACTGCACAACATGCATATAGCCATGCACAGCTGTTGTATGCAATTACTAATGACATACACATGTAGGTATTAAATATTTAATTAAATCAAGTTATATAGGTTATCTATTATACTTGTTCTTACTATGTATTGGCTATAGGTGACGTGGCACAGGAGCGGGACCCATAGGGCGTGGTGGAGCGACTGCCCTACTTTCTTTTGTTTTTACCTTATACTAGCAAATAAGCCCATGTATTGCCACGCTTCGATGCTATACATCATATTCTTCAAATTTTTGATGTACCATTAGAATAGTATGTAATGTTACACATATACATGCAGTCAAATATGGCAAGACAATCTTTTACCATTGGGTCTTCCTTCTGATCAACACCACATCGTGCGGTAACTCTTTCAAGTTATCTTGTGAGAGCCCATCAGATGAAACTTATCCAAGGATATAATGCTGGTCATAAATTCCCGAACTCTGCAATTAATACTGACCTGCTAAATATCTGAACTTTAGTAGGAAAACTTATGTGAGCCTGAAAGGGGAAAAACCATGATATCAATTAAATTTTGTTTAGCTATCCTTATATAGAAAATATAATCAATGGATCAGTATAAAGTTACATAGATCACTACCATTTGAATGATCAATATCAAGAGGGTCTCTAACTTGTAGCACTCATGAAGAGAATAACTATCATTTGAGTACTTTCCCTTACAAAGAATACTTGACGAGGGTTTAACTCGGCAATGTCCTAGATTAAGGACTTAGGATTGGGGGAAGAGAGCGTCGGATGAACTTGAAGGTAGGGATTCATACAAACAAGGTGAAACTTGATGTGTATTGAGAATAAGCTTGGAATTAACTGGCTTAATCTCGATGTGTCCCTGGCCGGCCTCTCCTGGCCCCTATTTATAAGTGGCCAGGTCTCAAGGATCTGATCGAGTTCGATACAAATTAGCTTACACGAGATGGATTACAATGTGACTTCCATATTTCAACTATAACAATGCTTCAACCTCTATCTTGGGCCTAGCTTTTATGGGCCTCTACCCTAACAGACCTCAGGGGTACCAACGTCATGGGCCTTGGTAGTCATACACTTGTCAGTAGCCCCAAAGATTCTATCTAAATCGTAGATTCGGGTCGAATCTCAAATCTTCAAATCTTTGATTTATAATCTTCGACTGGATCAATCTTCAACTTCCTCATTTCATAGTTTCTATCGATATTTCATATTTCTGAATTTTCATGGGGATTTTGGTTAACAAGCCTCATGCTTTTGACGGATCATGAAACCAGTTAATTGCCTAAGCAAACACTTGTTACCTACTTCAAACTCGATTCCCCGGACTTGAATTTGGTACCTAGCGTAATCCAGCTTGTGCCGCATTTAGGACATACCAAAGCATGGAATCCAGTATTTCTTAGGGTACCCAGTGCGTGCATCGGGATTTTATTTGTATCGTGGATACAGAAATTTACTAGCAGAGCACATTCATGTGCGAATACTATGCCATGCAGGACGGATCTTGAGGTCTTACCTTCATGATCTTTGCGACCACGGTATTCAGACATGTTATCGCGACGGACGTGGCCTGAGAATTTGATTTTTATCAAGAGTCTTGTTTGGCTGTTACAACGCCTAAAATCATCAGGTTACTTTATTCAGCTAGTCGCAATTCCCTCCCGATGGGAGTGAAATGTCGAGTTTATTATCTGGTGTTTGCCACCGATGATTGATACGTCTCCAACGTATCTATAATTTTTGATGCTCCATGCTTGTTTTTACACCATTTGCCTATTATTTCGTTACACTTCATGGCACTTTTATGCATTTTCCGGAACTAACCTATTAACAAGTCGCCACAGTGCCAGTTCCCTGTTTTCTGCTGTTTTTTGTGTTTCAGAAGTGATACACAGGAAAAATTCTTGGAATTGGACGAAACCAAAGCCAAAAGTCTTATTTTTCCCGGGAGCATCCAGACATCCGAAGAGAGGAAGGAGAGGGGCCACAGGCCACCCTCACACAGGGCTGGCGCGCCCTAGGCCCTGGCCGCGCCACCCTAGTGTGAGGAGGCCTGGGGCCACCCCTGACATCGCCCCTTCGCCTATAAGAAGCCTCGGGATGGAAAACCCTAAAGGAGTCGGCAAATTTCCAGAAAGAGTTCCATAGTTCCGCCGCCGCCGTCGATGAATTTCGGGGGACAGAAGTCTCTGTTCTGGCACCCTGCCGGGACGGGGAAGTGCCCCCGGAGCCATCTCCATCAGTCTCCATCGCCGTCTCCGCCGTCTCCATCGACCTCACCGCCATCTCCATCAACCTTGTTGTCTCCTATGATGAGGAGGGAGTAGTTCATCCCCAGGGCTGAGGGCTCTACCGGTAGCTATGTGGTTCACCTCTCTCTCCCATGATATGATCTTTATGTGATCGTGAGCTTTGTATCATGTTGAACAAGTAGATGTTATTATTCAGATATTATGTGTACTCTAGTGGTGTTATTAAAGTAATCTATTCCTCCTGCCATGGTGTAACGGTGACAGTGCGTGCATCATGGTGGTACTTGGTTTAGGCTATGATTGTGATCTCTTGTGGATTATGAGAGTAATTATTACTATGATAGTATTGAAGTGATCTATTCCTCCTTTCATGGTGTAATGTTGACAGTGTGTGCACCGTGTTAGTACTTGGTCTAAGTTGCAATAATATTATCTTGAGTTGTGCTTTGATTTGGATATCTCTATGAGTGGTGTTTGTCAAGTACTTGATGAACTTTAAGGGGTGCTTCTGTAGCCACTACACAATGATTAGTGTTGTTCAATAGGAGAGTAATTCAGAGTACCATAGTGGAGAGAAGTTGTTTATTTGTTCAATCATGTTATATTGTTGGGAGTGTGTCCACTAGTGAAAGTATGATCCCTAGGCCTTGTTTCCAAGCATTGCACACCGTTTACTTGCTATTTTGTTACTTGTTTGCTCGCAGCGATATTTATTTCACATCACGTTTGCTACTTATAATCATCTATACCACTTGTATTTCACTATCTCTTCGCCGAACTAGTGCACCTATACATCTGATAAGTGTATTGGGTGTGTTGGGGACACAAGAGACTTTCTGTATCGTAATTGCAGGGTTGCTTGAGAGGGATAGCTTTGACCTCTAACCTCCCTGAGTTCGATAAACCTTGGGTGATCCACTTAAGGGAAACTTGCTGCTGTTCTACAAACCTCTGCACTTGGAGGCCCAACAAGTGTCTACAAGAATAGAAGTGCGTAGACATCAAGCTCTTTTCTGGCGCCGTTGCCAGGGAGGTAAGGTAAAAGGTACCTGCATCCTCCTATGTGAGTGCTCGGAGTTATTTCCTTTAGATTCTGCAATTACATCTTTTTGTTTCTTGTTTTTATTTTCACTAGTTAGGCTTAATGGAAAACAAAGAGTTCTGTAGTCTTTTTCCTGAGTTTAGATATGAAGTGTTTGAAGAGAAAATTGAAAAACCTTTGGAGCTTAATTTGCATGCTAATAGTGTTGTTAGTATGAATGCTTTGAACACCATTGTTGCTATAGAAAAGTCTAAGCTTGGGGAAGCTGGTTTTGTTAAGCATGATATTTTTAGTTCCCCAGCTTTAGTGGAGAAAGTTTGTTCTGATAATATTTTATCTCCCATATCTGATGTTCCTTCTTATGATGATATGTTTGAAGAATATGCTTTGAGAAATAGCTGTTCTCTAGTTTGTGATGATACTAAACCTCTAATTTATGATGGTTATGATGATGAGTATAATATTTTCAGTTCACCTACTATTGAGGATAAAATTAGTTATGATTACAATATGCCTCCTATTTATGATGATTATGAAGGGTTTCGCAGCATAGTAAATCAAAAAAATTCCTACGGATGCGAACAAGAAAGCCAAGATCTAATCTAGGAGATGTAATCAACGAGAGAGGTAGATGAGATCTTCATACCCTTGAAGAAATCGCACAGCGGAAACGTTCAACAGAACGTGGATGATGTAGTCGTACTAGCCGTCTCCTCCCCGCGATCCGATCCGATCCAACGCCGCAAGTGGCGGCGCCTCCGAGGGATGCACACGTACGGTGCAGCGACGTCTCCTCCTTCCTTGGTCCAGCAAGTATGGTGGAGAGATAGATTGGATCTGCAGCACGACGGCGTGGTGCTTATGGTGGAGAGTTTCTACGGCAGGGCTTCGCCTACACGTAGTCGGGAGAGAGAGAGATTGGAGGGCAGCAGTTAGCCGGCGGCTAGGGTTTTGGGGTGAGGGGAAGCTGCGCCCCTGCCCCTCCTTATATGGGGGGGTGGCCGGCTGCCTTGGCCCCTCCTCCAAGCCCTAGGGCGGTGGCCCAAGGGGTGGAGTGGGGGGCAAGTCTTCCCCCTTCCCTTCTAGAACTTTCCCCTAGGGTTTCCCCTTTGGGCTGGCCGGCTGGGCCTTAGGGGCTTGGTGCGCCTGGCCCAAAGTGGCCAGGACACTTCCCCTTAGGCCCATGCAGGCTTCCGTCAAGTGGGCCCACGTTGGCCCCACTCTGGAACCTTCTAGAACCTTCCGGTACAATACAGATAAACTCCGAAACAATTCCGGAATCCAAAAACTGCTTTCCTTTATATGAATCTTATTCTCCGGACCATTCTGGAACCTCTCGTGATGTCCTGGATCTCATCCGAGACTCCGAACAAAAACTCATAAACTAATTATCCATTCTATCCTAGCATCGATGCACGTTAAGTGTGTGACCCTACGGGTTCGAGAATATGCAGACATGATCTTCTATCAATAATCAACAGCGGGATCTGGAAACCCATATTGACTCCCACATATTCATCGATGATCATATCGGATGAACCACGATGCCAGGATTCAATTAATCCCGTATATGTATTCCCTTTGTCACGCGATATTTTACTTGCCCGAGATTCGATCGTCGGTATCGACATACCTAGTTCAATCTCGTTCACAGCAAGTACTTTACTCGTTCCGTAATCCGATATCACTTTGTGATTAACTCCTTAACCACGTGCTTGCAAGCGGTGTTGATATCGATTACCGAGTGAGCCCGAAGTATATCTCTCCGACTCGGGAGGGACAAATTCCATCTCGATACATACAACCCAACAAGTACTTTCCGATCACCCGAGAGACACTTTTATGATCACCCTCACATAGGATGACGTTTGATGACCTCAAAGCTTTCTTCCGATACCAGGGAGTTGTATTATCTCATGGTCTAAGGAATACAATACTTGACATAGGAAAAGCTTCGCAAAGATGAACACAATGACACGATCTAATTGCTGTGCTTTATTTGGGTCTGTCCATCACATCATTCTCCTAATGACATGATCTCATTATTAATTGACAACTCATGTCTATGGTTAGGAAACCTTAACCATCATTAATCAATGAGCTAGTCTAGTAGAGGTGTACTAGGGACACGGTGTTGTTCATAAACCACACAAGTATTAATGTTTCCGCTTAATACAATTATAGCATGGAGTATAAACATTATCATGAACAAGAAATATGATAATAACAATATTATTATTGCCTCTAGGGCATATTTCCTTCAGTCTCCCACTTGCACTAGAGTCAATAATCTAGTTAATACTTGCGCCTTTAACACCTATGGCATTCCGGTGTTATTCATACGCATTGCACGTGGTAAACTTTATCTACGGGTCTGACACTTTCAGGTCCGTTTGTATTTGCATATTCTTTTGCGTCAGCACGCATTACTCATCTTGTATGAGATAGCATCGTATAAACTTGGTCTTCTGGTGAGACCTTTGTTTCTTGGCCGAGACTATGTTGTCACTATTGTCATACAATAGGACTACATAGTACTAGCATACTTGGAAAAATAGCGATATCCACCGTGCGTCGAAATACTCATTGGTCCGTACACATCGGTATGTATGATTTCCAATAAGTTCGTTGCTCGCTCCATTATTCTGGAGAACGGGTTTTTGATCATCTTGCCCATGAGGCATGGCTTGCACGTGTCAAATGATTCAAAATCAAGAGACTCCAAAAGTCCATCAGAATGGAGTTTCTTTATGCGTTTTATGCCAATATGACCTGGACGACAGTGCCACAAATAAGTTGGATTATCACTATCTACTTTGCATCTTTTATGCCGCTTCTAAAGCGATTATATACTTAGCCCTCGTTGCAGTGTCCGCCACAATATTAACATTGGAACTCATCCAAGTCATCATGGAACTTTCTTCCATCTTATTATGCCACCTTCTAACTCAAAACAAATGACTTAAAATTGAGATAAAATTTTACTTGTATGTGTGACAAAGCCAATGTAACTCATTGCAATGAACCATTTGTCACTTCTGCATACAGAACATATTCTTACTTCTTCGAAAGTGCATAAGAATATCTTTACTATTGTCCAACGATCATCATATGAATGCTATAACCTTTAGAGCATTGGACACATCTGGATCTACATATCATGGTATACAAAATTGATAAAATCATTCTTGTGGTTTCACTCATCAAGTGTCAAAACAATTGATTCTTGCTCCAACCTCTTCCATGCAACAAGAACCGTTCCTATTGTTTCCATATTGAACAAATTCAATATTTCATCTATGTACTCTGGCAAAACTATATTAGTGCCTCAATCTATCTGCATAGACATTGATGCTTAATATTCTGGTTTTACCTAAGTCATTCATCAAAAACTAATTTTAATGAAAACTTAACAATATCAAGAAAAACACATAATTTCCAATGAACAATATGTTATCTACATAAAGCATTAGAAATATGTCTTAGCGCTCCCACTTACTTTCTTGTAAATACAAGCATCTTCAAATATCTTGATGAAATTAACACTTTAACATTTTCATCATTGAAGATTCCAACTTCGCTATGCTTACTTCTACCATAGAAATTTACATACATATCTAGCAACCTTTGAATCAACAAAACCCATTGGGTCGTGTCAGTTACACGTCCTTGGTGTGCATTCCGGTAGAGGAGCGTTGTTTCGTTTATTCAACTATCATATCTCAATATGTAATTGTTGCTAGAATAATTCATATGACGAAGTCAGGGCCCATCATCGCTTCTTTGTATATTGTTGGTTACTATTATCTAATAATATCTCATCCTCAAATCTTACTATTTGATTACGACCAACTTGGTTAAATAGGAACTTCGATGTCGTGACTACAACATATTGTAGACGCGTGAGCTATGAATGTAGTTGCCGCTTCCAGAACATTTTCCGTGCTGCGCTACTTTGCTCATCTTGCTCAGGTTCAATAACCTCATAAAGTTCTATTTTCCTCCCACTTAAACCTTTCGCGAGAAACTCCTTCATAAGAAATTCACTTCTTTTAGTGACAATCACTATGTGTTTGGGTTCATAATAGAAGGAATACCCATCGACATTCTTTGGGATAACCTACAAAGACTTACTAATTCGATTTTGGTTGTAAACATTTTACATATATGCCTTGCATACCAAAATTCAAGAAAAGACAATTATAACTTGTATGGTGTCATTTTGGCAGATTATGATGGCACTCTATTCAGTGAAAAGCGGTAGTCTCTAAAGCATAATCCATAAATTATATTGGTAGTTTATTTCATCATTGATCTAACCATGTCAAACAATGTTTGATTACATCCATCGAAAACTCCATACTCCTATGGTGTTTATCATGATGCAAGTTTGTGGAACAATTCCTCTATCTCTTAGATGTTTGCTAAACATGTAACTCAAATATTCTTCTTTATGATCTAATCATACAACTTGAATATTCTTGTTACAACAATTTTCACTTCATAAATTGAACAATTTCATACTTCTATCTCATCAAGTAGATATACCGTACATCTATTTGAGTCATTGATGAAATAGAAAATACACCACGCTCGACTTCACATATGAACTACATACATCAACATGTACGATCTCCATGTAGTTAGTCGCTTGTTCTTTCTATGGCCCATGAACGGAGTTTAATCATCTTTAGGAAAAGTCTCACAAGCGTCAATCAATTCAAAATCAAATGACTCGAAAATCTATCAATATAGAATTTCTTTCATGTTTTGTTTCCAATATGACTTAAACGGCGGTGTCACATATAAGTGAAATTTGTTTTGTCTTGCGACCTTTAGCATTAGTGTTATAAATGTCTATTTCACCAACAAGATAATAATAATCTATCCATCGATTATGGAAGACGGTAATAATTTGAACAACCATTGCTCTCATAATACTAGAACAAAATAACAATTATTAAGTTCTTAACATATCTAGAAGGCTAGGTTTTATGCCGACAAGAAGCACAATAACACTTTTATTTGTATCTCGACATGCATCATTACCATATTCTTTTACTAGTTACTTAGGCCATTGTACTTCTTGTATTGTGTTGCTTTGTATGACATTTCATACCAACAAATCAGTATCGAATACCCAAGAATTACATTGTTAACGAGCAAAAGAATTCATCTATAACATGTATATAATTTATATACCTGAGCTGGACAATTCCAGTCTTTTCCTTTTTCTACCAAATAATTTTGCAGATCCTATTTAGCATTTCCTCTCTTTTTAGAAGAATCTATCGACATCAATAGTGGCGTCAATCATTTGACACATAGTCCAAAGTATTTTTAGTCAAATACTAATAGCCTTGGATTTTGCACTTTGAAGTGGATCGCCATCATCATATGATTGGTATTCTTCCAGATTCCATTCTTTAGTATTCTTTTGGTATAGCAAAACAATTTAGCCGATACCTTTTCATTCGTCCTATCTTGACATCTTTCATGATGAAATTACTATATCTTATAAGGATGAATGCAAGTATAATATTAGTTCCCAAACTTTTGGGTGATCGGGACGCCTAGCATCTTCAATCTTCGCATATAGTCATACAATATGAGCATATGTTCTTTTACTAAATTATACTTCATCATTTTGCAAACAATCAAAGTCTTAGATATCAAATATCTTTCACTTCTTATTTGTTTCTGAAACAATTCTTTCAGCTCGATGATCACTTTGATTCTCAAACAATTTTGAAGATCAATTTATCATGAAGGCAAACATATGATCTTTAGATACTAAACTTGAATCGTTGCTCTTAGATTAATACAATTTATTAAATCGTATGGAGCAAGCAAGGTTTGCTAAAGTTTGCAATAGGACTTAATCTTTAGTCTTGACATTCTAACTAAACGGCACTAGACCGAAAAGTGATTATCCAGAATTCTATAGTTCTTTTAACTCAATTAAGCTAAGTGTCGGTGGGAAACGGTGCCAAAGACTACAACGACTTATGCAAATACAACAAGATTTAGTTCAAGATAATTAGTTCAAGTTAATCAAATTACTAATGAACTCCCACTAAATTCAACATCCCTCAAAGTTGTTTAGTGAAGCATGATCCAAATTCACTACACCGAGACCGATCATCACGTGAATGATGTAGCTTTAATGGTGAGCATCAACATGTTGATCATATCATCCATATGACTCATGCTTGACCTTTCGGTCCGTGTGTTCCGAGGCCATGTCTGTACATGCTAGGCTCGTCAAGTCAAACCCAAGTATCTCCGCATGTGCAAATACTGGCTTGCACCCGTTGTATGTGAACATAGAGTTTATAGCACCCGATCATCACGAGATGCTTGAACACGACGAACTTTCGCAACGGCGCATACAAGGGGAGAACACAATTTTATCTTGATCTTTAAGTGTGGAATCATCTTATAATGCTACCGTCGCGATCTAAGCATAATAAGATACATAAAAGGATAAACATCACATGCATATAATTTTATGTGACATGGTATAGCCAATCTCCGCGCAATGATCTCCATCTTGTGCGCGCCGGCATGATCTCCATCACTCCACCATGATTGCCTCCACCACGAATAGCAACTACAACTATTGCTAACTACTTAGCGATAAAGTAAAGCTATTACATGGCATATAAGAAGTTGACACGCAGGTCATACACAATTATAAAGACAACCATATGGCTCCTGCCGGTTGTGAACTCATCGACATGCAAGTCGTGAAATATTACAAAACATGATCATCGCATACATCACATATATCACATCACATCTTGTGGCCATACCATATCACAAAACACTCCCTGCAAAAACAAGTTAGACGCCTCTACTTTGTTGTTGCATGTTTTACGTGGCTTATGGGAGGAGCAAGTTAAGAACGATTCTTACCTACGAAAAGCCACAACAGTGATATTATGGTTGCTAACATCCGTTGTAAATCCCATGACTACTATAGTGAGAGAAACTGACATCCACCAGCCGCATGTGTGGAACAAGCCACACGTCAAGTGCGGAGCCGGTCTCGCGAACGAGGTCGCGTAAAGTTGGCCTGGACCGCTTCGATCTCACTATGCCGCGCCATAAGAAATACAAAACAAGAGGTTTGCAACAGAAAACATCAACGCCCGCAACAATCATGTTGCGTTCTACTCGTGAAACACATCTACGCATAGATCTAGCTCTGATACCACTGAAGGGTTTCGCAGCATAGTAAATCAAAAAATTTCCTACGGATGCGAACAAGAAAGCCAAGATCTAATCTAGGAGATGTAATCAACGAGAGAGGTAGATGAGATCTTCATACCCTTGAAGAAATCGCATAGCGGAAACGTTCAACAGAACATGGATGATGTAGTCGTACTAGCCGTCTCCTCCCCGCGATCCGATCCGATCCAACGCCGCAAGTGGCGGCGCCTCCGAGGGATGCACACGTACGGTGCAGCAACGTCTCCTCCTTCCTTGGTCCAGCAAGTATGGTGGAGAGATAGATTGGATCTGCAGCACGACGGCGTGGTGCTTATGGTGGAGAGTTTCTACGGCAGGGCTTCGCCTACACGTAGTCGGGAGAGAGAGAGATTGGAGGGCAGCAGTTAGCCGGCGGCTAGGGTTTTGGGGTGAGGGGAAGCTGCGCCCCTGCCCCTCCTTATATGGGGGGGTGGCCGGCTCCCTTGGCCCCTCCTCCAAGCCCTAGGGCGGTGGCCCAAGGGGTGGAGTGGGGGGCAAGTCTTCCCCCTTCCCTTCTAGAACTTTCCCCTAGGGTTTCCCCTTTGGGCTGGCCGGCTGGGCCTTAGGGGCTTGGTGCGCCTGGCCCAAAGTGGCCAGGACACTTCCCCTTAGGCCCATGCAGGCCTCCGTCAAGTGGGCCCACGTTGGCCCCACTCTGGAACCTTCTAGAACCTTCCGGTACAATACCGATAAACTTTGAAACAATTCCGGAATCCAAAAACTGCTTTCCTTTATATGAATCTTATTCTCCGGACCATTCCGGAACCTCTCGTGATGTCCTGGATCTCATCCGAGACTCCGAACAAAAACTCATAAACCAATTATCCATTCTATCCTAGCGTCGATGCACGTTAAGTGTGTGACCCTACGGGTTCGAGAATATGCAGACATGATCTTCTATCAATAATCAACAGCGGGATCTGGAAACCCATATTGACTCCCACATATTCATCGATGATCATATCGGATGAACCACGATGCCAGGATTCAATTAATCCCGTATATGTATTCCCTTTGTCACGCGATATTTTACTTGCCCGAGATTCGATCGTCGGTATCGACATACCTAGTTCAATCTCGTTCACAGCAAGTACTTTACTCGTTCCGTAATCCGATATCACTTTGTGATTAACTCCTTAACCACGTGCTTGCAAGCGGTGTTGATATCGATTACCGAGTGAGCCCGAAGTATATCTCTCCGACTCGGGAGGGACAAATTCCATCTCGATACATACAACCCAACAAGTACTTTCCGATCACCCGAGAGACACTTTTATGATCACCCTCACATAGGATGACGTTTGATGACCTCAAAGCTTTCTTTCGATACCAGGGAGTTGTATTATCTCATGGTCTAAGGAATACAATACTTGACATAGGAAAAGCTTCGCAAAGATGAACACAATGACACGATCTAATTGCTGTGCTTTATTTGGGTCTGTCCATCACATCATTCTCCTAATGACATGATCTCATTATTAATTGACAACTCATGTCTATGGTTAGGAAACCTTAACCATCATTAATCAATGAGCTAGTCTAGTAGAGGCGTACTAGGGACACGGTGTTGTTCATAAACCACACAAGTATTAATGTTTCCGCTTAATACAATTATAGCATGGAGTATAAACATTATCATGAACAAGAAATATGATAATAACAATATTATTATTGCCTCTAGGGCATATTTCCTTCAGATTATGGTGATGAGAATAATTATTCTATTGAATTTGCTCCTACTACTATTGTTCCTGTGGTGAGTATTAATTCTTTTATGCATGTGGCTCATGATAGGGATGTTTTATGTGATAGTTATATTGTTAGTTCTATTCATGATGCTACTGAAAGTTATTATGAGAGAGGGAAACATGGTTTGATGGATCTCAACAATATTAAGTTTCCCCTCTTTATGTTGCAAATCTTGAAGTGGCACTTGTTTTATCTATCCATGCTTGCTACTATGTGCCTCGTTGATTTATTTTCTTACAAGATTCCTATGCATAGGAAGTGGTTCAGATATAAATGTCTTTGACATTTGCTTTTTGATGCTCTCTATTGCTTTAAGTTCCTATATGGCGCCTTTGCCTCAAGCTCTTAAATGGCGCCCACATGAGCATCTTTGCAAATTACTGCGCCTAGCTCAAAGGCGTTAAAGAAAAGCACTCTTGGGAGATAACCCAATGTTTATTTTCAGTACTTTTTCTTTTATTTGAGTCTTGGAAGTTATTACTACTGTAATAACCGCTCCTTATCCTTTTTATTTCATTGTTGTGCCAAGAGAAGCCTCTAATTTGAGTGAGGTAAGATTTGGGGATGTTGCTGTCCTGAAACAGTTTTCGGTGCTGCACCGTCAAAATTCGTGAAAATTCTCTGTATATCTTTTGGACCTGCGATTTCTTGTTCATATGCCCCAGGTTATATCCAAACTTTCATTAGTTGAACACTGTTTGATTTGAGCAACAGAAAACCCCTAAAAAATTCGACCTTTGTCAGCTGTTCTGTTTTGACAGATTTCTGCCAATATTTGTGTTTGCCACTTTATCGCTTTCTTTTTGAGTTCTTTTGATCATGGAACTTTTGGGGAAGTTGCTACAGTAGTATATGCTATATATGTGGTGGTTTTGAGTTGAAACCTGAAGCAAAAAGAGGTTGATTATATGTTATGCTTGCACTAATATTGCTAATAGAATTGTGTTTAGTTTTGTATGAAGGAAGTTTTCAAGTGTAGGGATTAGAGAATGATGAGATGAGTTGAAGAATGGACAAAAGCTCAAGCTTGGGGATGCCCATGCATCACCCCAAGAAATATCCAAGAAGTACAAGCGTCAAAGCTTGGGGATGCCCCCGAGGCACCTCTTCTTCATCGGCAAAAATCAGGTCACCTTTCAAGACACTATATTTTTATTGCTTCATGCACTATGCATTTTTCTTGGAGCGTCAGTTGTTTTTTTTCAGTATTAGTTTAGTTTAGTTTGCTGCAATAAATGGTTAGATCACATCATGTTTCTTTTGGAGGGAGATGAACTCCGTTTTTCATTTGCCAAGAACACTCTGTTTTTCACTCTTATCGTTTCAATGAGTGTTCTCTTTTTTTTTGCTACTGCTTTTGGTTTTCGTTTTCGCCTTGATTTGCGTTCAAACCTTGTCATACCTTTTCATCAAGGTGTATTTTTGCCTCTGATCTTTATTGGTTTTCATCAAAAGAGGTGTCTTAAAAAATTTCAAATGGTGTTGGAAAAGAGAAAAAGTTTCATGCAAAAATGTGGTACAAAAAGGAGCTTGTGTAGACTGCGGCCTAGGCTTTTGCATGTCGCGCTTGATGTCTTTTTGATAGTATGCTTAGTGGTTTTGCTGTAGCATGACTTGTCTCAAATAACTGAGATTGCTTAATGAGCCTTTGAAAAATCATGTGTTGTTTTTATTATATGGAAGCATTATTTTGGTTTTCTCCTTGATGCTTTATTTGGGTTGACTTGGCGCATGCTCACACATGTTAGACTCTCACAAAGTTGCCAATAGCCTCTATGATCATTTAGTTTTTGACTTTTTATGCCATCTTATGCTTCTTTTAATGTTGCTTTGTCGCTTTGCATGATTATGGCCGTTATTGCTCTCTTAGTTGGTCGCTCCCAGTCTTTTGCTAGCCCTCGCCTTGTACTGAGTATGAGCTCTACTCGTGCATCCAACTCCAAAAAACCAAGTTTGACATTGTGTCCACTATAAATTCCTATGCATGGTATTTGCAAGCCATTCCAAGTAAATTTTCATGTGCTACCTTTCAAAAAACCTTCAAAACACTTCTCGTTTTGTGACACTGTTTTCAGCTCATGGGGACGTAGTGGTCGGATTTGCTATCTTCCATATTGCTTATTCCAAAAAGAAAAAAAAGAGAAAAAAAGAAAGAAAAAAGGCACTCCTCCATGGAATGTGAATGTTGGTGGGCACCCGATGGAATCGGTTAGCCATGGTTTGTGAAAGGAAAAAAAGGTGGGGAGGAGTGCCAAGCTTTATAAAAGAGCACAAAAGTGCCAATCTATCTCTCTCAAAAACTTGCTTCATTTTTGTATGGAAGATAGTAAGAACCCCATTGCCAGTCATTGACAAAGACAACCACCTCTCAAAACCAATTTTTATCTCTCTGTTTTACAAATGAAAAGCTCTAGCACATGTTTAATCGCTGCTTCCCTCTGCGAAGGACCTTTCTTTTACTTTTATGTTGAGTCACCACCTTCTATCTTTATGCACCGTCTAAGAGAGCATAGTTGTCATTCTGAGTATAATGTGCATTGTCCCAAAGTTTATCATTGATTGATTCATGACTATGGTTTCACTTGTTCTTAAATTACTTGTATCTAGTCGCCCTCTTAAACTTGAAGGTGTCGTATGCATTTATGTTTTGCTCTCTTTGAAGGACAAGCTAAAAACCATTTGTATGTTTTTCCTTATGATTTGAATACACGTTTGACTTTCATTGTTTCATTTTCATGATCTTTTGTTTGTGTTCATTTGCATGTTTACAACATGGTTGCTAAGTTTCTTCTATCAAGATTATGTCTTTCATGCCCATGTTTTAAGTTCTTATGATCCCAACTCACAAATGCTTATATATATGATCAAGATTGTGATGGTGCATGTCACCTCAAAAATTATTTCTTTTGTTATCACTTACCTACTCGAGGACGAGCAGGAGTTAAGCTTGGGGATGCTTGATACGTCTCCAACGTATCTATAATTTTTGATGCTCCATGCTTGTTTTTACACCATTTGCCTATTATTTCGTTACACTTCGTGGCACTTTTATGCATTTTCCGGAACTAACCTATTAACAAGTCGCCACAGTGCCAGTTCCCTGTTTTCTGCTATTTTTGTGTTTCAGAAGTGATACACAGGAAATATTCTCGGAATTGGACGAAACCAAAGCCAGAAGTCTTATTTTTCCCGGGAGCATCCAGACATCCGAAGAGAGGAAGGAGAGGGGCCACAGGCCACCCTCACACAGGGCTGGCGTGGCCCAGGCCCTGGCCGCGCCACCGTAGTGTGAGGAGGCATGGGGCCACCCCTGACATCGCCCCTTCACCTATAAGAAGCCTCGGGACGGAAAACCCTAAAGGAGTCGGCAAATTTCCAGAAAGAGTTCCGTAGTTCCGCCGCCGCCGTCGACGAATTTCGGGGGACAGAAGTCTCTGTTCTGGCACCCTGCCAGGACGGGGAAGTGCCCCCGGAGCCATCTCCATCGGTCTCCATCGCCGTCTCTGCCGTCTCCATCGACCTCACCGCCATCTCCATCAACCTTGCTATCTCCTATGATGAGGAGGGAGTAGTTCATCCCCGGGGCTGAGGGCTCTACCGGTAGCTATGTGGTTCACCTCTCTCTCCCATGATATGATCTTTATGTGATCGTGAGCTTTGTATCATGTTGAACAAGTAGATGTTATTATTCAGATATTATGTGTACTCTAGTGGTGTTATTAAAGTAATCTATTCCTCCTGCCATGGTGTAACGGTGACAGTGCGTGCATCATGGTGGTACTTGGTTTAGGCTATGATTATGATCTCTTGTGGATTATGAGAGTAATTATTACTATGATAGTATTGAAGTGATCTATTCCTCCTTTCATGGTGTAATGTTGACAGTGTGTGCACCGTGTTAGTACTTGGTCTAAGTTGCAATAATATTATCTTGAGTTGTGCTTTGATTTGGATATCTCTATGAGTGGTGTTTGTCAAGTACTTGATGAACTTTAAGGGGTGCTTCTGTAGCCACTACACAATGATTAGTGTTGTTCAATAGGAGAGTAATTCAGAGTACCATAGTGGAGAGAAGTTGTTTATTTGTTCAATCATGTTATATTGTTGGGAGTGTGTCCACTAGTGAAAGTATGATCCCTAGGCCTTGTTTCCAAGCATTGCACACCGTTTACTTGCTATTTTGTTACTTGTTTGCTTGCAGCGATATTTATTTCACATCACGTTTGCTACTTATAATCATCTATGCCACTTGTATTTCACTATCTCTTCGCCGAACTAGTGCACCTATACATCTGACAAGTGTATTGGGTGTGTTGGGGACACAAGAGACTTTCTGTATCATAATTGCAGGGTTGCTTGAGAGGGATAGCTTTGACCTCTAACCTCCCTGAGTTCGATAAACCTTGGGTGATCCACTTAAGGGAAACTTGCTGCTGTTCTAAAAACCTCTGCACTTGGAGGCCCAACAAGTGTCTACAAGAATAGAAGTGCGTAGACATCAATGATGAAGTAGATTTTTACTCCTCCATGTCTTCCCTTAATTGTAATTCATCGGGTGCATGACCAGCGCTCCCGATGGGAGTAGCCCCCGAGGCTATAGTGGAATTTTTATTCAAGTATAGGCTCAAAACTTCTTCGAGTGTAGTCGATTTTTTTCAACCCGCAGAAAATATTCCTCTTCTTTATGGTTTGTCCATTGGGTGCGCGATCAATGCTCCCGATGGGATTAGCCCCTGAGGCTATAATGGGGTGCTTGCAGCCGATTATAGGCTCAAATTTCTTCGACTTCCCTCAATTATCTCATTACTCATCTTTTCTTCCACTGATACGTCATTCTTTAGCATTTAACTGATATATTTTGTTGATTCTGACAACTGAAACCCTATTTGGGCTGATTTCTACAGTGCTGCCGCAATACTGGGCCTAGATCTTTGATATTCTGGCCCAAAGTCCATCCCTCTTGGCTATAAAAAGGGATCTCCTTTTAACCTTTTGACCCTAAGCCTTTTACTATTAAGCAGCGCCGCCGCATCGTCTTCTTCCCAATCCACCTAGGGTTTCTTCTTCCTTCCTTTGAACCTAGTTCCTTGATCGCCATGGCTGACGCTGGTGTTATCAACCTTGATAATGCCACAGTAGTTGAGAAGCGCGACCGTGGTCGCCCTTGAGGAAGCAAAAAGAAACCCAAGACTACTGCTACTCGTGCTTCTACGTTGTCAACTCTGGCAAAGCGTCGCCGCGGTCGCCCACTTGGTAGCAGAAACAAGAAACCATCTGCAGTGATGGCGGATGCCACTAATCATCTGGATGCAAGTTTTGCTCATCCCACCTTGCCACAATCATCGACGGGGAATCTGTTTTCCTTTTTTGCCTTCGCTGGTGCCCAATGCTAGGAACAACAGTGCCATCCGTTGAAATTCACGGAATTCATGGAGGGCCACAAGCTTCGTGAAGCTATACTCTAGGAGGTGTCCAGCGGCGGGCCGCCTTATGAATTGGAGGTGCACTATAATTGACAAGGGTATAGTTAATAGAGCCCGTTAGTTGAGTACCCCTGAGGCCCGTTATGCTAGGCCCAACTGTAATGATAGTCGAATACGAGTTGTTACCGTATGTCGATATTTGTAATCTGTATCGGACCCTACCCGATCCTCGAGACCTGGCCACCTATATATAGGGGCCAGGAGGGGACGGTGTAGGGCAGATTGAAAGCAAGCCAGATTGAACATCCAAGTTTACTTTCGATACACACCTATTTCGACTAACTTTACCTTCGAGTTCATCCGACGCCCTATCTCCCCGATCCTAAGTCCTTCATCTAGGACATTTGTCGAGTTAACCCTCGTCAATTGGCGCCGACCGTGGGGACCTTGGGCGTTGGGATCATGAATTCGACGGCTTTTTCGCTTTTAGCCAACAGCAGTTCAGAAGTCGACGGAAGTCAAGAGGTGGAACTAACCATCGGAAGTCTGAGCATCCTCATCGGGCCGTCGGGTTCGTCCCGTCTTTCGGACCCGACGAAACAAGATCCATCGGCAAGAGAGCCTGAAGCAACAGAAATAATGGAGTATTCCGACGGCTCCTCCAGCGAGGTAAACTCGCCGGTCAGCCTAGAAGAAGTACAAAAAGGAAAAGTCTCAGAAGACAACAACGTGAAGGATAACTTCAACGCAGAAATCCAATTCAATGATCTCGTGATCTGTCTCGACGATATCTCAGATAAATCAACAGACACATGGAAAACAGGTTTAGAGCTTTCTGAAGATGACGACTCGATCTTCTCAAGCTTCAATAACAACATTGGTAAACAGTGCCAGGTGCTCGCCATTGTGGGAGACAACTCGGAAGAATTCGATGAAAATAACAACCCAGTGATAAACCCATCAAATATCGATAGAGGAGCAAATCATCTAGCAGAAGGGCAAATAGTGGAATCCCTCACAGCCAGGGAAAAAATTCGACTATCAGTCGACGAGTGGAAAATAATAAGAGAAGCCGTAGAACACGGCACGCCAATACCATCAAATTCCAGCAAAGACATGCTTTTTGGGTATTATTACGCCCTACGGCAGCAAGCAAAGCAGTTAGCAAAGGAAAAGATAGAGATACAAAGAAGGAAAAATTCAGCCATTGCAGCTAGCGAAGCCGCTCGAAAAGCACGAAGCGACGCATCATACAGCAACGCAAGGAAAAATCGTCGACATGGCTCAAGGTACGACAACCTCGAGTACTCCGACAGACAAAGTATCTCGAAAAACCTCGACTCGTCCTTCCTATCGGTCGACGAGCAGGGGAACATCCTACCAAAAACACCTGAAGCAGCATTAGTAGCAGCGCAGGCATATCTGCTCACAACTCGACCAAGTCCAGGAGATCCTAGGGAGCACATGCATAGAGCAGCATTGAACGGACTCAACATGGTAGGCCACAAGCTATCAGCAAAAGGAGAAGAAGCACATCATCACAAGGAAGCACACAAAGCAAGGTCGCCTCGCCGTCACAATAGTCCTCGGCATAGAAGCAGTAAACACCGATCTCGATCTCCATCACCAAAACAGCATGGTGGAACTCGAAGATCGCGATCCCCGAACGAAAGGCGCGACTATGAAGACGACGAAAAAGAGATGGGGGCATCATGCTTTACCCGCAGGGTTCGCACCACTCCAGTTCCTAAGGGATTCAAGTTACCTCATGATCAGCAAAAATACGACGGGTCACAGGAACCACAATCATGGCTCGCAGATTACTTACAAGCAGTTCAAATATTAGGAGGAACCAAAGAAACAGCAATGCAAAGTTTGCAACTACACCTCACCGGCGCAGCAAGGTCATGGTTGAGCAAAATAGAAAAAGAATCCATTGGAAGCTGGGATGATCTCACAAAGCAATTTACAAGTAACTTCAGGTCGACATACAAACGGCCAGCATCAATAGAAGAAGTCAAAGCGTGCGTACAGCAATGCGACGAAACGCTGCGGGCGTACATCCAAAGATGGAGTCTCATCAAAAATTCAGCAGTCGAAGTTTCAGACGAAAGAGCAATAGACGCGTTCATCATTGGATTAAGGCGAAGAGACCTAGTCGAAGAGATGGGTAGAATCAAGCCAAAAACAGTGTCAGATCTTATGGACACAGCAAACAGATTTGCAGATGGAGAAGATGCGTGCAACAACAAACGGACACGATCTCCAGAGGACGACAGAAGAAATAGATATGGAAGTCAAAGGAGACGATCCCGAAACTACGATACCTACGGCTCTCACAGTCAAGTCGCCGCAGGATATAAAGACAACAGTTATCAAGGAAACGATCGCAGAGGCTCGGGATATCGAACTTACGGAAAAGAGGACTATAAAAAGTTCCCACCAAGAGAATCCAGAGAGTATAACCCATCACCAGAAGATATGCTCAATGGGCCTTGTCATATACACTCAGCGTTCGTCGACGGGAAGCGAGTATCAAGGCATGCAATGAAAGACTGCACGACATTCCTAAAATTACAAGAAGCAGCAATAAACAAACAAACAGAAGCAAGGCGACAAGGATTCGAAGGAAGTAACAATCCCCCGACAAGCCAGCAAGGAAACAACGGAACTCCTCAGGGACAAGACCAGCAAAACAAGGGACACGACGACAACGACGAATGGTACGTCCCATCAAAAGGACACATCACAGCAATGATACAACCTGTGCCCAAGTCGAACAAAGAAGAAAAGAGTATAACTCGACAAGTCAATCTAGCAGTCCTGTCGCCTCCAGCTACAACAGAATATCTGCATTGGTCAGAGCAACCAATAGAGTTCAACAGAGAAGATCACCCTATAATAGTACCTCGGCCGGGAAACGCGCCTTTGGTACTCAAAGCTCAAATCGGCGCGTATGATGTCGACAGAATATTCATGGATGCAGGGAGTGGAATTAACTTGATATACGCGAAAACACTCCGAGCAATGCATATATCACTAGAGTTCCTGAAGCCAACAGATTGTTCCTTCCATGGAATCGTACCAGGAAGTGCCAATTACCCACTAGGTCGAATAGCACTCAATGTTTGCTTCGGCAACCGACACAACTATAGAAGAGAAAAGCTAGACTTCGAAGTCATGGATTGGCCATCACAGTATCACGCGATCCTCGGACGACCCGCGTTTTCGCGATTCATGGCAGTGCCTCACTATACATATTTAGTACTTAAAATGCCAGGACCAAGAGGAATAATTACAGTCAAAGGAAGTTTTGAAGTCTCAGATCTTTGCGACAGGGAGTTCCACAAGATGGCACAAAACTTTGGCATGATAGCCAACTATGTGGAAAAGGTGAAGAACACGACTACAGAAGGCATCCAGCTACTCGAAGGACGCGTCGCGGAGCCCGAGGCAAAGAAACCACGAGTAGAAACACCAGGAGAAGGCAAAGGCGCAGGAGAAGAAGAGAAAACTGCGACGTTGTAAACATAAAGAAGAGCAGGACACAAAGGCTATAAAAGCCACGAGTTATACCAGGGGCAATACCCTCTAGATCCAGAACACAGGTCATCGGCCGGATCTCTTGGGTCACCCCATGTATCTTATATTACAAGTATAAATAAAGATAAATCGTTCCTCATGTTCGAGTTTACGAATCTTTCCAAAGGGAAAATGCGGCAAACACACGACTTACACAATAACGCTTTGAGAATAAATTTTTCGACACAACAGTCGCAAAATAAGATACTCTCGCGTTCCATATACACAAAACATTACAACAACGGGTTGTCGGAATCATCTACGCCTAAAGGGTCCAAATAATGGTACTCGCGAAAAAACGCAGCATCCGCTTCTAGAAGCCTAGCCACGAGTCTCCGAGCAGGCTGCAACGTGTTCTCCATATGTACTCGAAGGCTAGCTCCACCTGGAGCCAAACTTAGGGACATAGTGCTGTAATTCAACCTCGGGTGCCACTTGCGTATCCACCCGAGAGCAAAATTGGCACCAGCCACTAAGTTCAGCTCTATCAGCCTATGAATACGATGACTTGATCTGAAAGTATCAAGAAGAAGAGGGAAAGTTGCAGGTAAAGGATTACGAGGAAGCATGACGGAGTGCATAGTTGTGAGAGCTCGTCGGCAACCATCAACTGATTCGCCAATATGCTGGGCACGGTCTTGAAGCAATACAATGGCGCTCCGGCATCGAGGATCAGACCACAAAGTCTCGCAGCCAGTCGACATTCTCTCCAAATCAGTATTCCGCTCAGCAACTCGGCGTTCTTCAGCAGCAAAATCCAAACAAGTACCTACAATGGCAAAGAGGTCACAAGAGCAGCAGCGCACAAACAATGAAAGAAGGGGTCGAAAGAAAACCCACATCGCAACAGCTCGCAAGCAGACTCGACAATGCCAAGAATAAAAGACTCGCACTCTTCATTATGAACAACCTTCGCCATTAAGCTGGAGACCTTTTCTTCAAGGGAAGAGATTTTCTTCATATAGCCACTGGCTTGGCTAGCCTTTTTAATAGCCATCTGTGCTTGGCGTTTGGCCAAGGATAAGCGAGTTTCAAGGTCAGATATCCTCGAAGAATATTCTGCGCATTGATTGCATCGACTAGGAGTCGACGAAATCTGAGGATCGAATCCACGGGCAGAGGAAGGAGCAGAACCATGAGTCAAAGGATCAGGAACATGTATCGACTACAAAAGAAAAGAAAAGAGAAACAATTTTAGAGAGGCAGCATAAAACTTCATACGAAGAGGATATATTTACATAAGAGTGCAACCCTATGGCTAAAGTTCTCGGGTTGCACTTTACATTCAAAAGGAGAAAACTAAAAAGCTACAAAGAAGCTGAGTCTACGCCACCTCAGCATTCTGATCCGTGGTAGAAGGGGGCGCGGCAGCTTCCTCGCTAGAAGTCGACGGTGGCACCGGATCTTTCGCCGCTGGAGGTGGTGCAGCAGGCACCGCAGAGGCTGCCGAAGGAGAAATCGTTGTCAACAATGCAGGTGCCAACTTCTTCGCCTTCTCGAAAAACACCTTCATCTGGTCACGGGTGTGGCCATGAGGGGAGCTAACCCTCTCCCAGTCGAAGTCCGTACCGTGCGCAAGGGAAAGTGCAATAGCACCCTCGGCGCCGCGCTTAATGGACAGCCCTTTCAGCTGGAGAGTGGGGTCTTCATCGCTGTCAAAAGATTTGGCGAGTTCAGTCAGGTTGTCCTTCGGGATCGCCATCCTTTTCTTCGGCCACAACCCGGCAAACAGCCGTGACAGAACGCGGCCAGCCAACTCAAAAGTTTCCTGGATAGATATCCAGTTTTCTTCGAGTAGGTTAACCGCATCCATAAGAGGATCATCGTCCGTTTGCAGGGACGACGGAGATACCCCTGTGAATTCTAAGCAATAGAAAAGAAAAGAAGAGACAAGTGTCAATAAATACACCAGTGCGACAGGAGACGAAGACAGAAGCCAAGTCGAAGAACTCACTTTCGGCAGCAGTAGACATGGTGTGGAGACGCTCTGCCACGGCCTGCTCCCGCTGAGCATTCTCCTTGTTGGCATCAGCTAAAGCCTTTTCCGCTTTCTTCGCCTTGGCAAGCGCAGATTTCTGCGACTTCTCAGCAATGGCCTTAGCAGCGGTCGCAACGTCATAAGCTTTTTGCGAAGCTTTGAGCTCTGCCTCCAGCGAAGCAATTCGAGCATTGGCGGCTGCTAACGCAGCTGCATAGGAAGTCGACAAAGAATCAGATAGATAACAAAGGATGAAGTGCAGAAGACAAGTGGCGATTGGACGTTAAAATTATACCTTCGGAAGCTTTTGCAACCTTTAGGTACCCCGCGCACTCCGTGCCCAGGGCGATAAATCTCTTCACCAAGGCCTAATAAAAGAAGTGTGTAAGAGTAGAAGTGCATGAAAGGAAAGAAGGGAAAGAAGAATTACTTACATCATCAGAAGAAACAGTAGATGCGTGAGCTTCCAGAGAAACTTCGGCTTCTTTGGCCTTCTTTGAGCGTTTCGACTGTCGAGTTTGAGGAACCTTCCTCACGCCAGACCTAGTGGCCCTCGGCGCAACATCTGGTTCGACAGGCTCATCAATCGTCACAGGAGAAGGTGGTGGAACAGCCGTAGCATCTGTTGGTGGCTCTTCGTCATCACTACATAGAAGGTATAAGTTATGGAAACAAGGCAAGAACAAGGCAATTGAAAAGTTCAACTACAACACTTACGATGCAAGCATGTCGAAGTACTCCATATCTTCTGCACGAGCGGGGGTTTTTCCAGCCGCTGCAGAACTCGATGAAGCAATTTCGTCGACACGTTTCCTTTTCTTGTCGACACCAACATCTTCAGCAAGTACAGGAGGAGTCGATGTCGATGAGCTGGTTTCCTCTTCTGAATCTTCGACATCATCTCCGTCCTGACTTTCATCAGCTTCGGGGGCTTCAGATGCAGGAGAGGCTAGATCAGCCGGAAGGGGCCCTTCCTCTGGAAGAGGAGGACGCGAAACAAGAAATTGGTGACCCTGTATATAAATAAGTAAGCAGAGTGCAAAGTGAAATAATGATGCAAGTCGAAACAAGCAAAAGTTTGAGAAAAAGTGGACGTAAAAATACATACCTCAGGAAGAGGGTGCATAGAGTCGAAAAAATCAGCGGCTAAATCCGCAACTGCATGTTCCTTTGTGAGCTTGGTGAGATTCCGGACTCGCTTGTCGACATCTTATTTCGACATCAGGTCTTCAGATATGCGAGTAGGATCTTCCAAGCCAGAGAAACTCCAAAGCTTGGAAAGGCGGTGCTGTAGGGGTTGAACTCGATGTTGAATAAAGAACGCCATGAGTTGCATACCCGATAGAGCCCCCCCTTGACCTCCTTTTAAAGATTTGATACGGGAAAGAAGAGGAAGAATTTCTTGTGCTTCCGCATCTGAGGGGAGTGCATCCCATGATGTCAATTTCTTTATCTCTTGGGAAGCATCAAAAGGAGGCAGGCCAAATTCATCTCCAGGAGAGGATTTGCGGTCCTTGATATAGAACCACTTTGTCCTCCATCCCTGGACAGACGCGGCCATGGAAAATTCAAAGTATTGCGCCTCAGGGCGCACAGAAACGACGGCTTCACCCAGTTCGGGTTTCCTAGCCAAAGAAACATTGGGGCGGAGTCGAAAGATTGATCTCCAGAGAAGGAAGTGGGGCTCAATGCCCAAAAATGACTCGCAAAGAGTCACGAAACAAGCAATGTGGAGAAGGGAATTTGGTGTGAGCTGATGGAGCTGCACACCGTAGACAAATAGCAGCCCACGAAGAAACTCGTGGGCAGGAAGGGACAAACCGCAGAGGAGGAAAGCAAGGAACATTACCCGGTAACCGCTCGGGGGCTTCGGGATCCGTTCGGTACTAGGAAATTTGATGGAATCTTCAGCAGCGATGAGGCCGTCTGCCGTGGCCTTCTCCACCTCCTTTTTGGTGATGGTGGAGCGAACCCAGTTGGTGGCAGAGGACTTGGCCATATCGCTCTTGGTGGCCAGATGCTTCACGCGCATTCAGCACAAAAGTGCGCCTGGGGCTCCGCAAGAGAGGAAGAGGCAGAGGAAATCGGCAATGGAGGCGGCGGTGGCAATGAGCTGGTAAACAGTACGATTCCCCACTATGCCATTTATATATCTTCTGGGAGAAGGATCGTGGGCTGAGACGTGGCGCAAAGATCGGAAATGGCAGCCCACCAACGGTAAAAAATCGTGCAGCCCGTTAAACGGTCACAAAATCGCGGAAGTTACAGTGTTACCCATAAAACGGTTCGCACTGATGAAGAGCTACGTCATCATTGACGCGACAAAGTAAATATATAAAGGTAAAAGGATGGCGCCGACAAATGCTGAATTTATGAAAAGGGTCATCTATGAAGGATTTTTTGTTATAGCCTTGGGGGCTGTTACTTTCAAAAAAGTCGAATAGAACTCTTCATTAAAGTAGTGGACAAATACTCGACGACAAGGTGTTCTTGAAAGTATCTCGAGTTGAAGACCTTTGGAGTTGAAGTGTTTCGAGTTGAAGTATGACGAGTTACATTATCTCTTGAGCCTATACTCGAAAAACTCTTCTTTCGACTATAGCCTCGGGGGCTACTCCCATCGGGAGCGCTGAGCGCGCACCCGACGATATTTATTGATTAAGCATCAGAGATTGGAGAAGTATAGGAGTGTTACTCCCATCGGGAGCGAGTTTTATGGTTGTAGAAACCCGAATATTTTCAGTCAAAACTTGACTGCGACATAAAATTCTCGAGTTGTGTTATCGCAACACGACTCGAATGCCGTGACTTGTCACGAAGGTAAGACCCCGGGATCCATCCTGTGTGGCCTGGTATACGCACATGGATGCGCTCTGCTGGTATGTATCCGTGTCTACGACGCGAAGAAAATCCTGGTGGACGCACTGGGTACCCTGAGAAGCACTGGGATTCATTCTTTGTAAGTCCTAAATGCGGCAAAAGAATGGATTTGACCGGTATCCCGAATTCAAGTCCAAGGGGATTGAATTTGAAGTAGGTGACAAGTATCTGTTCCGGCAGTTAACTGACCTCTTGATCCGTCAGAGTTGTCAGGCTTGATCATCAAAACCCCTTGCGAGCAGATTATTATCATGAAATATAAGTCGAAAGACCAAGTCGAAGAGTTGAAGATATGAAGAAATTGATCAAGTCGAAGATTTGAAGATTAGAGATTCAACCTGAATCTACAATTCTGGTAGAATCTCAGGGGCTACTGACAAGGGTATAGTTAATAGAGCCCGTTAGTTGAGTACCCCTGAGGCCCGTTATGCTAGGCCCAACTGTAATGATAGTCGAATACGAGTTGTTACTGTATGTCGATATTTGTAATCTGTATCGGACCCTACCCGATCCTCGAGACCTGGCCACCTATATATAGGGGCCAGGAGGGGACGGTGTAGGGCAGATTGAAAGCAAGCCAGATTGAACATCCAAGTTTACTTTCGATACACACCTATTTCGACTAACTTTACCTTCGAGTTCATCCGACGCCCTATCTCCCCGATCCTAAGTCCTTCATCTAGGACATTTGTCGAGTTAACCCTCGTCAATAATTGTAAAGGTGATGTGTTCTTCAAAGGCGGCTGGCCGCGTTTTGCAGAAGACCATGATCTTCATCAAGGATGGATCTTAATGTTCAACTACCATTGTGGCACCGCCAAGTTTGACATCAAAATCTTTGATGGCACCCAATGCCAGAGAAAATATGCCCCTGCAACTTAAGTGGAAATTCCAGAATGTCAAGGATCTTAGTTTTTTATGCAATCACTACTGTAATTTACTCCTTTTGCTTGGATCATATGTTTCCAATGCTGGTACTCTTTTCTGTTCTATCGATATGCTTGTCATTGTATAGAAACCAAGGGAATAAAATAATTCCGAGGTTCCTTACAATATTTTTCACTAAACGATTTATAGGCGCGTTTGATTAGTTACTGTTATGCGCAGTTCCTTTACGGCTACAATTATTGGTGACTTGCTTTTAGCTGATGAATTTGTCGTGTTTACCATGAGAATGCTTGAAACTCGAAATTTGTGGTGCACACATTGTGGCTTTCTCCCTGAATGCAGCCCCCGAGTGCTTTAGGTGTAGTAGACAATCTCAATTTATTGAATATAAAAAAGTAGAAAAAAAGACCCCAAAAACCTGACCTATGGCCTGTGTTCTGGGTTTAGAGGGTCTGAACTCGACAATTCAACTTGCTATTGTTGCTTGCTAATTTTTACACGTAGAAGCATCGAAGGTGTTCTGATTCCATGGATTGCCTTCATCCTTGCCAGTCTTCTTGTCCTTCAACTGATATGCTCCTCCGGGTATTACTTTCGTGATGACATATGGTCCCAACCATGGTGATTCAAGTTTACCATGGCCATCTTGTTTTAATCGAAGCACGAGATCACCAACCATGAAAGATCAAGGTCAACTCGAGTGCTATGATAATTCCATAAATTTTGTTGATATTGCATGGATTCATCCAATGCGTCGACATCGTCTTGGAGTGCTTCATTGAGGTAGTTTCGTCGTAAGTCAAAATTCTTGGGGCCTCATGAGTTATTTCGACTGGAAGCACGACTCCTACACCATGGACCAGAAAGAAAGGCATCTCTTGAGTTGCTGCATTTGGTGTGGTTCTCAAACTCCAAAGCACGGAGGGTAACTCATCTACCCAAGTGTGTTTGGCTTTTTCTAATGGTTCTAGCAATCTCTTTTTTACACCATTGCATATTAGCCCGTTGGCTTTTTTGACTTGCATGTTCATCTGCGGGTGCGTGACAGTGGCAAAATTTAGCTTGATGCCCATGCCTTCACAATAGTTTTTGAATTCCTTGGATGTGAAGTCTGTCCCATTGTCTGTAATGATGCTATTTGGTACCCCAAAGCGGAATACTATCGATTTGTGAAATTGATTGCTGCCGTGGAATCTTGTGTTGTTACTGGAGCTGCTTATATCCATTTGGTGAATTTATCGACTGCAACCAACATATACACATGCCCACCTGTCCAAGATTTATGAAATTTCCTCACCATATCTAGGCCTCACTGTGTGAACGGCCAAGACAAGGGTATCGGCTGGAGGTCTGTTGCCGGAGCGTGCGGTCTAGATGCAAATATTTGACATGCTTCCCCACCATCGGACGATGTCCTTTGCGTCTTCCACTGCTGTTAACCAGTAGAACCCCGCACGAAAGGCTTTGGCTGCTATTGCTCGACTGCTGGCATGGTGACCGCATACTCCCGCATGGATGTCATGCCATATAACCTGCCCCTCTTGAGGTGTAACACATCGTT
This sequence comes from Dactylis glomerata, assembly GCA_007115705.1. Lineage (NCBI taxonomy): Eukaryota > Viridiplantae > Streptophyta > Magnoliopsida > Poales > Poaceae > Dactylis > Dactylis glomerata. The sequence continues at coordinate 1,770,599 of QXEO01000118.1, forward strand.
GCAACACCCCAGATATACTTTTCTTATACAACTTTCCTTGCACCACGACAAATACTTTAGATCACCGCATTATTCTTCGTGCTTCTACTACATCTTCGGGTAGCGTTTTATTTAACATGTACGCCAAATATGGTTGCATCCATGTAACTTCGACCATTATGACCTCCTCTGGTTCTGGGCCATCATCTTCTACGGTTGTATCAGCCCCCAAGCCAGCTACTGTATGTTGCTTTTGTTTGTTGGTACCTGAAGGTTTGGTGCCTTGGATTGATCACTCGATTATTTATTCCCAGAAAACCCCTGGTGGTATTGGTAGACACTGGGACCCGATGTTTACTAGAATATTGGCTTCTTCATTCTTGCTCTGCTGACGTGTGACACTACGCACCCGTCAAAGCTTCCTTCCAAGTAATAATACAAATTCGTGTATACTATCATGTTGTCACTTAGGGCGTCGCAACGATTCATTACTTGCTGCACCACCAGATTGGAATCGCCAAAAAAAGTAGGTGAGTTGCACCGTAAGCTTTGGCCATCCTCATGCCATGCAATAGGCCCTCATATTTGGCTTCATTGTTTGAAGCTTGCGAGAAGCTCATCTACATCACATATTTCTGTTTATCTCCTTGAGGTGATATCAGTACTACTCCTGCTCTGGCTCCTTCAACTCTTTTGGACCCGTCAAAGTTCATTGTCCAGACACTCGATAAATCAGGTGGCCCTGTGTTTTGCAGCTCTAGGCACTTTGCGGTGAAATCCGACAGAATTTGAGATTTGATGGCCTTTATTTTCTCATACGTGATATCCAGGGGGAAATTTCGATTCCCCATAAGGAGACACACCCTGTTGCTTCTGGATTGTTCAATATGTTTGACAAGTGTGCCTCGTTGACCACTATGATTGGGTGAACCACAAAGCAGTGTCGCAGTTTCCATGCTATCATGAACACGCTGTACACGAGTTTTTGATAGTACGGGTACCGCTGCTTTGATGGTGAAAGTACCTCACTTAAGAAGTACACTGGTCACTGAACTCCGTGTGCTTTTCCTTCCTTGTTGTGCTCAACTACAAGTACCGTGCTTACCACCTGATGCTTGGCAGCAATGTATAGTAGTAATGGTTCCTTTTCATTGGGTGTGACCAACACTGGTGGCGTGGAGAGCACTTTCTTGAGATGTGCAAATGTTTGGTCAGCTTCCTCTATCCATTCAAACTTTTGTCTGACTTTTTCATGAGTGCATAGAATGGAGAGCTTTTTCACCCAACCATGCTACAAATCGACTCAGCGCTGCGACCCGTCCTGTTAGTTGTTGTATCTCGTGTACTTTCGTTGGCTTTCCCATTGTTAATATTGCTTGGATGTTCTTTGGGTTTGCCCCGCTCCCTCTTGCTGATACTAAAAATCCAAGGAGTTGACCTGCTAGGACACCAAAGGAACATTCAGTCAGGTTTAATTTTAATTTGTACCTGTCCAAGTTGTCAAAGGTTTCCCGCAGGTCTCCGATCAGGGTGTCCTCCTTTCTTGTGTGATTACCACGTCATCGGTATATACTTGTATGTTACGGCCTATTTGGCTTCCAAGGAAGTTTTGCATCTTCCATTGGTAAGTGGCACCTGCATTTTTCAAGCCGAAAGGCATAACCTGGTAGCAGTACACACCATATGGTGTAATATATGTTATTTTTTCTCCGTCTTTCACCTTTATCTTGATCTGGTTGTAATCCAAATATGCGTCCAATAAGGAAAACCTTGCACAACCTGTAGTAGAATCAATTATTTGGTCTATGCGGGGTAGTGGGAAGGGATCCTTTGGACAATGTTTATTGAGGAACGTGTAATCGACACAGACGCGATGTACGTCGGTGTTTTTCTTTGGGACGATCACTGGGTTGGATACCCAAGTAGATATTTTGATTTCCCTGATGAAACCGGCATTTTCTAGTCGATGAAGATGAGCTGCTATTGCTTTGCGTATTGGCTCATCAAATCACCGGAGAGGTTGTTTTACTGGCCTCTCCTTTGAATCCACATTTAATGCGTGCTTGACGAGTTCCCTGTGAACCCCTGGCATGTCTGAAGGACAGCAGGCAAAGATTTCCCAGTGCTCATGGAGGAACTCGACGAGCATGCTTTCCTATGCGGGGGTCCATGTCCACTGCAATAGATCTCGTCTTTTCTGGGTCCGTAGGGTGAACCCGAACTTTCTTGGAATCTCGAGTGGAATCGAAAGCCTGATCTGGCAAGGATCGACCTACATCGGGTAGTACATTGTGGTCAGTATCTCCCTTGAGTCGTGCGTACTCTACTGTCATGTCGAAGGTTTGTGCCATCTTGTGGAATTCTTTGTCACACGTATCCGAAACTTCAAAATTTCCTTTAACAGTGATGATCCCATTCGGCCCTTGGATTTTTAACACTAAATATGCGTAGTGCGAAACTGCCATGAACCGCTCAAATGCGGGCCGCCCGAGGATTGCATGGTATTGTGATGGCCAGTCCATGACTTCAGATTCTATCTTTTCTCTCCGGCAGTTATGTCGATCACCGAAGCAAACATCTAGTTTGATCTTCCCCAGTGGGTAGTTAGCACTTCATGGTACTATTCTATGAAAAGAACAGTCGGTTGGCTGCAAAAATTTGAGGGGATATTCAGTGCCCTCAAGGTTTGTGCATATATCAGATTTATTCTGCTACCTGCGTCCATGAAGACTCTTCCGATGTCGTACCCTCCAATTTGTGCCTTCAATACCATGGGTGTGTGCCCTGGGCGAGGTACTTTTCTTGGGTGAACTACTCTCTTGAACCCAACTGTTTGATTGGACCAGTTGAGGTACTCTGTAGTGGCTGGAGGCGATGTTATAGCTAGGTTTACTTATCTGGATATGCTTTTCTGCTCTTTTTTGACTTGGGCACTGGCTGGATCATCATGACTATGTGTCCTTTTGATTGGATATATCCCCCGCTGCCTTGGCTGCCCGAGTTTGGCTATCCTTGGGTTGCTACGTCGCCATGGCTGAGTAACGGTGGTGGTGGCGCGCCATATGCTATTGATCCAGGCGTTCCTGCTTGCTTGGATCCTATGGCTTCTTGTAGTTTCAAGAATGTCCTGCAGTTTCGCATTAGATGGTTGGAAACTCTTTTTCCATCGATGTAGGCGTAGTGCATGTGACATGGTCCGTTGAGAATATCTTCGGGTGATGGGTCGAAATTCCTTGGTCTAAACTGCCTATGGCTACCCGAATCGTCTCTATTGCGGTACCTGTTGCTTCGACGCTCTTCTCCTTCATTGTTGTTCCCCTTGTATTCTGCAGCTACCTGGTTGTGTGAATTTTAGTTTTCATAATTGCGAGATCTGCACCTCTGGTTGCTGTATCGATGGGATCTATCATCTTCGGGTGATCGTGTTCTTTTATTATAATACGCGTCTTATCCATCTACGAATTTATTGGCGACGTCCACGAGTTCTGATACTGTCTTGGGCTTAGTTCTGCCCATCTCCTCGACAAAATCCAAATGGTGTAGCCCGAGTACGAAGGCATCGATTGCACGCTCGTCGGAGATGTCCTCCGCTGAGTTTTTTTATTATGCTCCAACATTGTATATATGAGCGTAGTGATTCACTATTTTTCTGTATGCAGGCCTTGACTTCCTCGATTGATGCTGGTCGCGTGTAGGTTGATCAAAAATTGCACGTCAACTGTTTTGCCAGCTCATTCTAGCTTCCAATGGATTCTTTGGGTAATTTGCTCAACCAAGACCGTGCTGCGCCGATGAGGTATAGCTGTAAACTTTGCATTGCTATTGCTTTGGAGCCCCGAAGTATTTAGACAGCTTGGAGATAATCTGACAACCATGACTCCGGTTCCTATGATCCATCATACTTTTGCTAATCATGAGGTAACTTAAATCCCTTGGGTACTTGCATTTTGCGAACCCTGTGGGTAAAGCATGACGCCCCCATATATTTTCTTTGTCCTCATAGTTTCCTTCGTACTACTCATAGCGAGATCTGTTGACCCGTGCCTGTGTGATGATATTTCTCGCGTCCTCGCCCCTTGAGTCGCGATTTTCCTACCTGGGTGATTTGGATCTGCAAGGTTGCGGTGCTTCATCATGCGGAGATTGGGACCTTCAGCTTCTTCTTCCCTGTTCGGGGTTGTTCTACTGATGCGGCAATCTATCCTGCCGCGAGATTTCCTGTTGTTGTAATTTGTCTCCAATCAACCCGAGGCCTTTTATGGCGGCTTGGTGCATGCTTTCTCGTAGATCTCCTGGTGCTGGTTGTGTAGTTAGGAGATAGGCTTGCGCTGCTACTAAAGCTGCCTCTAGTGTCTTTGGCACGATATTCCCTCTTTCATCGACTGACAAGAATGATGAGTCGAGATTTTGTGCGTAGTTTCCTCTGTTTCCCCGCTCTGCCTCTCCTCTATTGGGTTCTGGCGCGCGGTGTCATCCTCCACCAGTGTGCGATGCGTTGCTATGTTCTTCTCGCAATATCCTACTTGCTGAAGTGGATGATTCATGTCTTCTCCTTATCTTACCTTTTCCAATAGCAATCGTTTCTTTTGCTGATGCAAGGCGTGCTGCTACCCCATTAAAACTTCCCTCCTCGAATTTGTTGGTATCACTGCGCTGTGGTTTACTGCTACCTTGATCATCTGCCATTCTTCCGCTGAGAGATAAACTTTTTCCCTTCCTGCAATGGTTGAATCTATTTCTCCCTTTACTCTGTGGTTGGCTCCTCACTCAAGGTTTTGCGGGTTGATAACTAGGTTGTTTTCGGCATCGAATTCTTCGTATGTGTCATTTCTTATGATGTAAACCTAATGCTGATTGCTGATGTATTGGCTGAGATCTGAATAGAGTGTTGTTTGCTTATCATCATGTAATTTTAATGCCGACCTCCATGTATCCTCAGAATTGCCGGAGACATCGCCGTAGCAAGTGATGAAGTTCTCTTTCGAGATGTTGTTGAGGTTTTCACCATAAGCCGTGTCCGAATAATCCGATGATTCTTCTAGGTCTAAGTTTTCCATTATTTCGTCGAGTTCCTCGACTGTGTTTCTTTTGCTTTTCGTCGGCTTGATGCTAACCGGTGAGTTTACCTCGCTGGATGAGCTAGCCGAAGTTTCCGACGCTGCCGTAATTGCGACTTTTCCTACCGACAAACCCAAATTTATCGGATCTGAAAGGCGAACTGAGCCTAGAAACCCGACAGAAAGTTGAAATTCCCGATCGTGAGATCCATCTCCTAATCCAGATTTGCAAAGACAGGAGATAGGGTTGGTGGATGTGGCTAAAAATCTATGGCTCCAAAGGTTATCTGGTTTCTATCGGTCTTTGAATCGCTCTTGGATGAAAGCAAAAAAGCCGTCAAATTCATGATTCCAATGCCCAAGGTCCCCATGGTCGGTGCCAATTGACGAGGGTTTAACTCAGCAATGTCCAAGATTAAGGACTTAGGATTAGGGAAAGAGGGCGTCAGATGAACTCGAAGGTAGGGACTCAGACAAGCAAGGCTAAACTTGATGTGTATTGAGAATAAGCTTGGAATTAACTGGCTCAATCTCGATGTGTCCCTGGCTGGCCTCTCCTGGCCCCTATTTATAGGTGGCCAGGTCTCGACGATACGGTCGAGTTTGATATAGCTTACACGTGATGGATAACAGTGTGACTTCCATATTTCAACTATAACTATGCTTTGACCTCTACTTGGGCCTAGCTTTTATGGGCCTCTACCCGAACAGACCTCAGGGGTACCAACATCATGGGCCTTGGTAGTCATACCCTTGTCAATACTGCATTACTATTTAGGGGTATAACAAGTGACTTGCGAGTGCCTTAATTGGAAGAATGCACTCCCCAACGTGAACCCCTATACTTCCAAATAAAATGGTTATTATCTAGCAACATTTTTATTCATATTTTTTGATGCCAAAATAGTAGGGAAGGCCCCTACCACATCATTTTTATTTTATAAAATTATGGAACATGTACAGGTGAAGTGGGGGAGGGGGAGGATGGGTTGAAAGAGTACAAATTACAAGGTATCTACCCATTGTGACATGCCTTCTTTGAGACCAGGTTTAGCTCTATGCCTAGTGAGAGCAAAGTTCTCCTTAAAGAAAACTAAGGTAGTTTGAATGGATGCTTCTTGACCATCAAAGATCAATTTATTCCAGATGGATCAGCAGCCCACTATCAAGGCTTCCTTGAAACAAGGAAAAGCATGCCTTCTCCTACCATCCATAAACATCTCCATCATGTCAAGTTCAGTGTTCCATTCAATGCTTAATTTCCACCAGAATTGCTGAGTAAAGTCAAAGCTAAAGAAAAGATGCATATAGTCTTCATGTGATCTATCATCACAAAATGCACACTGCTGCGAGTCAACATGGAATTTTTTCATGGTGAGAAGGTCTCTAGTATCCATTTCGTCCAAGAGAAGAACCCAGATGAAGAATTTATGCTTTGCCATTATACATGATTTCCAAATCTAGAGTACATGAGGAGGAGTTTGTCAGAGGTAGTGAGCAAGGCATATAATTTTCTACTAGAGAAACCATTCTTGCAGCCCTCTATTCCCCATAGATCATCATTAAGAATATTTGTGCGGCTGATCAAGTTTGGAAGAAGTTCATCGCATTGAGCAGATGCCACCATGGATAGAGGAAGATATAACATATCATATATATACTGGCCTCATTAAAGATAGAAATTCCTTTGCTCAAAGTAATGTATTGATTTAAATCAAATGAAAATAGACGAGGCATATTCTCTTTTAGTGGAACATTAGACCAGCAATCATGCCAAAGTATAATTGTGGAGCCATTGCCTGGCTTCAACTGAAAATGTTCAAAAAAGTTGGCAGCAGAGCAAGACAATCCTTCCACCAGAATGAACCACATGCATTAGAATTTTGTGGAATTTTATCTTGGGTATAATGTGCTTGCCAGATGAGCTGAGCCCAGGGAATGTCTTGCTTGTTCATGAATTTGTAAAGATTCTTCATTAACAAACGAATATTCTGAATTCTCATGTTGAGTACACCTAGGCCACCTACCTATTTTGGCTTACAAACTTTCTCCCATTTCACAAGGCATTTGCCTTTCTTTTCAATATCCTTGCTTCTCCATGGGAAGCCCCTGGAAGTTCCTTCTACATGGTCCAAGAAACCTAATGGCAGCTTGAGAGAGCACATAACGTAATTAGGAAATGCAGCAATTATAGACTTAATGAGTGTCAGTCTACCATCATAGGACAGCGTATCTGCAATACCAACAAGCCTCCTACCAATCCTTTGGAGGATACCAATCAGATGTTAGGTCTTGTGGTAATCATTGGCAAGCCAGATTTTCTATGCATGAATGCAATGCACACATCTATTTCCTCTTGTTTTATAACCTCAAATTCTAGGACGCTACATTCACCCCACTCACCAAAAATCGGATCAATAAGGTCTTGTACCTTTGAATATAAATTTGATCCTCTTGGTGTCATAACCTTTCCATGTGGGCAATCCATTGGTCATTCCATATATCGATCTGACTTCCACCCCCACTCTCTAGATTGCCCCCTCTTAAAACATTGTAAACCGACCACAATACTTTGCCATGTAATGTATGAACCACCTTTTACCTTAGCATTCAGAATCTTTCCATTAGGATAATATTTTGCACGAAGAACAGTGGTACATAATGATTCCTTGTCAGTAAGTAATCTCATACTTCTTTTGAGAGCATAGCTAATTTAAAGCAATGAGGATCGCGGAAACCAAGACCTCCCTTACTGTTTGGTACACAAAGATTCCACGAGGCAGATCAATGAATTTTTTTAAACATAATCTCTCCACCAATATTGCGCTATCGTATCCATAATCCCTTTACAATTTTTTTGGGATATTGAACACAGACATTGCAAATACAGATAAAGAATAAGCCACAGCTTTCAAAGGCACCTCTTTGCCACCCATGGACAACAACCTCTCTTTCCATCCTTGCAATCTTTCACACACCCTAACAACTTCCCTACAGTTTATAAAACTACAATTATACTAGAGCCAAACATTTCAAAGTATTAAAAGACATGTTTTTCACATTTTAAGGATGCTTGATGAGCAATACAACTAAGCCCTAGACAAAACACCCATTGGGCTGGTTGAAGCTCGCAGTTGATAGCTCGTACAAAGGTGAGAATAGATATGCGGGTACCGGCATAAATCTTTGTGACTACGCCGATGCGGTTATCTTCTTAGGTTGTCAATCTTTAGCTTCTTGTGAGAAGTCCCTAGAAGCGGAACTAATAGCATTTCGTGAAAGGCCTGGAAACTGGGACTACAACATAGTCACTACCCATTGTGATTGAGTCCAATTTTTTGCAAATGATCTCGCTATTTCTGCTAGAGCCAGGATCACTCGCCTTTCATGCGTATTATCTCTGAGATCAAGGCACTTGTTAGAGGTTCTAGAGTTTGCACTGTTGAAATATTGGGCCTTTTAGTATGGGCCCATACTAGATTTCAGAAATTCCTAAGAAATCTCAAAGCCCATGTGTGTAAGCCCATGTGAATGCAGCCCAAGTTGTTGGCTGCACAAATGCAAGGGGTGGGAGCTAAGTTTAGTCCCACATGGAAAGTTGGGAGAGATGTAGACCAACATATAAGGTGGGGTGTTGCACCATTTGGTAAGTGAGTGAGAAGAGAAGTGTCACACGCGCGCCCCTCCTCCTTCTCCCTCGCTTGTCTCGTCTTGTCTCAACACGACATGTCACGACGCGCGCGCGCGCCGCGGTTTGCGGAATTGAGCCTCGGAGCCGAGCTTATCTTTTTGCTGCACAGGAAAACCGAGTGTTTGACCGAGTCTTTGACGGACGCGTCACAATGAGCCGGTTCGGGTCGCTCCCGGATCGTGGGCTGTTGTAACCGACTCGGGCGTGCGACGTGGGCGTGGCCCATGTTGCCTAGGGTTTCTCCGCTGTGCGCCCGTGCCTATATAAACTCTTGCCCGGCTACCGTCGCACATATATATCTGAAACCGATCTAGGGTTTTTGCCACCTCTCGCTGCTTGCGCCGCCTCCGTAGTCTACCTCATCCCGAGCGCCGGCGTGCACCGGCGAACGGGAGAGCAGGTCTCCGAAACCACTCGCCTTTGCGATCCTGTACTGGAGAGGGCGAATTAGGTTTTTGGGAAGCGCTCTGCGTGACTGCTCGAGTTATTCATCACGGGTCGTCTTCCTTATAAGTCGGGCGGTGCAGCCTACCGCCGTCTTCATCGCCGTCTGCTTCGACCGGTCTTCTCCAACGTTGTCATCAACAACGTTACTGCTACGACTACATCTGCAAGCGAACGGTACGTGCGGTGTACTGCTGTTTTCCAGTTCATCATGTTCTGCGAGTAAATGTTTTGCTGCTACTTGTTTCCGTTCATCTTGTTGTTCAGTACATCTAGTATGTTCGAGTTACATGTGGTAGTAGCTGGTTTTGTCATGTTTAATATTCTGGAATTAATCATGGAAATTGTGCCTAATTATACAACAATCCAAAAACCTAATTGTAGGCAATTTCCTGAATTATCAATGGCTGGTTTTACCGATGCACTGAGGCCGGATAAATTTACCGGTGAGCACTTTAAGAGGTGGCAGTACAAGGCTGAGCTTTGGCTGACCACGATGAAAGTGTTCCAGATTAGTAAAGGCAAACCTGAAGGAACTATGTCTGAGGATGATTAGAAAAAGTTCGAGAAAGCCAATACTGTCTTTGTGGGATGCATTCTGAGCATTCTTGCTGACCGTCTGTGTGATGTGTTTATGCACATAAAAGACGGGAAGGAGCTCTGGGACGCACTGGACGCCAAGTTTGGTGCTGCAGATGCTGGCAGTGAACTGTATATCATGGAGAGCTTTCATGATTTTAAGATGACTAAGGACCTTTCTGTGGTTCAACAAGCTCATGAGATACAGTACATTACCAAAGAGCTCGAACTCCTTAAGTGTGCCTTACCCGACAAGTTTGTGGTGGGCTGCATTATTGCTAAGTTGCCCCCTTCATGGAGAAACTTCGCCACAGCTCTCAAACACAAGAGACATGAGATATCAGTTGAAAATCTGATAGCGTCCCTTGATGTTGAGGAGAAGGCTCATGCTAAGGACACTACTGAGAAAGGAGAGGGTCATGCTACTGCTAACTTTGTGCAGCACAAAGGCAAATCCTCAGGCAAGAACAAAGGGAACTTCAAGCCCTCTTTCAACAAGCCTGTAAAGACTACAACCTTTAAGAAGAAGAAGCCGAACAGGGACAGGAGTGATCTGACTTGTTTCACTTGTGGAGAGTGATTGCTAGTTTGTTGGTGAACCCCAAGCGAAGGTTTTGATGAATATAGCAGCAAGCTTTCCCTCAGTTAAGAAACCAAGGTTTAGTCGGTCAGGAGAAGAGCAGACAATACGACTGGAGGTGATGCGGACTGGCTTAGTAAAACTCCAACAAGGGCGCCGTTTCCGACACTTGTTGACTCGTCTTCAGCCAATAGCAACGCGGAACCTGCACACAACACAACCAAATACTTTGTTCCCAACTTGCGATGAGGTTGTCAATCTCACCGGTTTGCTTGAAACAAAGGGTATGAGTGTATCGAGTGGAAAGTGATAATAGTATGCGAGTAAAGTAAACAGTGCGAGTAAAGTAAACAGGTGATAGCAATATAATGGAAATAGGACCAGGGTCCACAGTTCACTAGTGGTGTCTCTCCATAAGATAAATAACACATGTTGGGTAAACAAAGTACAGTTGGGCAATTGATAGAATAAAGATAAACGTGATATGTCAAGAAGATCACTATGTGATTTACTCTGGGCGTTACAACAAAATACATAGACCGCCATCCAACTGCATCTATGACTAATAATCCACTCACGGGGATATCATTCGAACACCCCATGAGTATTAAGTTGCGAACAACAGATAATTGCTTTAAGCAAAGTGTGTAATGTAAACAAAGCATATGCCCTCGAGCATATGAATATTGTTTTCTCCCTAGTAGCAACAGCACATCTACAACCTTAGAGGTTTCTGTCACTCCCCCAGGTTAAATAGAGGCATGAACCCACTATCGAGCATAAATACCCCCTCTTGGAGTCACTAGCAACTACTCGGCCAAGATAGCTACTAACAACGGAGAGCATGCAAGATCATAAACAACATAGAGATAACATAAGATATATTTCAGTATAGCAACTCAATCATAACACCAATATTCATCGAATCCCAACAAACCAAACATGTAGAATTACATAATGGTGATCTCAATCATGTAGGGCAGCTCATGAGATCTAAACATGGAGCACATGGTGGAGAAGACAACCATCTAGCTACTGCTATGGACCCATAGTCCAAGGTAGACTACTCACTCATCGCTCCGGAGGCAAGCATGGCGATGAAGAAGACCTCCGGTGGCGATTCCCCTCTCCGGCACGGTGCCGGGAAGAGCTTCTGGACCCTCCCGATCTTCGGGTCGACAGCGGCGGCGGATCGCGATGTGTTTTGGAAAATTGATCGGGTACTTAGGTTTTTTCCGTCGGGGGGTCTTTATAGGCGAAGGGGCATCGTCAGAGGTGGCCCGAGGTGCCCTCACGCATAGGGGGCGCGACCAGGGCCAGGGCCGCGCCGCCCTGGTGTGTGGGGCCCTCGTGGCCCCCCTCCAACTCCTCTTTTGATCTCTGGAAGCTTCCGGGAAAAATAAGACTGCAGGAACTTGTTTTGTCCAATTCCGAGAATATTTCCTATGTAGCACTTCTGAAACACAAAAACAGCAGAAAACAGAGAACTAGCACTATGGCGACTTGTTAATAGGTTAGTTCCGGAAAATGCAGAAAAGTGCCACGAAGTGTAACGGAACAGTAGGCAAATGGTGTAAAAACAAGCATGGAGCATCAAAAATTATAGATACGTTGGAGATGTATCAAGCATCCCCAAGCTTAACTCTTGCTCGTCCTCAAGTAGGTAAGTGATAACAAAAGAATAATTTTTGAGGTGACATGCACCTACACAATCTTGATCATGTATGTAAGCATTTGTGAGCTGGGATCATAAGAACTTAAAACATGGGCATGAAAGATATAATCTTGATAATAAGAACTTAGCAACCATGTTATAACATGCAAATGAACACAAACAAAAGATCATGAAAATGAAACAATGAAAGTCAAACGTGTGTTCAAATCATAAGGAAAAACATACAAATGGTTTTCAGCTTGTCCTTAATAGAGAGCAAAACATAAATGCATAGGACACCTTCAAGTTTAAGAGGGCGACTAGATACAAATAATTTAAGAACAAGTGAAACCAACAATATGAATCAATCAATGAAAACTTTGGGACAATACACAATATACTAAGAATGACAACTATGCTCTCTTAATGGTGCATAAAGATAGAAGGTGGTGACTCAACATAAAAGTAAAAGAAAGGCCCTTCGCAGAGGGAAGCGGTGTTTGCAAGTTTTATAGACCTTCAAAAATTATGTTACTTACCGGCTTTGAGCTCTCATTGCCCCCATCATAAGCATCTTGAATGGTTAAAGTTAATGCGAGAACAATTATGATGCATATGCTTGACAAATCATAAGTCGAAAACCTCGTGCCCCGTGAATACGAGTACCCAAACCTCATGCTACTTTACTTAGAGTCCCAAGCAAGGCTCTTGTCATTGTAACTATATATGTATCATCGAAAACCGCCAACGGGGTACCTCCGTGCCCGATGACATGGAACAAGCCCACATCAAAATAACAGGACAAGCAGACAATGAACACCTCGACATCTCTTTTATTTGCCATTTGTTTAGCTTTTATTTTGAGATGCGTCGTCGAATGTCCACCATGGGTATGCTGCAAATTTCCACCATGAATTATGCATGGCTTAGATTGGCGGCCCAGGCGTTTCCCTAACACATATACAAACACCATGATCCCCACAAGATTCCCAATTCATTTCACACCGCGGGCATCCATAAACAAAAGATCACGATATCAACTCAAATAAGAAGTGCAATGTTGAAAGCTTGCCCCATGACAGCATGGTTGGGCTAGTATCCAACTTACAACTTATAAGCATAACAACTCAACATAAGAGACCACAATGTCAAATTTTTAAGAACAAGAAAAAGTAAAGTGTGCCTTCCGGTTCGTGAGAGCTTTACTAACCAATTTTCGCATAACACTAGTAAGAGTTTAATTTGAAGAGTAGATAAAAGCAAGTCAAATTTACTTGGAATAGCAAATTGCTAGTAGGTATGTATGGTGGACACTTTGGAAAACTTTGGTTTTTAGGATTTGGATGCACGAGTAGAGCTCATACTCAGTACAAGGCGAGGGCTAGCAAAAGACTGGGAGCGACCAACTAAGAGAGCAATAATGGCCATAATCATGCAAAGCGACAAAGCGACATTAAAAGAAGCATAAGATGGCATCAAAAGTCAAAAACTAAATGATCATAGAAGCTATTGGTGACTTTGTATGAGTCTAACATGTGTGAGCATGCGCCAAGTCAACCCAAATAAAGCATCAAGGAGAAAACCAAAATAATGCTTCCATACAATAAAAACAACGCATGATTTTTTCAAAGGCTCATTAAGCAATCTCAGTTATTTGAGATAAGTCATGCTACAGAAAAACCACTAAGCATACTATCAAAAAGACATCAAGCATGACATGAAAAAGCCTAAGCCGCAGTCTACACAAGCTCCTTCTTGTACCACTTTTTTGCATAAAGCTTTTTCTCTTTTCCAACACCATTTGAAATTTTTTAAGACACCTCTTTTGATGAAAACCAATAAAAATCAGAGGCAAAAATACACCTTGCTGAAAAGATATGACAAGGTCTGAACGCAAATCAAGGCAAAAACGAAAACCAAAAGTAGTAGCAGAAAAAGAAGAACACTCGGTTTTTTTGATAAGAGTGAAAACTAGAGCGTTCTTGACAAATGAAAAGCAAGGCAACTTCTCCAAAGGAATTTTTTGGGGTCCAACCATTTATTGCAGCAAACAAAACTAAACTAACTAAGAAAACTAAAACAACTGACGCTCCAAGAAAAACACATAGTGCATGAAGCAATAAAAATATAGTGTCTTGAAAGGTGACCTGATTTTTGCCGATGAAGAAGGGGTGCCTCGGGGGCATCCCCAAGCTTTAACGCTTGTTCTTCTTGGATATTTCTTGGGGTGATGCATGGGCATCCCCAAGCTTTAGCTTTTGTCCATTCTTCAACTCATCTCATCATTCTCCAATTCCTACACTTGAAAACTTCCTTCATACAAAACTAAACACAAATCTATTAGCAACATTAGTGTAGCATAACATATAATCAACCTCTTTTTGCTTTAGGTTTCAACCCAAAACCACCACATATAAAGTGTATACTACTGTAGCAACTTCCCCAAAAGTTCCGTGATAAAAAAACTAAAAAAGAAAGCGATAAAGCAGCAAAAACAAATAGTGGTAGAAATCTGTCAAAACAGAACAGCTGATAAAGGTCGAATTTTTGAGAGGTTTTCTGTTGCTCAAATCAAAAAGTGTTCAACTAACGAAAGTTTGGATATCCCCAAGATATATAGAGAATTTTTACGAATTTTTACGGTGCAGCACCGAAAACAGTTTGAGGACAACAACATCCCCAAATCTTTACCTCACTCGAATTAGAGGCTTCTCTTGGCACAACAATGAAATAAAAAGGATAAGGAGAGGTAATTACAGTAGTAATGACTTCCAAGACTCAAATAAAATAAAAAGTACTGAAAATAAAATATTGGGTTATCTCCCAAGAGTGCTTTTCTTTAACGCCTTTGAGCTAGGCGCAGAAAATTGCGAATCAAGTAACATCAAGTGATGAAGTGCTAGGGTCAGCGGGTGCCTTACGTCTTCCTTTCTTACCTTTGCTCTTGACTCTAGGAAAGACATGGCTATTGCAAGGTGGGGAGATAAATCTTATATTGCCTTTTCCCACATCAATGACGGCGCCCAGGAGCTTCAGTAGGGATCTTCCAAGTGTGATTTGTCCTTTTCCTACACATTCAATAACAAGATAATCAGTAGATATCATTCTTCCTAGGACTTTTGTAAAAACTCCTTCAGCTATTCCAACGGGAAATATAGTGGCATTGTTAGTAAGAGAAATTCCTTCTCCCCCCTCAGAAAGCTTCCAAAGACTCAAAGATTCATAAACATCCTTTGGCATAAGACAAAATTCAGACATAATATCACAACGAGCATGAAAAGTTTCACCACTAATGGTGATTTTTACCGTAGGATACCAACTCGAAGGTTCAGAATTTGTTGGCACATAATCAAAATGTTGGCGCAAAGTATTGTAGCAAGTATTCAAACTAGCAGTGCAAGTCTCAAGAGTATCAAGTCTATTAAAAATGCACACAAGGGAGGAATCAAAATAGGTCGGCATGCTATAAATTGTAATCAACTTTTTTATAATATTGAAGGCTTGATCTCCATCACAATGAAGGAAATCTCCTTCTGCAGTAGCATCCAAAGCATATCTATAACGAAGAGCAAGTCCAAAGTAAAAGCTACTAAGAAGCAAACTCAAGGTCATTTTAGGTTCAGTTTTTCCATGCCAATCATAAATTCTAGACCAAGCTTCTTTAAAACTTTCCTCATCCTTTTTTTAAAAAGTAAAAACCATATCCTCGGGCGACATAGTAGTAGCAACTAAACTAGACATAATAAACAACTACAAAGGATTCTAATTTTTTTGGGTTTTTTGATATAAAATGATGCAAGTAAAAATAAAGTAAAGCAAAACTTAAAACAAAGTAAAGGATGTGTGTGCAAAAAACTCCCCTTGCAGAGGTCTTCCACTTCTTCCCCGACAATAGCGCCAGAAAGGCTTGATTGCTAGTTTGTTGGTGAACCCCAAGCGAAGGTTTTGATGAATATAGCAGCAAGCTTTCCCTCAGTTAAGAAACCAAGGTTTAGTCGGTCAGGAGAAGAGCAGACAATACGACTGGAGGTGATGCGGACTAGCTTAGTAACACTCCAACAAGGGCGCCGTTTACGACACTTGTTGACTCGTATTCAGCCAATAGCAACGCGGAACCTGCACACAACACAACCAAATACTTTGTTCCCAACTTGCGATGAGGTTGTCAATCTCACCGGTTTGCTTGAAACAAAGGGTATGAGTGTATCGAGTGGAAAGTGATAATAGTATGCGAGTAAAGTAAACAGTGCGAGTAAAGTAAACAGGTGATAGCAATATGATGGAAATAGGACCGGGGTCCACAGTTCACTAGTGGTGTCTCTCCATAAGATAAATAACACATGCTGGGTAAACAAATTACAGTTGGGCAATTGATAGAATAAAGATAATCGTGATATGTCAAGAAGATCACTATGCGATTTACTCTGGGCATTACAACAAAATACATAGACCGCCATCCAACTGCATCTATGACAAATAATCCACTCACGGGGATATCATCCGAATACCCCATGAGTATTAAGTTGCGAACAACAGATAATTGCTTTAAACAAAGTGTGTAATGTAAACAAAGCATATGCCCTCGAGCATATGAATGTTGTTTTCTCCCTAGTAGCAATAGCACATCTACAACCTTAGAGGTTTCTGTCACTCCCCCAGGTTAAATAGAGGCATGAACCCACTATCGAGCATAAATACCCCCTCTTGGAGTCACTAGCAACTACTCGGCCAAGATAGCTACTAACAATGGAGAGCATGCAAGATCATAAACAACATAGAGATAACATAAGATATATTTCAGTATAGCAACTCAATCATAACACCAATATTCATCGGATCCCAACAAACCAAACATGTAGAATTACATAACGGTGATCTCAATCATGTAGGGCAGCTCATGAGATCTACACATGAAGCACATGGTGGAGGAGACAACCATCTAGCTACTGCTATGGACCCATAGTCCAAGGTAGACTACTCACTCATCGCTCCGGAGGCAAGCATGGAGATGAAGGAGACCTCCGGTGGCGATTCCCCTCTCCGGCAGGGTGCCGGGAAGAGCTTCTGGACCCTCTCGATCTTCGGGTCGACGGCGGCGGCGGATCGCGATGTGTTCTGGAAAATTGATCGGGTACTTAGGTTTTTTCCGTCGGGGGGTCTTTATAGGCGAAGGGGCATCGTCAGAGGTGGCCCGAGGTGCCCTCATGCATAGGGGGCGCGACCAGGGCCTGGGCCGCGCCGCCCTGGTGTGTGGGGCCCTCGTGGCCCCCCTCCAACTCCTCTTCGGATCTCTGGAAGCTTCCGGGAAAAATAAGACTTCAGGAACTTGTTTCGTCCAATTCCGAGAATATTTCCTGTGTAGCACTTCTGAAACACAAAAATAGCAGAAAACAGGGAACTGGCACTATGGCGACTTGTTAATAGGTTAGTTCTGGAAAATACATAAAAGTGCCACGAAGTGTAACGAAACAGTAGGCAAATGGTGTAAAAACAAGCATGGAGCATCAAAAATTATAGATACGTTGGAGACGTATCAGAGAGCCCGACCACTTTTCCAAGGACTGTCCAGAACGCGCAGACCGCAGAGGGAAAAAGGCCAAAAATGTCAACGTCGTGACTGCTAGCAATACTGATGGGCCGCACGGGATTCCTCCGTCCTAATGGGCAATGGGTCACATGCCTCTGTTCGTGGTGTTGGCATAGTAGATATGAAGTTCACTTCGGGGAAGATCGTGCAGCCGAGGAACGTGCAGCATGTCCCTTCTATGAACAAGAATCTTGTTAGCGGTTCCCTTCTCTGCAGAGATGGGTTTAAGGTTGTTTTAGAGTCAAATAAGGTAGTCGTTTCCAAGAATGGACAATTTATTGGAAAAGGCTATGAGTGCGGAGGTTTGTTCCGCTTTTCACTTTCAGATTTCTGTAATAAATCCGTGAACCATATTTGTGGCGGTGTTAATGATGATACCAGTGTTTGGCATTCTCGTTTATGTCACATTAATTTTGGTTTGATGTCTCGGTTATCCAGCGTGAGTTTAATTCCGAAATTCACTATTGCCAAAGGTTATAAGTGCCATAGTTATGTGCAATCAAAGCAACCTCGTAAGCCTCATACGGCGGCCGAGGAGAGAAACTTGACACCTCTAGAACTCATACATTCTGATCTATGCGAGATGAATGGTGTGTTGACAAAAGGTGAAAAGAGATATTTCATGACATTGATTGAAGATGCGACTAGATTTTGCTATGTTTACTTGTTGCGAACTAAAGATGAAGCTTTAGAGTACTATAAAATTTATAAGGCCGAAGTTGAAAATCAACTAGAGAGAAAGATCAAGCGCCTTAGGTCGGATCATGGTGGAGAGTATTTTCCTAAAATCTTTGACGAATTCTGTGAGGAACACGGTATTATTCATGAGAGGACGCCTCCCTACTCGCCCCAATCTAATGGGGTGGCCGAGAGGAAAAACCGCACGCTGTCTGACTTGGTGAATTCCATGCTCGACACTGCTGGTTTATCGAAGGCATGGTGGGGGGAGGCTTTGTTGACTGCATGTCATGTCCTGAATAGAGTTCCTAACAAGAATAAATAGAAAACCCCTTATGAGGAGTGGGTTGGGAGAAAGCCATCACATTCGTATTTGCACACTTGGGGATGCTTGGCGAAGGTCAACATTCCCATCCCAAAGAAACGCAAACTCGGACCAAAGACTGTGGATTGCATCTTTCTAGGTTATGCTCAGCGGAGCATTGGCTATAGATTTTTAGTAGTTAAATCCGAGGTACCTGATATGCATGTTGACACTATAATGGAATCTCGTGATGCAACATTTTTTGAGAATATGTTTCCTATGAAAGATATGCATAGCACTGCTAGATTTTCTTCTAAGATAATTCATGAATCTAGTACATCTGATGATTATTTTGAGCAACCACATGAGAACGTTTTTGAGAACATTCATGAGAAGGATGAAAATGAAGCTCCTACAAGGAGCAAGAGACGGAGGACTGCAAAGTCCTTTGGTGATGATTTCATTGTGTACCTTGTGGATGATACTCCCACGTCCATTGCTGAGGCATATGTATCACCAGATGCAGATGATTGGAAAGAAGCTGTCCAAAATGAGATGGACTCGATTCTTTCTAATGGAACATGGGAATTATCAGAGCGCCCCCATGGCTGTAAGCCTGTGGGCTGCAAGTGGGTTTTCAAGAAGAAGCTAAGGCCTGATGGTACTATTGAGAAGTATAAGGCGGGACTTGTAGCGAAAGGCTACACACAGAGAGAAGGCGAAGATTATTTTGATACCTATTCACCTGTCGCAAGACTAACCACCATTCGAGTACTACTTTCCATGGCTGCCTCTTATGATCTTATCGTTCATCAAATGGACGTAAGACAACTTTCCTCAATGGAGAGTTGGAAGAGGAAATCTATATGGATCAGCCTGATGGATTTGTGGTAAAAGGTGAAGAGAGAAAGGTGTGCAAGTTTTTAAAATCTTCATATGGCCTAAAACAAGCGCCTAAGCAATGGCATGAGAAGTTTGACAGAACTTTAACTTCTGTTGGCTTTGTCGTTAATGAGGCTGACAAGTGCGTTTACTATCGCCATGGTGGGGGCGAAGGTGTTGTATTGTGTCTGTACGGTGATGATATTCTCATCTTTGGTACAAACATGAAAGTAATACTTGTGGTCAAGTCTTTCTTGTCAAAGTGCTTTGATATGAAAGATCTGGGAGAAGCTGATGTGATCCTGAACATCAAGCTGAATAAGAATGAGAGTGGAATTACTTTATCGCAATCCCACTATGTTGAGAAGATCTTGAGCCGGTTTGGCTTTATTGATAGCAAGTCTTCTCCAACACCTTATGATCCCAGTGTGATATTACGTAAGAACAAGAACGAACCAACAGATCAACTGAGATATTCTCAGATCATTGGTTCACTCATGTACTTAGCGAGCGTGACAAGACCTGACATCTCTTTTGCTGTGAGCAAGTTGAGTAGGTTCATGTCAAACCCGGGTATTGATCATTGGCATGCACTTGAAAGGGTCATGCGCTATCTATGTGGTACAATAAGTTACGGGATTCACTATTCAGGGCACCCTGCTGTGCTTAAAGGATATAGTGATGCAAATTGGATCTCTGATGTAGATGATATCAAAGCCACTAGTGGGTATGTGTTTACCTTTGGAGGTGGCGCCGTATCATGGAGATCATGTAGGCAAACCATATTGATGAGGTCAACTATGGAAGCAGAACTTACTGCTTTAGACACAGCCACTATAGAGTCAGAATGGCTGCGTGAGCTCTTGATGGACTTGCCGGTGGTTGAAAAACCTGTGCCGGCCATCCTCTTGAATTGTGACAACCAAACAGTTATTGTCAAAGTGAACAATTCTAAGGATAACGCGAAGTCATCAAGACATGTTAAAAGACGTTTGAAGTCTGTCAGGAAATTGCGAAACTCCGGAGTAATAACTGTTACGTATATTCAAACAGATAAAAACTTGGCAGATCCCTTTACTAAGGGACTATCACATAATGTGATAGACAGTGCTTCGAGGGAGATGGGTTTGAGACCCATAGCTATTATGCCATAGTTGAAAGATCATATTGAGCCCCATGTGTGGTTTTGGTAATTAATGACAATCCCTATGGACTAATGGTTGCATTGAGTTATATGTGTAGGACTTGTCCATAGACAATGCTTGAACCATTTGTTGGAGTCAAGGTTGTAAGAAGAAGATTATGTGTTAACCAAGGTGCTATTCAAGAAGTGATCCAAAGATTGGTCTTAAGGGAGTTGAGCTTATGTCAAGTGTGGCTTGAAGAATAAGATTGAGTGAGCTCTCATGTGTATCCTCAAGACACCATCATTATGGAGAAAGAAGAATTGATTAGAGGATTGATTAAGTCAAAGCGCAAGTTCAAGATGAGCAACTAGAAGAGAACATATGCTTGAAGCTTGCCATCTATATTGTGTTTATGGATATGTGAAGATATGCTTCAAGAGAGTCTCTTCCATAGTGGAGTATGGGGGAGCAATCCGCAAGACTTCACCAAGCAAGCTCAATCAAGAAAGGTGGTCCAACTTGAGAAGATCAAGATCGTCATTATCCACCTCAAGTGGAATGCTCAAGGCAAAGGTATGATAGTGTTAGGGTTTCTTTCTTACCGGTATCATGGTGTTAGTTGTGAGACCGGGTTATAGGATCGGTAGCCGTACTATCAAGAGGGGCTCTCGAGTGAGTAACTTAATTGTATCGTTCGGAGAGAGCTCAAACCTTTGCATTCTTGGCATCTTCTTTCTTGGTTCTTATTTGAGTTTTATCCATGTGAGGTTCTAGAGCTTGTGGTTATTTCCATGACAAGCTCTAGCTCATCAAAAACGGATTTCGCATGAAGCTCTTATTGCGTTTTTGATGTTTGGAGGTTTTATCGGTTTGTCTTCTAAGAAAGGTCAAACCTTTCATTATTTGGTTTTATACTACCTTGTTGGACTATGATGTTTCTATGGATGAAGTTGTAGAGCTCGTTGTGGTGATTCCAACGAGCCCAAGATCATCGAAAACGGAGTCCGGATGAAAAAGTTATCACCGTTTTCGTATTGCATTTTCTGCTCGGCGTCACCCAGTAAGGGGGGCGGATATTCCGGCCAGGGGGCGGATTATCCGGCCTGGGGGCGAAAATTTCGTTTCGGAATTTCTGCTAAGGACTTTGCTCGGCGTCACCCAGATATGGGGCCAGATATTCCGGCCAGGGGGCCGGATAATCCGGCCTGGGGCGCTGTAACGGTCATTTTTATGGGAGGGGGTATAAATACCCCTCCCCTTCTTCCTCCTTGGTGTTGGTTGCTTGTCTCTCTCTCCTCCATTGTTTTGACCTTCAAGAGCTTGCAATTACTCTCTATCCCTCCCATATTTCTTGAATCTTGTTGAGGGATTTGAAAGAGAAGATCTAGATCTACAACTCCACCAATCAATCTCTCCTCTAAGTGAGGGGAACATCTTGGGATCTAGATCTTGGAGACTTGTGTGGTTTCCTCCATTTGTTCTTCCTCTCATATCTCTCCATAGCATTAGTTGCTTTGGTAGGATTTGAGTTAGAAGGATTTGAGCACCTTGTGTGCTCTTGCCATTGCATAAGTTGCATCGGTTTGAGTTCTCCCCGGAGATTTGAGTAAGTGAAAGTTTGTGAGCTTATTACTCTTGGGTTCTTGGAACCCTAGATGGCTTTGTGGCTTTGTGGTGCCTTTGTGGCTATTCTTGGGAGCCTCCAATTAAGTTGTGGATGCGTGCCCCAAGCTTTGTGTAAAGGTCCGGTTCCGCCTTGAGGAACCCCTTAGTGGAAGAGTGAGCTAGGCCTTTGTGGCGCAAGCTCACACCGGAGAATAGGGTGAGGCCTTTGTGGCGTTGGTTAGGCCTTTGTGGCGATACCACACCCCTCCAACGAGACGTACTCCCTTTCAAGGGAGGAACTTGGGAATACATCATCGTCTCCGCGTGCCTCGGTTATTTCTATACCCGAGCTCTTTACTTATGCACTTTACATTGTGATAGCCTTCGTGCTTGAAGTCATATATCTTGCTATCACCTTGTTACTTGTATTGCTTAGCATAAGTTGTTGGTGCACATAGGTGAGCCTAGTTTATTTAGGTTTTATGTGCTTGACAAAATAAACGCTAGTTTAATTCCGCTTTTGTTCAAGCCATTCGTAAAATTTGATATCGCCTATTCACCCCCCCCCTCTAGGCGACATCTGTGTCCTTTCAATTGGTATCAGAGCCCGGTCTCTCATTTTAGGCTTCACCGCCTTGAGAGCAAAGATGTCGGCTAGGGGATTAGTGCACAATAACACTTCTATATTTGATGGCACAAATTATGATACTTGGAAAATTCACATGCTTAATTATTTTCGGGTCATGGACCCATCTATGGAGTGTATTGTAGATGCGGGTTTTTCTCCTCCAAAGGATACTCAAAATCTATCTTTAGAGGATGAGAAAAACTTGTATCTCAATGCTCAAGCTACTCATGTGATTGTTAATGCTTTGAGCGATGTAGTTACCTTCTCCATCACGCCTTTTCGGAGCGCTCATGAGATATGGACAAAGCTTCAAGAAAAATATGGTGTGTCCAAGATTATTGAGGATGATTGTATTCCTTCCACTTCCGGCCGCAATGAACTTTCATCCACTTCACCAAAGTGTGGCAAGACACAAGGTAATGATATGGTGAGTGGTGATAAAACTTGCAATGGTGATAGTATGCTTACTTTTGATGATTCTTCATCTCTATCTCATTGCAATGCTTCATCTTTGGACTTAAACACTTGTAGCCCCATAAATGTTTTACATGCTTGTGTTGATAGTCCTTGCATATCATGTGTAAATTTCTTGAATAAATCTCATGATGATATGCTTGCTTTTTCTTGTTGCCATGATACAAATGCTTCTATTTCCTCTAGTATTTGTGATGCTAACCATATAGAGGAAACCGAAGAGTCTTTGGGCCAAGACATGGTCTTGAATGGAGCTTCAAGTATTTCTTCATCTTCTTCTTCTCACGGTTCCCACATATGCCTTATGGCTAGGTCTTCAAATCATAATGATGTTGAGGACAATGGTGAGGATGAGGAAAATGAAGAAGACTATATTGAGTATTTAAACAAGAAGGGTAAGGTGGTCTTTGATGCTTTGCATAACCATAAAAATGTTTTGTCCAACTTCTTTGAAATCATGAGTTGTGCTATTGAGAGCACGAAACTCATTGAGATGAAGGAAGAACAAATTGATAAAATGTTTTCTCTTGAGCGTGAGTATGCCAATGATATCCATGATTTAAAATATGCTCTAGAGGAAGAGCAAGAGCTTCGGGTTTCTCTTGAGGAGAAGCTTGAATCCATTGAGGAGTCATGTAATGAAATTATTTCTAAACTCACTAAAGAACGTGACCTCGCTCTTGCCAAGTTGTCTTCTCCTATTCATAATGATAATGATGCATGTGCTACTAACTCTACTTCTTGTGAAGCATCTATTTTGAAGGAGAATGTTGAGCTAAGGGCTCAACTTGAATTGCTAACTAGCAAGTATGGGAAATTGGAAGAAATTCATGAAAAGCTATCTAGCTCTAATGAGGATCTTCTAGTGTCCCATGCTCGCCTAAAGTTAGCTCATGAGGCTATATCTACAAAGGTAACATCTTGTGAGCCTCATGTGGGCACTAGCACTATTTCCCAAAATGCAATATTGCCATGTGCTAGTACTAGTAATTCATCCACTCATACTATTTCTACATCTAGTGATGAATTACCCTTCTTGCCTTGTTGCTCTAACAATGTAGCCTCTACTTCCACTAGTACTTGTGTTGTCACTAACCATGTAGAGGAAATCAAAGAGCTCAAGGCCCAAGTTACTTCATTGAAGGAAGACTTGGAAAAACGTCATGAAGGGAAGTCCACACTCAATAAGATCTTGAGTGTGCAAAAATCCCCCAATGACAAGAGTGGACTTGGATTTATCTCTAACAACAAGAAGAAGTCCAAAATATACAAGAAGAAGAAGGGCCAAGAACAAGTCAAGAATTTGGCCAAGATTGTTTGCTTCAAGTGCAAAATTGAAGGGCACCATGTTAGATCTTGCTCTTTGAAGAAGAAGCCTCTTAGTGAGAAGCAACAAGGGAAGCGGCCTCAAGTTCAAGCCCATGCTCAACCTCGAGTTGAAGAAAGGTCACTTCCCAAGAAAAATCAAGCTAATGCTCCCCTTGTGGAGAAATCAAGTGAGAAGAAGGTGAAGAAAAGAACTTGCTACATATGCCATGAGAAGGGTCACCTATCTTCTTCATGCACTAGTGGTAACTCATCCAACCCTATCATAATTGAAGATGCTTATTCACTTTGCAAGGATAAGGTTGGCAATGTGTTTGCCAAATTTGTTGGTGCTCAAAGTGGTGTCAAGAAAAGAACCATTTGGGTTGCCAAACCTATTGTTTCTAACTTCTTAGGACCCAACTTGGTTGGGGACCAACAAGCCATTACTTGAACAATAGGTGTTGATGGAGGGCATTGGAGACTTGGCTATATCATGAAGAATTAAGGGATCTTCATCAATTATATTTTCTCAAGTCAAGTCATTTGGATTATCTTATTTCTATCATATATCCAATGTTCCTCCTTGCGGTAACATGTATTCAACTTATCTACCTTGAAAGTTACTCGCCCCTTTGCATGTGTTGGGTTTTGTATCTTGCATGTGTTTGTATATGTTGTGCTTCCTACTTGCTTCATTTTGAGTAATCAAGTATGTGCATGTTGGTTTGCACACCATGTACGGTTGTTCTTGTTGAGCCTTTTGCATCTCGTTTTATCTTACTTGGCTCTTGTGAGAGATTATTGGACCATCCCATTTTGGGAGAGTGATATGCTTTGCACCTCACAATCCTAAAAATGTGTGTACATGAGGAATACCACTTAGTGTTGATATTTAAAGATTATCTAGTTTCTATGTGGTATGTCATTCTCATGAGAAAATTCAAATTCTATAATGTCCATTAATCATCTTGTTGGATTCTATTTGCCTCTTGTGAAAAATAAATGTTTTATCACATTATGGGGGAGTAATATGCTTTGTGCATAATACAAACCGATATAATGTGTATATTTGAGGTTGTGTCACATAGTGTTGATATTGTAAATTATCTTGCTTCTATGTGGCATGTTTTCTCAAACAAGTTCCAATTTGCCAAATTGTTTTATTCCTCTTGTTTTGGATCTTGTTTGTAAGATACTTTCTTGGTAGGGTTTTCCTAAAATGTGGAATTCTACATCAAAGTTGGAAAAACCATTTGCTTCAAGTTATCCTAATCATTGCCTTGCGCGATTGTTTAACTATTTGAGTCTATCAAGAATATCTTCTTTAGCATGGTGATTAATTCTTATCCTTCTCCGTATGGTTCTTTGTTGTGAAGATGATCTTGGATTTATATGTAAACTACCACCGGGAAATAAATCCAAATACCTCTTGTTCTTGGACAATTGGTACTCTATCATGTGGCACATGTATATTGATCATCTTTACATTGGCTATTGCTTTTAATTGCCTTATCTCTAGCCAAAAATATATTTGTTTTAGCTCCCATTGTCTTCCATGACTTTTGTTATTCCATTTGATTTCGTTGAACTTGTCTTGTGTTATTTCTATATAGGTAGATGTGATGATCCCACTTGTGTGCATTTTGTATTCAAATGCAAAATCATAAATAATGCACTAATCTTGGGGGAGCTCTCCTATATTTGTTATAACACACTCTTTGTGCTTATTTCATTTGGTATTGGTTTTTGTTGGAAGACAAATCTTTTCTTTTTGGTACTTAGTGTGCCATCATAAAAAGTGTGGAGAGTTTGGTTTGTTTGTTTGAACCTTGCTCTCTTTGGGAGTTGGTGATCTCATTCCTTGTTATTTATTTCTTACTCTTAAAATGAGATATGTCTTTGAGCTTGTGTGTTTTAGTTATGCTTTATGCTCATTGGCCTTTGCTTGGTTCACTAATTGAACTTTGGAGTCAATCTTGTGTTGATTTGATTCATTGATATAATTTGGACAACCTTTTGTCGCTTCACAATTTTGTGTGCTCGCTTGTCCTTCTTGGTGTTTTGTCCAAATTGTATCTCCTTTGGCTCTTGAAAGTCTTGTGCATGCATATTTACTAAATGTATATTGTATGGCATGCTTTTGCTTTCTTTGATCAAATATATAGGAGAAGCTCCATCAAATCCTAAATCGGCTAAGATGTGCATGAAATTGAATTTCATATATATATGCACATATTTATGTGGAGTTTGTCCTATATGTTGTAGTTTCTAACTACTTTGGACCCAATGAGTTTGGGGACCATCTTGTACTTGAACTTTGTTTTAGGTACATGGAGATATATTGGTGCTTGTCTCAATAATAAGGATGAAGTGGTGACTAAATGATAATTTGAGGCAAGCTAGGATTATTGAAGAACTCCTATCTACTACATCCTACCTTTAATATCTCGGTAACAAGTATCTTCTTCATGCATACTTCTCTAGTATCCAACCTTGTGTAGGTTGTTTTATGGCATTGAAAATTGTTATTTGCAAATGTTGTGCTTTTTGCAAGGATTCTAATGAAACCTCTTTTTTGCAAATGTGAGCAAGTTGAGATGAGGACATATTATTGGGAACATATAAAAATCATGCTCATGATTCTCCTATCCCATATATGTCAACTTAGCAATCTTTTTGCATATCAATTCCTCAATAAGCTCACATGTGCAAAATTGATGAAATTGCAAATTTATTTCTTCCGTTTGGTATCCTTCATTTTGATACTTGTTGTTTTTATCAAAGCATCCCAACTATCTTCTTTCCCTTGTTGATATTTGCGATGTCTTTGACATGTTTGTGGTTGAAGTTCATCAATATACAATAAGATAAATTGAGCCTTTGGCCATGCTTTAAAAGCAAAAATCTCATTGGTATATTGCATGACTTCATTTTGGATATCTTGTTCTATTCTTAGTATCTATTTTGTGTGTATATGTTTCTTTGTGATAATTATCTTTGTGATATTGTCTACTTAGAAACTTATACACATGAGAGATGATATCTCATTATTTGATATCTTATTTGAACCTTATGTGTTGGGATGGAATGCTAAGCAATATCATTCATTGAAGACTATGTGGATGCTCTATGCTTATCATTGTGTTAGTCTTATAATATTCTTTGTCATTCCTATCACACATTCCGTTGGTTGAGCCTTTTAATATATTGTCCCTTGCTTGTTGCTCAACCATTTGTTTGATGCAAGTGTAAGCTTAATTTCTTCTCTATGATCTCTTGCAAATGGTTGCGTTTTAAATGTTATTGAGGGAGTGAGGACTCCATGTTGTGCAAATTGTATTCAAATACAAACATTCCAATTTTTGCACGTACCTTGGGGAGCTTCCTCATTTCATTTAAAGCACCATTTTGCGGTTAGCATAGTATTTAATTTCACTTGGTATCATTTTGTTTTGAATAATATTGAGGGAGTGATGATTCCATATGTGTGCACCTTATACTTCAACTCAAATAGAATAATTTGTGCACACACCTTGGGGAGCTTCCTCATATTATTTAGAGCACCTTTTCGATCTTATCATAACATCTTTATTCAATTTGTTCTTTGGATTGTTTGATTGCTCTCTTCATTTGTTGAAGTTTATCCATCATGTTATCTTATTTTTTTTGCAATCTTTGATCCTCAATATAGTTTCATTTCCTTCAAAAATTTGCCTTTGTATATGTGCATGTGTTTTCACTCATTTATTTTGGATATGCACACCGTTTTGGAGGAACTCTCACTATATTGGCCTTCTAAGATTTTTTCGCCCATTTTGGCAATGGATGCCAATGGGGGAGAAGTTTCGAGGGTTTAAAGGGAATTGGCTTTTATGCTTTGGTTTGTTCTTAAGCATTTGACTTGCATGCTTTGCATGGTTGAGTATATAGTGGAAACTCCACCAACAACCTTGGTTGGCAATATATGCAATGAAATCAAGATCATTCACACGTGCATAGATTGTGGGGGAGTTTGCTCTATATATGGTGGTTTTACTAACATCACATACTTTTGTAGTATTTGATGTTAGTATAACAATTTTAGTTCTTTGAATTCATTATATAAACCCTCTCAAAGAGATTGTCATCAATTACCAAAATGGGGGAGATTGAAAGATCATATTGAGCCCCATGTGTGGTTTTGGTAATTAATGACAATCCCTATGGACTAATGGTTGCATTGAGTTATATGTGTAGGACTTGTCCATAGACAATGCTTGAACCATTTGTTGGAGTCAAGGTTGTAAGAAGAAGATTATGTGTTAACCAAGGTGCTATTCAAGAAGTGATCCAAAGATTGGTCTTAAGGGAGTTGAGCTTATGTCAAGTGTGGCTTGAAGAATAAGATTGAGTGAGATCTCATGTGTATCCTCAAGACACCATCATTATGGAGAAAGAAGAATTGATTAGAGGATTGATTAAGTCAAAGCGCAAGTTCAAGATGAGCAACTAGAAGAGAACATATGCTTGAAGCTTGCCATCTATATTGTGTTTATGGATATGTGAAGATATGCTTCAAGAGAGTCTCTTCCATAGTGGAGTATGGGGGAGCAATCCGCAAGACTTCACCAAGCAAGCTCAATCAAGAAAGGTGGTCCAACTTGAGAAGATCAAGATCGTCATTATCCACCTCAAGTGGAATGCTCAAGGCAAAGGTATGATAGTGTTAGGGTTTCTTTCTTACCGGTCTCATGGTGTTAGTTGTGAGACCGGGTTATAGGATCGGTAGCCGTACTATCAAGAGGGGCTCTCGAGTGAGTAACTTAATTGTATCGTTCGGAGAGAGCTCAAACCTTTGCATTCTTGGCATCTTCTTTCTTGGTTCTTATTTGAGTTTTATCCATGTGAGGTTCTAGAGCTTGTGGTTATTTCCATGACAAGCTCTAGCTCATCAAAAACGGATTTCGCATGAAGCTCTTATTGCGTTTTTGATGTTTGGAGGTTTTATCGGTTTGTCTTCTAAGAAAGGTCAAACCTTTCATTATTTGGTTTTATACTACCTTGTTGGACTATGATGTTTCTATGGATGAAGTTGTAGAGCTCGTTGTGGTGATTCCAACGAGCCCAAGATCATCGAAAACGGAGTCCGGATGAAAAAGTTATCACCGTTTTCGTATTGCATTTTCTGCTCGGCGTCACCCAGTAAGGGGGGCGGATATTCCGGCCAGGGGGGCGGATTATCCGGCCTGGGGGCGAAAATTTCGTTTCGGAATTTCTGCTAAGGACTTTGCTCGGCGTCACCCAGATATGGGGCCGGATATTCCGGCCAGGGGGCCGGATAATCCGGCCTGGGGCGCTGTAACGGTCATTTTTATGGGAGGGGGTATAAATACCCCTCCCCTTCTTCCTCCTTGGTGTTGGTTGCTTGTCTCTCTCTCCTCCATTGTTTTGACCTTTTAGTATGGGCCCATACTAGATTTCAGAAATTCCTAAGAAATCTCAAAGCCCATGTGTGTAAGTCCATGTGAATGCAGCCCAAGTTGTTGGCTGCACAAATGCAAGGGGTGGAAGCTAAGTTTAGTCCCACATGGAAAGTTGGGAGAGATGTAGACCAACATATAAAGTGGGGTGTTGCACCACTTGGTAAGTGAGTGAGAAGAGAAGTGCCACACGCGCGCCCCTCCTCCTCCTCGTCATCGCTCGCTCGTCTCGTCTCGACACGACACGTTACGACGTGTGCGCGCGCCGCGGTTTGTGGAATTGAGCCTCGGAGCCGAGCTTATCTTTTTGCTGCACAGGAAAACCGAGCGTTTGACCGAGTCTTTGACGGACGCGTCACAACGAGCCGGTTCGGGTCGCTCCCGGATCGTGGGCTGTTGTAACCGACTCGGGCGTGCGACGTGGGCGTGGCCCACGTTGCCTAGGGTTTCTCCACTGTGCGTCCGCGCCTATATAAACTCTTGCCCGGCTACCGCCGCACATATATATCTGAAACCGATCTAGGGTTTTTGCCACCTTTCGCTGCTTGTGCCGCCTCCGTAGTCTACCTCATCCCAAGCGTCGGCGTGCACTGGCGAACGGGAGAGCAGGTCTCCGGAACCACTCGCCTTTGCGATCCTGTACGAGAGAGGGCGAATTAGGTTTTTAGGAAGCGTTCTGCGCGACTGCTCGAGTTCTTCATCACGGGTCGTCTTCCTTCCAAGTCGGGCGGTGCAGCCTACCGCCGTCTTCATCGCCGTCTGCTTCGACCGGTCTTCTCCAACGTTGTTATCAATAACGTTACTGCTACGACTACATCTGCAAGCGAACGGTACGTGCGGTGTACTGCTGTTTTCCAGTTCATCATGTTCTGCGAGTACATGTTTTGCTGCTACTTATTTTCGTTCATCTTGTTGTTCAGTACATCTAGTATGTTCGAGTTACATGTGATAGTAGCTGGTTTTGTCATGTTTAATATTTTGAAATTAATCATGAAATTATGCCTAATTATCCCACGTGCACCTTGTAAAAGTAGTGCGTAGTCAATGTTTTGGTCCGGTACAGCCGTACAAGTCATTCTTGAGGTGCTTGCTTCTGAACTTCCTGTAAACCCCACTAATTGATAAAGGTCTGATTCTACCCGAAACAAACAAACAAACATGTGGTTCACTCTAACCAAAGCATAGCTCCAAATGTAGGCGTGAAGCCTCGAGAGGCATCCACTATGGGCCACAGAAAACGAAACACTGCGAAAGAAAGAAGCAGCCCGAACCAGAACGAAGACACCATTAGCACTAGTCAACAAAGAAATTGACAATAGACAAGGGCGACCTCAAACTCTGGAAACGACAGTGGCAAAGCAGCGTATCCACTCATCTGCGGAGCTCGAGGCCGCGGCTCCTGCTGCTCTCCCCACACCAGATGGCCGCCTGCTCCTCCGCAGCCACCGCCTGCTTCCTCTCCGCGCCGCCGCCGCCGCCGCCGAGCCCGCGCGCGCGGCATTTCCTCAGGCACCTCGTGCGCGCCGCGGCCACCAGGACGAGCCCGGCCCGCCGCCCCCTCGCGCTCCCGGCATCGCCGCCGTCGCTCCGCGACCTGGTTGACCCCGCCGAGGCCGCGCGGCGGCTGCTGGCGTCCGCCGCGGGCTCCCTCGTCGTGGCGCTCGCCTCGGCGGCCCTGATCCTCGGCGACCCGGGGAGCGCGTCCGCGTTCGTCGTCGCCACGCCGCGCAAGCTGCAGGCCGACGAGCTCGCCACCGTGCGCCTCTTCAAGGACAACACCCCATCCGTCGTCTACATCACCAACCTCGCCGTCAGGTAGTGGATCCTAAGCATCCCATCCCACGGCTGCTCTCGGCGTTGTTGTGTGCTGATCCGAAGCTTGGTGCCTCTGTTCGGTTTGCTGTAGGCAGGATGCCTTCACGCTGGACGTGCTCGAGGTGCCGCAGGGGTCTGGCTCGGGCTTTGTCTGGGACAAGGTCGGCCACATCGTCACCAATTTTCATGTCATCCGTGGCGCGTCAGACCTGAGGTTGGTTAACTTGCTCAGACCTGCTCACTGGCACTGCCGATCGTCTTCAGCATCAGCAGAGTTCAAGTCATAGCATGGCAGTTCTGGTGAATTGAATAGGCAGGGGAAAGGGGTTGCAGAACTGCAATTGGATCCTGATAAGCACGAGTAATGTGGATGTGGCTGCTGAGTTTCAATAGCAGAATGAACTGTTACACTTGCCGCCAATGACCTTTTATCAACTGGATTCCTTATTCCTAGCTAAATGTGTCCATACGTTGTAGGCCATATAGGTTAGTCATAGGAGAGATGTTTAACCTGACACATCTTTGAAGCCTTACAATGACTATATTTTGCATTCCTGTCATCCAGTACTTAAGGCTATACTTGAGCACTAAATGCAGAAAAAAAATTCACGCTCAATGTTTTAACGCTGATAATGACCTTAGCCATTCCGTTTCTGCTAAAGCACATTTGCGTGATAGTCATGCTTTGGTTTGTT
The DNA here is from genome assembly GCA_007115705.1 of Dactylis glomerata. Lineage (NCBI taxonomy): Eukaryota > Viridiplantae > Streptophyta > Magnoliopsida > Poales > Poaceae > Dactylis > Dactylis glomerata. Next base: position 1,803,145 of record QXEO01000118.1, read on the forward strand.
GCCTTGCTAATGTCACATGATGTCAATTTACTCTCGTATGCAGATAGTATTTGATGAATATTTATGATATGGTAGGGTCAGGTTGTATTATGGCGAAGTGAAGTTACCGTTTTAGTTTTATGCAGGGTCACGCTTGCTGATCAGTCGGTGTATGAAGCACAAGTTGTTGGGTTTGACCAGGACAAGGATGTTGCTGTTTTGAGTATCCAAGCACCAAAGGATAAACTAAGGCCTTTACCAGTTGGTGTGTCAGCAGACTTACTGGTCGGTCAGAAAGTATATGCCATCGGAAATCCAGTAAGTGCTTCTTACATTAACTGTTGTGCAGATTATCTATACATGTCAATTGATGTATAAGTTTGAACAGCATTATGCTATTATCTAATACTATTGCTTGATGCCTTTGCTACTTGCTTTGTGTATCACTTTATTATTTTGTGTTCATTTCAACTCAGTTTCGCAGTCTGAGCTAAAAATTCCTCACGCTAGCCTGTTTCTCTTCCTGATTATGTTAAGGTACGAATATTTTAGCATTGGAAAGAATGATACACTGCACAGAAATACAGCATTACAGAAAAATAATAACACAATTGATCATGTCCAACCACCGATACGACAAATATTTCATGCATAGCAACTTTGTATGCCATATTCTTTGGTCAATTTTGAGTATGGACCATGGATGGAAAGAGGTGATAAAACTTAAGTGATTTGGGATTGCCCTTTTGATTATGTGTGTATTACCTGAACGCAACTAATGATAACTATCTCACATTTATTAATTTATTACATATTTGCAGTTTGGCCTTGACCACACTCTTACAACAGGTGTTATCAGGTACAGAATTGATCTTTTAAATTGATTCCTCATTGACAGATTCTTATGTTCAATTTGTGATAAACTTTGACGCTTTTATTTTGCTATCACTGTTGATTCCTGTAGTGGATTGCGTAGAGAAATTAGTTCAGCTGCAACAGGACGTCCTATACAGGATGTGATACAGACTGATGCCGCTATCAACCCTGGTAACAGTGGAGGTCCGCTTCTTGATAGTTCTGGAAACCTGATAGGTGTGAATACTGCGATATACTCACCTTCAGGAGCATCATCTGGGGTTGGCTTTTCCATTCCGGTGGACACAGTATGCCACTTGACTTGCTCATTTTTTTCTGTTCTGGTTCTTTGTTTCTTACTTTTAACATATATTTTGACCATATTTCAGGTTGGTGGTATTGTGGATCAGCTTATACAGTTTGGGAAAGTGACAAGACCTATTCTGGGTATAAAATTTGCCCCTGATCAATCTGTGGAGCAGCTTGGCCTAAGTGGAGTGCTGATCTTGGATGCTCCTCCAAACGGACCAGCTGGCAAAGCGGTATTGGAACTTAATTGAAACCACCATTTTATCTTACAGTAGTCATACTCTAGTTTTGTTTCAGTTTCAGTTGACAGTCTTACATCAAGCATGAGAAGATGTTGTGTTGTTACTCCAGTACATTATAGCCTCTTTTGAACAATGTTCTACTGTGCTTTCTCACTATCAGAAATAAGAATAGCTTAAGAAGCAGATAAGTAACAGCTCAATTGACAAAAGGCTGAACGGCAATGCAATTCTCTAGACAGTGGAAATTTTGGCCAATAGAACAAACTCTTTTTTATGTTCCTTCCATATAATGGCAATGCATCTCTGTAGACATGTTCCTGCAGTACAGGACTTGTGCAGCTAAATAAAATATTTGCCGTGTCATGTGCAGGGTCTGCAATCAACCAAACGGGATGCATACGGTCGGCTTATCCTCGGGGATATAATTACCTCGGTGAACGGTACAAAGGTAGGGAATGGAAGCGACCTGTACCGTATCTTGGATCAGTGTAAAGTTGGAGAGACGGTAAGCTTTCAACCATGTTCACAAGGAACATATTTGCACCCTTCTTACCTGCAAAGGTACTCACTTCTTTTCTGTTAAAGGTAACGGTGGAAGTCTTGCGTGGAGATCAGAAGGAGAAGATCGCCGTGGTCCTTGAACCAAAGCTCGACGAAACATAGTTAATTGCTGTTCCTTCTCGAATGTAGTCTCACGTAGGCCATTTAAAGACTCGAGTATGCAAGGTGTTATCATGTTCGCCTACCACGGATTCCTTGTAAATAATTCACGTGTAAATTTTCTGTGGTAAAATGGCAAGGAGAACGAAAAGAACAAACTGACTTGACTTAGTGTTCCTGCTCTCCTATTGTGCAAATGTTGCGGCCGAGATGCGTGGTGTACCTGTTTACATGTATATATGATTCATCCAGCATCTAACCTACCTTATGTCTATCTACACTATTTTATCACAGGGGACATGCAAGAGCTCACACTGCAAGTTGAGGCCACACGCCAATTTAAATCTTTCTGGCCAATGTCTATGCTGATTCTTGTTAGAGAAGTTGATGTCACTGAACACTTTCTGTTAATCCAGAATGTGTTGGCGACTAATTTGGTAGGACATATGTATTAGTATGCAATTGACTGTGCTAATGTTGCTGTCTACACTCAAATGATGTCTTTTCTTAGCTTGTCGTGGAATTATGAGATCCATAAGAGTCTCTGAACGCGATGACTGAATGAGATATTGTGGTAACAGAAAAGTCGAGGCTTTTGTATTTTTAATGCTCGCCTGCTATTTTTTTTTTGATACAACGGGGGTTGGGGTCTAGAACGACCCCGAGATTTCATTGATCGATGACAGGTACAGGATAAAATGCAGCCTTTTCTAAACTAGTCCTAGGAAATCTCCTATCTATAGATAAAGCCACATTTTTTACAGAAACCACCCTAGAACACAAAGTTTTCTTGCAATCAAGTCCTAGGATTCCTCTGTCACCCTTCGCCGACGTCCTCCAGGCGGAACCGCCGAGGATCTGAGACCTGCTGCTCGGGAGCCTCTTGCCGGCGACTAGCAGCCACCACGGTCCCCCACTCCGCCGCGGGGAACGGATCACTTCGCGGCAGGTTGGGTTCGAGCACCCGTGACGGTGCTGGAGCAGGGCCTCCATCGTGGAGGTTGAAGATACGCCGCCTTGTCGGCAGAGAATTGCATCGGCGCTGAAGCCGAATGCGTGGATGAGCTCGGAGATAAACTTCCCCCAACCTTCTCTTCTGCAGCGACAGGACACCTGCTCACCACCACCATGCGCACCACCATGGCCGTCGATGGGAGAGAGACAACGATGCACCAGATCACAGCACCAAAGAAGGGAACGCCACTTATTGAAGAAGGCTTCCCCGATATTGCCTTCATCGCCGCGCCACCACCTCGCTGGCACAACAGAAAACATCATTGGCGAGCATCCAGCACTGTAGCAAAGCGCCGACCTGCATGGCCTCCAAAGGAAGAAGAAGAAGCCCTTATTGATGGAGGAGCGACGCACAAGCCTCTACTCCAACCACAGCTCCCGCCACTGGAGCCAGGTGAAGAAGAGGAGCACCGCCGCGAATCTCCAGACCCGATTCAGATCTGGGGAGCTGCTCCTGGCATGACGCCAAAACACGGCAAGACGCCGGCGATTCTCTAAACTAAGACCTATTCTACAGCATCCCGAGCCTTGCCTTTGCCAACTCCGAGCGGCGTCGCCGTCGGGAGAGGCGCCGGACTGGCCCGGCCGACGAAGGTCGACTCTCAAGATAAGGGGGCGGAGAGAACGAGAGGAAGGGGGAAGAGAGACTTAGTTCCGGTTCCTTCTCTTTGACCCATGCCTGCTATCTTAATTTGATTGAGTTCTTAAGTTGCAGCTGAAAGAAGGTTGCAAGTTGCATCAGCTGAGTTTGAGCTGAATTGGATTTTCTAAGGAAAAAGCAGGGGAGAACAATTTCAATTTGAATGAAGTTGCTTTTGGTGCGGAGAGAAAATCCTTGATCTATCAGGTATACTAAATTACTAATCAATTATCAAGCTAATTTGCTTTGAAAACTGACCACATGTGCCAACAAGTGATTCGAAATAGTTTTCTTGACATGAGTAATTCAGAATACAAGTACCGATATTATAGAAACCAACCAAAAGCATTCTTCAATTTTTTTTGAAACAAAAAACATTCTTCAATTGCTTCAGCTGGCTTTTTCTGATTTTAGTGTTGAAAATACTCTCATAAGTTAGCTGCATTAGGTGTCGGTGTGCATCCATGATTTCCAAGTGCTCTGGCATGTAAACATCCCACCTGTCTTTAGGGGCCCCTGGCCAACTACTCTGTTGTGCCGTAATGGAAGAAAAAACAGCCGCCGCTCCCTCCCCCATCCCGACCCTCGTCTTGGCGAGCCGCGGCGACCTCCGCCGGGAGAGGTGACTGCCTCGAGGAACTGATTAGCGAGCTGGGAAGGAGGCCATGCCGCCAGGAGGAGGAGGAGGCGGGCATGGCTGCGCGGTGCAGGACCACCTGCCGGCGACCCACCCCCGCGACGAGGACGCTCTGCCCCATTCTACGCCGCCGCTTTGCACAGTAGTTTCCGAGGTTTGCTCCACGCCTATTCAATCACTCTTCTAATCTTCGATCCAAGAAAAGGAACCGAGAACCCCCATCGTTTGTTCGTTCAGGAGAAGAAGCAGGAGCAGCCGCCGGCGAGCCTCCCCGAGGGGCCCCTCGTCGAGATCCTTGCTCGGGTGCCCTACAGCTCGCTCTGCCGCTTCAAGAGCGTGTCCAAGCCGTGGCTCGCCCTCTGCTCCTCCGGGGACATCCGCAGGAGGTCGCCGCAGACCCTCTCCGGCTTCTTCTTCTACAAAGACGCAGGCGACCTCCATTTCCGGAATCTCTCGGGAAGAGGCCCCCCTCTGGTCGACCCTTCTCTCTCTTTCCTGCGCGAGAGCTACAAACACATATCCGTCGAGCAATTCGGCGGTGGCCTTCTTCTCTGCAGATGCTGGAACACGGGAACCGAGAGCGACTATCTTGTGTGCAACCCTGCTACCGAGGAATGGACCGTGCTGCCTCCTCTAGCGCTTGCAGCTCAGGACTTCAGCAACATTTTGCACTTCAAACCCATAGCTTACCTAGGCTTCGACGCGGCTGTTCCATCCTGCTTCGTGGTGTTTGCGCCCCTCAGCAATGGCCTGAATGATTCCAGAAAAGTGGCAATCTACTCATCACGAACTGGACGGTGGACCTATGTGCAGAGCAGGTGGGTCGCCGGAACTCTTTTGGATCATACTAGGCAAACACGCGTCTTCCTGAATGGCACTATACATCTGATCACCCTTCATAGATCGATAGTCACAGTTGACACGGAGGGGAATGCTTGGAGGGAGATTGACTTGCCAAATGAACTGCCGAGCAGCTCTGACGATGTTGTTTCCATCGGACAGTCTCAGGGACGCCTGTACGCGTGGCAGATAGATATCTGCCAGCTCCATATTTGGGTTCTCGAGGATTACCGTGCTGGAAAGTGGATCCTGAAGCATTCTGTTGGCATTTTAGAACTGTTCGGAGGACATTGTCGCAAAGATGAGGATTCTTATAAGATGTTTGCAGTTCATCCAGATCGTAATGTGATTTTTCTTACCGATGGGGAGAAGATGACATTGTCATACGATTTGGATAATCGGGAGGTGAATGTTATCTGCACTGAAGCCATGTATGGTCTACCTTATATTCCCTGCTTTGCGGAATTGCCGACAGTTCGTCATTGAGATTCAGTGCAGCATCACATACTAAGTATGATACAACACCTTTGTAAAAATCAGTGGCTGCTATGGGCTTACTCTTCTAATTCCATGACATTTCCTTGATATGTCATAACTCCTATGTCTACAGTTTGGTATTTCTATCTGGTTGTGTTCTGTTGCATTACTTTTGTGGTTTTGAACAATGTATTGTTAGCCAAGACTTTGTAAAGAGAGGACTCCTTGTAAGTAGAGGCATTTGTCGCACGAGTCTGAAGATAAAGGTGGTTCTGCTTTGTTGGTTGAAGATTCAGTTTCAATTGAATCTGTGAAATTACAGTATGTCAGCCGCTTCTTGAATCTGGAAGCACAAAGAGATACATCACTTGGTGTGCATGTGTGGCATCGATCTTTTTTGCCTACTGTATATGTGGGTCATATTTCCAACATTTGCTAGATGGCTTGTCTTATTTTTAGAACATATTTCAAAGAAAGAGATGTTGTGTTAGACATGACACCATAACTGCTAGTATTTCAGAGAAGTCTTGGAAGTTGGCTAGATTGGCTTTTGTATTTCTATGCTCGGTTACCATCTGAATATGATCGAGTTTTTAAGTTGCAGCTAAAAGAAGGTTGCAAGTTGCATCAACTAAGTCTGAACCGAATTTGATTTTTCAAGGAATTCTATTCGATTTTCAAGGGATTCTATTTTTTTCAAGCAATTAGCACTAGATGGTTAGGATACTTAATAGATTAAGGACACTTCTCTACGTACTCCAATAGAAATACAGTTCATTCAGATTGTAATGTGATTTTTCTCACCAATGGGAAGATGACATTGTCGAATAATCTGGATTATTATAAAGTGGATGTTATCTGCACTAAATCCATATATGGTCTAACTTATATTCCCTGTTTTGAGGAATTGCCGTCAGCTGGTCATTGAGAGTCAGTGCAGCATCACGTACTCGGCATGGCAGTACAGTTTTGTAAATCAGTAGCTGATATGGGCCTACTCATCTAATTCCATGGGAGTTGGATGCACGAGTAGAGCTCATACTCAGTATAGGTGAATGCTTAGCAAAAGACTGGGAGCGATCAATTAAGAGAGCAATAACGACCATAATTATGCATAGCGACAAAATATTATTAACCGAAGCATAAAGTGATATTACAAGTCAAAAACCAAATGATCATAGAGCCTTGAGGTGACTGGTTTAAAGTCAAACATGGTGTAAACATGCGCCAAGTCAACCCAAATAAAACATCAAAGGAGAATACCACAATATTATGCTTCTATAAGATAAAAACAATGCATGATTCTTTCAAAGACATATTAAACACTCTCAGTTATTTGAGACAAGTAATGCTACAACAATAACTACTAAGCATATAATCAGAATAATATCAAGCATGACATGATAAAGTCTAAGCAACAGTCTAAACAAGCTCCCTTTTGCATCACTATAAGTATGAAATAATTTACTCTTTTCCAACACCAATCAACCTTTTTGAAACAACTCTCAAAGATGAAAAGCAACAAAGACCAGAGAGGTCTAAACACACCTAGCTAAAAAGAACTAACAAGTTCTGAACAAGAATAAAGACGAAAAATAAAAGCAAAATGCAGTACTAGAAAAAGAGAACACTCGTTGAACGATAAAAGTGAAAACTAGAGTGTTCTAGGCAATGAAAACGGAGTGTGTCTTCTCCAAAAGAAACATGTTGGGGTCCAACCATTTATTACAGCAAACAAAATAAAATAAAACTGAAAGTAAAAGTAAAGACGCTCCAAGAAAAACACATAGCATATGAAGCAATACAAATATAGTGTCTTGAAAGATGACCTGATATTTTTATTGATGAAGAAGGGGTGCCATGGGGCATCCCCAAGCTTTGACGCTTGTACTTCTTGGATATTTATTGGGGTGACATGGGCATCCCCAAGCTTGAGCTTTTGTCCATTCTCTCATCTCATCTCATCATTCTCCTTTCCCTACACTTGAAAACTTCCTTCATAAAAAACTTCACACAATTCTTATTAGCAACATTAGTTTATGCAAGATAGTAAATTCACTTTTGGTTCAGTTTCAACTCAAGTACAACACATATTAACACATAAGCTACTGTAGCAACTTCCTCAAAAGTTCCGTGATCAAAAGAACTCAAAAAGAAAGAGATCAAGTGGCAAATGCAAATAGTGGCAGCTGTCAAAACAGAACAGCTGGTAAAGATCATTTTTTTTGAAAATCTTCTGTTGCTCAAATCGAAAAGTGCAAAACTAATGAAAGTTAGATAATAACCTAGGGCATGTGCACAAGAAATCGCAGATCAAAATAACGTTCTGGGAATTTGCACGAATTTTACGGTGAAGCGCAGAAATCTGTTTCGGGACAATAAATTCTCCAAATCTTACCTTCTTCCAATTAGAGGTTCTTCTTGGCACAAAAACAAAATAAAAATGATAAGGAGAGGTCATTACAGTAGTAATAGCTTCCAAGACTCAACAAAAAGAAAAGTACTGAAAAGAAAACATTGTGTTATCTCCCAGGAGTGATTTTCTTTAATGACTTTAAGCTAGGCGCAAAAAGTGAGAATCAAGTATTTTCAAATGAAAGAGCATCAACATCATAATGTGCTCTAAGAATAGAATCAAAAGGTAACTTCTTTCTCTTTCTAGGAAAGTGTTTCATACCTTTCTTGAGTGCGAATTTATATCTAATGGTGCCTTCTTTCATATCAATAACTAGAAAGATACCCTGCGCGTTGCAGCGGAAATCTTTAAAGATATTCTATTATTAATGTGAATGTATAAAACACATGAGACAATCGGTTGCGGTGGGAATATATATCAAAAAGAATAAAATGCATGTATGTTTTACTCTTTTTCTGAAAAGAAATCGTTGTGTATACTCGACTAAATATGACTACTTTGAAAATGCAATATCATTCTTCAACACCACTTTTGTTCAGATTTATTTAGACCAGTTGTACAAACTATAAGATTCCAATTGACAAAATAATAAATTTAAAAATACATATTACAGTATGTCACTTGAAGCTTAGGTGGAAGATAGCCAAGTGCGGAATTAATCATCAGAAGAGATATTTGAAATAGTTTAACTACACAAAAGAAATGATCTGACTGGTAGTTTAATGCGTATATTACAGAATAAAAAGGGCCCAAAATTAGGAAAACAGAATAGCTTTTGGTGAAATTTGGATATTTATTTGTTAGATTCAAAGATACCTGGAAACCTTGAATTTACATTGATATGAGTTCCCTTAGTCTGAACATCAATTAGCAGGCCATGAATGAAACCACTATATCCAAACTGAATGCTAGTATGAATTCCTTTATCTGAACACCTATGCATTGCACGGATCAAATGGCTATGTCAAAACTGAATGCTGGTAATATGAATTCCTTTAGTCTGAACACCAATTAGCAATCTACGAAGAAAATAGCCATGTTTAATGAGTTCCCTTAATTGGTAGTCGGAACACCAATTTGCAATACATGGACAAAATAGCCACCAAGGTACCAAACCGTGATCTGCAGGCTAACTGGAAGTAAAGCACAATCAATTATAGGGTTGAAACCATGGAAAAATAATAAGAACCTAATCATTGCAAAAGTAAACAAAGATGTATATGTGCATGTGAGAGAGATAAAGATAGATTAGATTTGTTCCCTATTCGAGTGGCTCCTGTGATCCGGTCACTGCATGTTGCGCCTCCAAGATCCCTGCCTAGGGTTGCAGGGAGCTGCGTGGCAATGATTGACGCTGCTAGGGAGTAGGGAAGAAGTCAAGGTAGAGGGTTCTAATTCATGAGTCGTCCTGATTAAATGGCGCATTCCCCATATTGCAGAAGGCCAAGAATCATGGATTGATGAAGTAGATGAAGGGGAAGAGTCTGATGGCCCTTCTCGGTTGATGGGATCATGGGAGATGAAGAGAAAAATGGATACATGGGTATGTGGAAGAAATTTAGGAGGGTGTCACCTGTTTCTCACGTGTTTCTCACGGGAACATGTACGTGACATATTTATGTCGACTGCCTGCCCTAAAGAACGAAACAACATAAATGGACGGATGGGGATGAAGATCGTACGGCTGTGATTACGTGATAACGTGGACACGCTGCATGTTAAGAAAGACGAATTAAATGACCCTCTACTGGGGTTTTGCTTTATAAGAAGTATAGATAGCACCAACAGTTCTAAGAAAAGGTCTTCCCAAAATAATAGGACAAGAAACATTGCATTCAATATCCAAAACAAGGAAATCAACGGGAACAACATTATTGTTAACCATAATAAGAACATCATTAATCCTCCCCAAAGGTTTCTTCTTAGCAACATCAGCAAGAGGAACATCAAAATAACAATTTTCAAGCGGTGGTAAACCAAACATATCGTAAATTTTTCTAGGCATAACAGAAATACTTGCACCAAGATCACATAAAGCATTACAATCAAAATCATTCACATTCATCTTAATGATGGGCTCCCAACCATCTTCTAACTTTCTAGGAATAGAAACTTTTTTCAACTTATCCTCTCTAATTTGCATGAGAGCATTAGTAATATGTTTTGTAAAAGCCATATTCATAGAACTAGCATTAGAACTTCTAGCAAGCTTTTGCAAGAACAAAATTACTTCAGAGATATTGCAACCATCGACATCAAAATCATTACTATCAAAGGTAGTAGAACCATCGTCACCAATACTCCGAATTTTTCTAGCACTTTTATTAGAATTTTTTCCATAGTTTTAGGCAATTTCGCACAAGGAGTAGGGATTTTCTCTACACCAATCAAAGTAGGAGGATTGCTAGTATTTGAAACAACATCACTAGTGGTGGTAATAGTACAAACTTTAGTCATATTTCTAGCAATCTCATCTTCTCTTTCCCACCTAGCATGCAATTCTGCTAACATCCTAACATTATCATCAATCTTAACTTGAATGACATTCAAAGTCTTGCTTTCTTTCACATCATGAGGCAAAACCTTTAATTTCAGAAGTTCAACATCAAGAGCAAGGCTATCAACTTTAGAAGCAAGAACATCAATTTTACCAAACTTTTCCTCAACAGATTTATTAAAAGCAGTTTGTTTACTAATGAGGTCCCTAAGCATGACTTCAAGATCAGAGGGCGCGCTCCTATTGTTGTTGGAGGAACTACCATCAGAATTACCATAACCATTACCATTAGTAGAAGGATACGGCCTATAATTGTTGCTACCAAAATTATTCCTATAAGCATTGTTGTTGAAATTATTATTTCTAATGAAGTTCACATCAACATGCTCTTCTTGAGCAACCAAAGAGGCTAAAGTAACATTTGTAGGATCAACATGAGCTCTATCATTAACAAGCATAGCCATAATGGTATCAATTTTATCACTCAAGGAGGAGGTTTCTTCAACAAAATTTACCTTCTTACCTTGTGGAGCTCTCTCGGTGTGCCATTCAGAATAATTTACCATCATATTATCAAGGAGCTTTGTTGCGGCGCCCAAGGTGATGGACATAAAAGTACCTCTAGCAGCTGAATCCAGAAGGTTTCTTGAAGAAAAATTTAGTCCTGCATAAAAGGTTTGGATAATCATCCAAGTAGTCAGTCCATGAGTGGGACAATTCTTTATCAGAGATTTCATTCTTTCCCAAGCTTGAGCAACATGTTCATTATAAAACTGTTTAAACTTCATAATGTCACTTCTCAAAGATATAATCTTAGCAGTAGGATAATATTTTCTAATAAAAGCATCTTTGCACTTAACCCAAGAATCAATACTATTTCTAGGCAAAGATAGCAACCAATCCTTAGCTCTTCCTCTCAAAGAGAAAGGAAACAACTTAAGCTTAATAATATCTCCATCTAGATCCTTATACTTTTGCATCTCACATAGCTCAACAAAATTGTTGTGGTGAGCAACAACATCATCAGTACTAACACCAAAAAATTGCTCTTTCATAACAATATTCAACAAACAGGTTTAATTTCATAAAAATTTGCCCCAAGAGCAGGTGGCGCAATAGGAGTGTAGATAAAATCATTATTGTTTGTGCTAGTAAAGTCACACAACTTGGTGTTCTCAGGAGTACTCATTCTAGCAAGACTAAAACAGATAAACAAAAATAACACCTATAAAAGGAACTAATTTTTTTTATATTTTTGATAAAAAATGCAAACAAAAATAAAGTAAAGAAACTAAGCAAAACAATAACAAAGTAAAAAGATTGGAAGTGAGAGACTCCCCTTGTAGAAATCCTCTTTCTCCCCGGCAATGGCGCCAGAAAACTTGTTGGTGTGTAGACCAGTTGGGAACCCCAAGAGTAAGGTGTGATGAGCACAACGGTAAGTTTTCTCTCAGTTATGAAACCAAAGTTTAATCGACCAGTAGGATAAAGAAACCACTTCCGAAGGTTGTTGCTAGCTGACTTTGGCAACGGCACCAGAGAACTTGTTGACAGCACCTTATCTGGGGCGTAGCTTCGGCGCCAGCAGCAACGTGGAACCTGCACACAACACAACCAAAATACTTTTCCCCAACTTGCAGTGAGGTTGTCAATCTCACTGGTTTGCTGAAAACAAAGGATTAAACGTATCGTGTGGAAAATGATATTTGTTTACAGTAAGTAAATAAATAATGCTTGTGGAAAGTAAACGATGCTTGCAGTAGATGATAATATATGTAAAAGAATGGACCGGGGTCCATAGTTCATTAGAGGTGTCTCTCCATAAGGGTTTATAGGACCCTGGAATCCGGGTTGTTGCAAGATAGTGGGCAATAGCGTAGAGGGCCCGCCAATAGGCTACCTGTCCGGAAGACACTTGGGTTTCTCCCACTATGGCACTGGAGATACACTCGAAGGAGGTAGGCTGCCAGGGTTTGCCGGGGAGGTTAACTCCACACGGTAGGCACCCGTACTAAGGTAGATAGATGGAAGACTCTGTTCGATTATCTGAATCCCGCATACTTGTGTATGACGGTCCGTGGTGGTATCCCGGTGGATTTATCGAATCTTGTGGGTAAAGTGTACAACCTCTGCAGAGTGTAAATCTATTCGAATAGCTGAGCCATCGGTCATGGACGGTTGAGCTGGCTAGAACTAGGCCAATGTCGGTTTTGGTTTTATAAAATGTTTTTAGAAAATGGAGAAGGGTGCCGGACGGAGTACTCGAAGGATATTGCCGTGGCACGAGAAAACTCGGAGTACTTGGAGGGTACTGCCGAGGAGTTGGGAGATGGTCATGTGTGATTGACCATGGGTTTTTGTGAAAAATAAATGAGTTCCCCCTTCCCTAGAGAGTTTACAAAAGTCTGATTTTAAAAAAAGTTTTTCAACAAAGATATAGAGATGTCGTGGGACATGCTATATCGACAAGAGAAAATATGATGGTATAGAGCAAACTAGAATAGAGCCTCTCCTTGCTACAGCCAAACTGCATGACAAACACTTTCCTCTTAGATGGTTTGCGAGTACAATTCCACAATGCACTCACGGCTTTGTCCCTGGCTATTAACTTGGTCAGATTATGAAGAAGGTTATGAGTACGATGGTGAGGAGTTCAACGACGCCGGTGCAAACTAGGAACGTCTCCCAGTTAGTTGCCTGTAGGGTAGTAGGTATGAAGTGGGTCATCAACACTGCTTGGTATCCGCTGCTTAGATGTGAACTTGCCCTGCGTGGCATTATCGAGCTTGGTCATGTGACAAGTTGTAAGTTTATTATTCGTTAATATAATGGATGATGTAATTCTGTTATCAACTCAGGTATGTGGATTCACGACACACTGATCATGGGATCGTGAATTGTATGCATATCGGGTATTTCGGATGGGTAATCTAGGGTCCCCATAGTCTTCATCATCAACGCTTGTGTGGGAGCATAATCCCCTCGTTCGGTCTACGAGGGTACGTCTCCGAACTCCTACCGTTACAACATTGTTAATAGATAGGTCCTTGGGCAATTCGGGGTTGCGTAGCCAATAGTATTTTGTTATTTGCACCGAACCCCAAAAACTTATTCGCACACTTAAGCCAAAAAAAAACAACTGCTTTAATATTGTTTTTCTGTTAAACTTGCTAACCAATACCTTCAGCTCCTTGCTACTCGGTGATGGCGCCAGAAAAGAGCTGTGGCGTGTAGTTGACGTGGGAGCAGTAAGTCCTTGTGCGTGGTGATGACCAGCCCGTTGGGAACCCCAAGAGGAAGGTATGATGAGTGTAGCGGCAAGTTTTCCCTCAGTTAAGAAACCAAGGTTTATCGAACAGGAGAGGAGAGACAGTGACGACTGAAGGTGTTTGTGGAACCTGCACACACACAAACAAATACTTTGTTCCCAACTTGCGATGAGGTTGTCAATCTCACCGGTTTGCTTGAAACAAAGGTTATGAGTGTATCGAGTGGAAAACAGTAGAGTATGCTAGTAAAGTAAACAGTACGAGAAAAGTAAACAGGTGATTGCAATATGATGTAAATAGGACCGGGGTCCACAGTTCACTAGTGGTGTCTCTCCATAGATAAAATAGCACATGCTGGGTAAACAAATTACAGTTGGGCAATTGATAGAATAGAGATAACGTGATATGTCAAGAAGATCACTATGAGATTTACTCTGGGCATTACAACAAAATACATAGACCGCCATCCAACTGCATCTATGACTAATAATCCACTCCCGGGGATATCAATCCGAACACCCTAGAAGTATTAAGTTGCGAACAACAGATAATTGCATTAAGCAAAGTGTGTAATGTAAACAAAGCATATGCCCTTGAGCATATGAATGTTGTTTTCTCCCTAGTAGCAACAGCACATCTACCACCTTAGAGGTTTCTGTCACTCCCCCAGGTGAAATAGAGACATGAACCCACTATCGAGCATAAATACCCCCTCTTGGAGTCACTAGCAACTACTCGGCCAAGATAGCTACTAACAACGGAGAGCATGCAAGATCATAAACAACATAGAGATAACAAAAGATATAATTCAGTACAGCAACTTAATCATAAACACCAATATTCATCGGATCCCAACAAACCAACATCATAGAATTACATAACGGTGATCTCAATCATGTAGGGCAGCTCATGAGATCTAAACATGAAGCACATGGTGGAGAAGACAACCATCTAGCTACTGCTATGGACCCATAGTCCAAGGTAGACTACTCACTCATCGCTCCGGAGGCAAGCATGGCGATGAAGAAGACCTCCGGTGGCGATTCCCCTCTCCGGCAGGGTGCCGGGAAGAGCTTCTAGACCCTCCCGATCTTCGGGTCGACGGCGGCGGCGTATCGCGATGTGTTCTGGAAATCTGATCGGGGCCTTAGGTTTTTCTCGTCGGGGGGTACTTATAGGCGAAGGGGCGTCGTCAGAGGTGGAGCCAGGCTCCCTCATGTGGGCCCGGCGCGGCCAGGGGCCTGGCCGCGCCACCCCCTTGTGTGGGGCCCTGGTGGCCCCCCTCCGACACTTCTTCGGATCTCTGGAAGCTTCCAGGTAAAATAAGACTTCAGGAACTTGTTTCGTCCAATTCCGAGAATATTTCCTGTGTATCACTTCTGAAACACAAAAACAGCAGAAAACAGGAAACTGGCACTGTGGCGCTTGTTAATAGGTTAGTTCCGGAAAATGCATAAAAGTGCCACTAAGTGTAACGAAACAATAGGCAAATGGTGTAAAAACAAGCATGGAGCATCAAAAATTATAGATACGTTGGAGACGTATCAAGCATCCCCAAGCTTAACTCCTGCTCGTCCTCGAGTAGGTAAGTGATAACAAAAGAATAATTTTTGAGGTGACATGCACCTACACAATCTTGATCATATATGTAAGCATTGGTGAGCTGGGATTAATAGAACTTAAAACATGGGCATGAAAGATATAATCATGACAATAAGAAACTTAGCAACCATGTTGTAAACATGCAAATGAACACAAACAAAAGATCATGATAATGAAACAATGAAAGTCAAACGTGTGTTCAAATCATAAGGAAAAACATACAAATGGTTTTCAGCTTGTCCTTCAAAGAGAGCAAAACATAAATGCATAGGACACCTCAAAGTTTAAGAGGGCGACTAGATACAAATAATTTAAGAACAAGTGAAACCAATCATCATGAGTCAATCAATGAACTTTGGGACAATGCATATCACACTAAGAATGACAACTATGCTCTCTTAATGGTGCATAAAGAAAGAAGGTGGTGACTCAACATAAAAGTAAAAGAAAGGCCCTTCGCAGAAGGAAGCATTGATTGAGCATGTGCTAGAGCTTTTCATTTGTAAAACAGAGAGATAAAAAATTGGTTTTGAGAGGTGGTTGTCTTTGTCAACGACTGGCAATGGGGTTCTTACTATCTTCCATACAAAAATGAAGCAAGTTTTTGAGAGAGAGATTGGCACTTTTGTGCTCTTTTTATAAAACTTGGCACTCCTCCCCACCTTTTCCTTTCACATACCATGGCTAACCGATTCCATCGGGTGCCCACCAACATTCACATTCTTTGGAGGAGTGCCTTTTTTTCTTTCTTTTTTTCTCTTTTTTTTTCTTTTTGGAATAAGCAATATGGAAGATAGCAAATCCGACCACTACGTCCCCATGAGCTGAAAACAGTGTCACAAAACGAGAAGTGTTTTGAAGGTTTTTGAAAGGTAGCACATGAGAATTTACTTTGGAATGGCTTACAAATACCATGCATAGGAGTTTATAGTGGACACAATGGAAAACTTTGGCTTTTAGGAGTTGGATGCACGAGTAAAGCTCATACTCAGTACAAGGCAAGGGCTAGCAAAAGACTGGGAGCGACCAACTAAGAGAGCAATAATGGCCATAATCATGCAAAGCGACAAAGCGACATTAAAAGAAGCATAAGATGGCATCAAAAGTCAAAAACTAAATGATCATGAAGGCTATTGGCAACTTTGTAAGAGTCTAACATGTGTGAGCATGCGCCAAGTCAACCCAAATAAAGCATCAAGGAGAAAACCAAAATAATGCTTCCATACAATAAAAACAACGCATGATTTTTTCAAAGGCTCATTAAGCAATCTCAGTTATTTGAGACAAGTCATGCTACAGCAAAACCACTAAGCATACTATCAAAAAGACATCAAGCATGACATGAAAAAGCCTAAGCCGCAGTCTACACAAGCTCCTTCTTGTACCACTATTTTGCACAAAGCTTTTTCTCTTTTCCAACACCATTTGAATTTTTTTATAAACACCTCTTTTGATGAAAACCAATAAAGATCAGAGGCAAAAATGCACCTTGATGAAAAGATATGACAAGATCTGAACGCATATCAAGGCGAAAACGAAAACCAAAAGCAGTAGCAGAAAAAGTAGAACACTCGATAAACGATAAGAGTGAAAAACTGAGCGTTCTTTGCAAATGAAAACGAGTAACTTTTCCAAAAGAAATTTGTTGGGGGTCCAACCATTTATTGCAGCAAACAAACAAACTAAACCAACTAAGAAAACTAAAACAACTGACGCTCCAAGAAAAACACATAGTGCATGAAGCAATAAAAATATAGTGTTTTGAAAGGTGACCTGATTTTTGCCGATGAAGAAGGGGTGCCTCGGGGGCATCCCCAAGCTTTGACGCTTGTACTTCTTGGATATTTCTTGGGGTGATGCATGGGCATCCCCAAGCTTGAGCTTTTGTCCATTCTTCAACTCATCTCATCATTCTCCAATCCCTACACTTGAAAACTTCCTTCATACAAAACTAAACACAATTCTATTAGCAACATTAGTGTAAGCATAAAATATATTCAACCCCCTTTTAGCTTCAGGTTTCAACTCAAAACCACCACATATATAGCAAATACTACTGTATCAACCTCCCCAAAAGTTCCATGATCAAAAGAAAGCGATAAAGTGGCAAACACAAATATTGACAGAAATCTGTCAAAACTGAACAGCTGACAAATGACGAATTTTTGAGGGATTTTCTGTTGCTCAAATCAAAAAGTGTTCAACTAAGAAAAGTTTGGATATAACCTGGGGCATATGCACAAGAAATCGCAGGTCCAAAAGATAAACAGAGAATTTTCACGAATTTTTACGGTGCAGCACTGAAAACAGTTTCAGGACAACAACATCCCCAAATCTTTACCTCGCTCAAATTAGAGGCTTCTCTTGGCACAAAAACGAAATAAACAAGATAAGGAGCGGTCATTACAGTAGTAATGACTTCCAAGACTCAAATAAAAGAAAAAGTACTGAAAAGAAAATATTGGGTTATCTCCCAAGAGTGCTTTTCTTTAACGCCTTTGAGCTAGGCGCAGAAAATTACGAATCAAGTACCTTCAGAAGAAGCATTAAGATCAACTGCAGAGGTCTTATCAATAAGGCATTGTATTTCATCCACATAAGTTTTTGAAGACCCTTTGTGATCATGCTTTGGTACACTATTCTCATCAAAAAGATTTTCAGGACAAATCCAGGCGAAATTATTTTCGAAAGCATCATTCAATCCCAAAAGCTTGCAAGGTATAGGTATTTCGGTTCCCTCATCATTAGTATCAATAGCCTTTATAGGTGAACCGAGTTTATTAAAACGTTTAAGAACTTTCCTAGCTTCAACAACGACATCCTTAAATTCTAGGCGCAAAGTTTCCAAGATAAAAGCCTTCTTTTCGGGATCCTCAATTTCATGAAGCTTAAGGAACATATATTGCATAAAAGGATTAAGACTAGCAAACCTAGTTTCCAACATGTCAATTAATATAACAGAAGCAACTTCAATACTAGGAGCAAGCTCAACCCAAGACTTTTCCTCAACTACCTCATGCATACTAATGTGATTAAAGAACTCCTCAATATTACTTTTGCCAATAATTGAACCACTACCTACTGAGAGGTCCTCCAGAACGAACTCAGGGAACAGCATGATAAACTAAAGTAAAGAAATAACAACTACCAAGGATTCTAATTTTTTTGGGTTTTTGATATAAAAAGCAATGCAGGTAAAATAAAATAAAGTAAATCAAAACAAATAACAAAGTAAAGAATGTGTGTGCGAAAAACTCCCCTCGCAGAAGTCTTCTCTTCCTCCCCGGCAACGGCGCCAGAAAAGAAGCTGCTACTCGGTGATGGCGCCAGAAAAGAGCTGTGGCGTGTAGTTGACGTGGGAGCAGTAAGTCCTTGTGCGTGGTGATGACCAGCCCGTTGGGAACCCCAAGAGGAAGGTATGATGAGTGTAGCGGCAAGTTTTCCCTCAGTTAAGAAACCAAGGTTTATCGAACAGGAGAGGAGAGACGGTGACGACTGAAGGTGTTTGTGGAACCTGCATACACACAAACAAATACTTTATTCCCAACTTGCGATGAGGTTGTCAATCTCACCGGTTTGCTTGAAACAAAGGTTATGAGTGTATCGAGTGGAAAACAGTAGAGTATGCTAGTAAAGTAAACAGTACGAGAAAAGTAAACAGGTGATTGCAATATGATGTAAATAGGACCGGGGTCCACAGTTCACTAGTGGTGTCTCTCCATAGATAAAATAGCACATGCTGGGTAAACAAATTACAGTTGGGCAATTGATAGAATAGAGATAACGTGATATGTCAAGAAGATCACTATGAGATTTACTCTGGGCATTACAACAAAATACATAGACCGCCATCCAACTGCATCTATGACTAATAATCCACTCCCGGGGATATCAATCCGAACACCCTAGAAGTATTAAGTTGCGAACAACAGATAATTGCATTAAGCAAAGTGTGTAATGTAAACAAAGCATATGCCCTTGAGCATATGAATGTTGTTTTCTCCCTAGTAGCAACAGCACATCTACCACCTTAGAGGTTTCTGTCACTCCCCCAGGTGAAATAGAGACATGAACCCACTATCGAGCATAAATACCCCCCTCTTGGAGTCACTAGCAACTACTCGGCCAAGATAGCTACTAACAACGGAGAGCATGCAAGATCATAAACAACATAGAGATAACAAAAGATATAATTCAGTACAGCAACTTAATCATAAACACCAATATTCATCTGATCCCAACAAACCAACATCATAGAATTACATAACGGTGATCTCAATCATGTAGGGCAGCTCATGAGATCTAAACATGAAGCACATGGTGGAGAAGACAACCATCTAGCTACTGCTATGGACCCATAGTCCAAGGTAGACTACTCACTCATCGCTCCGGAGGCAAGCATGGCGATGAAGAAGACCTCCGGTGGCGATTCCCCTCTCCGGCAGGGTGCCGGGAAGAGCTTCTGGACCCTCCCGATCTTCGGGTCGACGGCGGCGGCGTATCGCGATGTGTTCTGGAAATCTGATCGGGGCCTTAGGTTTTTCTCGTCGGGGGGTACTTATAGGCGAAGGGGCGTCGTCAGAGGTGGAGCCAGGCTCCCTCACGTGGGCCCGGCGCGGCCAGGGGCCTGGCCGCGCCACCCCCTTGTGTGGGGCCCTGGTGGCCCCCCTCCGACACGTCTTCGGATCTCTGGAAGCTTCCGGGTAAAATAAGACTTCAGGAACTTGTTTCGTCCAATTCCGAGAATATTTCCTGTGTATCACTTCTGAAACACAAAAACAGCAGAAAACAGGAAACTGGCACTGTGGCGCTTGTTAATAGGTTAGTTCCGGAAAATGCATAAAAGTGCCACTAAGTGTAACGAAACAATAGGCAAATGGTGTAAAAACAAGCATGGAGCATCAAAAATTATAGATACGTTGGAGACGTATCACTCCTCGTGGGTTCAATAATCTTTTCTATATTGAAATATACTATAATCGATCTCCACCACTTGGGATTCATCACCCGCTGCCTCAGCACACCCTCAAGATCGGTTAGGGTTGGGGAATTATGGGATCCGGATGAAAACATATGTGAACTCCATAGCCCATGATATCCAGGCCCCACCCCTTTTATATATGTGCTGGCAACGGGGGACCGGATCCATTGTTGGTTAGGTGCCCCCAATCAGAGCGATTAGTTATGTGCAGGAAAGAGTCACGTACGAGGTCCTGGACGTTGGTGCATGAGCCTCCAGTTAATGTTAATATTAACTCTGTCCTTGTCTTGTCAGTTAACAGACATAAAACCTGACAGATCAACCAACAAATCCTTATATATTAGGTATCCTAATCAATTATCTAGCTAAATTGCTTCGAAAACTAACACGTGCAACAAGTGATTCAAAATATTTTTCTTGACATGAGTAATTAAGAATACAAGTACCGTTATATAGAAACCAACCAAAAGCATTCTTCTTCAATTGCTCTGGCTGACTTTTTCTGATTTTTTATATTAAATACTGTCTAAGGGCTTGTAATAGACCAGCTGATAAGTTGGCTGCATTAGGTGTGCATCCATGATTGCCAAGTGCTATGCCTGTAAACATCCTACCCGTCTTTGGTTGCCACTGGACAACGACTATCCCGATGAGAGGTTTTAGCACTTAACACCATTTGTTGGGGGCAATTTTTTCACTGAACCATAACCCTAGCTATTTTTTTTCACAAAACACCACTCTTTAGGGTAATAACTTGCACAAAACACCTAACATGTAGTTATCTCGTTTGACAAAGCAATTAGCCCGTTGGGACAACTATCAGGACATATGTGACGGCCTTCTCCTCTACCTCCGTCATGACCGTGGGCCACATTCTGTCGCCGCGGCAGACGAGTCCGGCGCCGGCGAGGAAAACCACGACCATAACCGCCTCGCCGCTGCCAACAGCTACAGCGCATCATCGTCTAGAACGCCCGCACGCGCGTTGTGCATCTATTCAACCCCAATGAATCTCTCAGCATGGCGTCCGACACCAGCGACGCCGACCTCTATTCGGTGCCGTCGCCGCGCGGTTTTTGGAGCTTGGGAAAGTCCAGAACTGGCTTGTACCTCGGGGAGTTCGCGCAGATCGGCAGGCGCCGTCCGCAGAGAAGAGGGCCGAGACGACGCGACTCCACCGCTGCCGAAGCTCCCCAGCCACCTAGCTCGCCTCCACACGCCCAAGCGCAGCACTCTACTGCCAAGTTGCGGGCCTTGCTATTCCATCGCACTCTAGGCTGCTCCCCAACTCCGGCCATCGCCACCCGTTGCAATCAAACGTGTGGCGCCTGTCGCCGGCACGAACGCATCGGAGGGCGGAGGAGGTCGTGCCGCGCACGGAGTTCCCAGATCGGGAGGAGGTTGGCCTGAAGAGATGCATGGCTAGCCCGCGCGCGGTCGATCCGGCGGTACCTTCACACAGTGGCCAATTTTGTGGAACCTCTCGTGCATGTCGAGTCAACGGCCTCTCCCCAGAGTGGGCCCGGTGGGCTAATTACTTGTCAACGAAGTCTGGGGTTCTCTACAAAAATATTCTAAGTGCAAAAACCTCTCCCCACAACTATGCTGTGCCCTTGCCCTAGTTGAAGAGAAACAGCCGCCGCCGCCCCCCCTGCCCCCCCCATCCCGAGCCGCGGCGACCTGCGCCGTGAGAGCTGACTCCCTCGACAAACTGATCCGCGAGCCGGGAAGGCGACCATGCCGCTAGGAGGAGAAGGAGGCGGTCATGGCTGCGCGGTGCAGGACCACCCGCCGGTGACAGACCGCCGCCACGAGGACGTTCTGCCCCATTCTACGCCGCCGCTCTCCGCAGTAGCTTCCCAGGTTTGCTCCACGCCATTCAATCAGTCTTCTAATCTTCGATTGGCCCCATCTTTGATCCAAGAAAAGGAATCGACAACTCCAATGGTTTGTGTCGTTCAGGACAAGAAGCAGGAGCTGCCGGTGGCGAGCCTCCCCGAGGGGCCCCTCGTTGAGATCCTTGCTCGGGTTCCCTACAGGTCGCTGTGCCGCTTCAAGTGCGTGTCCAAGCCTTGGCTAGCCCTCTGCTCCTCCGGGGACATCCGCAGGAGGTCGCCGCAGACCCTCTCCGGCTTCTTCTACCAAGACACAGGCGGCCTCCATTTCTGGAATCTGTCCGGAAGAGGTCCGCCTCTCGTCGACCCTTCCCTCTCTTTCCTGCGTCAGAGCTACACACACATATGTGTCGAGCAGTTCGGGTACAGCCTTCTCCTCTGTACATGCTGGAACACGGGAACCCAAAGCGACTACCTTGTTTGCAACCCCGCTACCCAGGAGTGGACCGTGCTGCCTCCTCTAGCGCTTCCAGATCTAGACTTCGTGGAACACGGCCACATGCTGCACTTCAAACCCATAGCTTACCTAGGCTTCGACGCCGCCGCTCCATCCCGCTTCGTGGTGTTTGCGCCCCTCACCAGTGGCCTCAATGATTCCAGAGAAGTGGCAATCTACTCATCACAAACTGGACAGTGGGCTTACGTGCAGAGCAAGTGGCCCGCCATAACTCTTATCGATCATAGCACGAAAACACGCGTCTTCCTCAATGGCGCTATGCATTTGGTCACCCTTCATAAATCCATAGTCACAGTTGACACGGAGGGGAAAATTTGGAGGGAGATTGGCTTGCCAAGCAGCTCTGACGATGTTGTTTCCATCGGACTGTCTCAGCGACGCCTGTACGCGTGGCTGATAGATGATATCTGCCAGCTCCATATTTGGGTTCTTGAGGATTACGGTGCTGGAAAGTGGACCCTGAAGCATTCTGTTGGCATTTTAGAACTGTTCCGAAGACATTGCCGCAAATATGAGTATTCTTATAAGATGTTTGCAATTCATCCAGATTGTAATGTCATTTTTCTTACCGATGGGATGGACATGACAGTGTCGTACGACTTGGATAAACGGGAGGTGATTGTTATGTGCGCTGGAGCCATGTACGGTGCACCTTATATTCCGTGTTTTGCGGAACTGCTGTCGGGTGGCCATTGAGAGTCAGTGCAGCATCACATAATCAGCATGACACAACACATTTGTAAAATCCGGCTGCTATATGAGCGTACTCTTCTAATTCCATGTCATTTATTTGATATGTCAGAACTCCTATGTCTACAGTTTGGTACTATTTCTATCTCTTTGTCTTTTGGTGCATTACTTTTGTGGCTTTGA
Source organism: Dactylis glomerata (assembly GCA_007115705.1). Lineage (NCBI taxonomy): Eukaryota > Viridiplantae > Streptophyta > Magnoliopsida > Poales > Poaceae > Dactylis > Dactylis glomerata. The sequence continues at coordinate 1,826,788 of QXEO01000118.1, forward strand.
ACAATTTATTGTTAGCCAAGACTTTGTAAAGTTAATGGTTAGGTGTATGAATGAACCTAGTCATTTAATCTTATTTCTGTCATGCAGTTTTAATTATTGTAGCCACTTCTTAGCTGTAGATATGTGATAATATAGATCCTCAGATTACATTATATATTTTTGAAATAGTTTGCATTTTTCACCTCCTTATTCCCACTTGCTTTATGCAAGTAGTCTTCAGTGATTAGCCTGCTATCCATCGATTCTAGCTTTGTTTCTATGTGTACAGTTTGGTATTTCATCTGTTTGTGTTCTGGTGGATTACTTTTGTGGCTTTGAACAATGTATTGTTAGCCAAGACTTTGTAAAGTTAATGGTTAGGTGTATGAATGAACCTAGTCATTTAATCTTATTGCTGTCATGTAGTTTTTAATTATTGTAGCCACTTGTTAGCTCTAGATATGTGATAATATAGATCCGAGATCGGAAATCCGCTTTGGCTCCCGGTGAGATTGCATTATATATGTTTGAAAAGTTTGCATTTTCACCTCCTTATTTTCACTTGCTTTATGCAAGTAAATACCGTCTCTGTTTCTATGCATTCGTAATATACCTACAAGCTCACAATTCATCACTAAAGTACTTATGCTCCCCTGGTGTATTTTTAATCCTTGTTTGATGTAGTTCACCATTCTCCTACTTGAATCCTGACTGGACTATTAAATTTCTAGGTTGCTTAACTTTGAGTTTGAGTCCTGATGTTTATTAGAAGCTGACCATGGACATTTTTTTTAATGATAGTCACCACAGCAGATAGGTTACCTAGCTTGGTCCTGTTACCTGTAGCAGATGCTTGCTAACAAGTGTTTGGTCGATGTCGGAGGCAGCACACGATCGTAGGCTGCAAGGAACATGTCCAAACTACATAGTAGGTACTGGCTTTGAGGTTTGATCAAGGGCTCACATGGATATATGATATGACTGCACGATCAGATGAACTTTTGCCCGCTAGAAAAAAGAGTAAAGCTCCTGTGCAAACACCTTCAGTTAACAACTTTTCCCTTTGAACTCGGGGTATAGTTAGCCTAGAGACGTGGTTCGGTTACAAGCTCTGATGGCCTGGTTCTGCACGCAGGCAGGGACAGTGGACAGAGACATAAGAACAAACCAAACTCCGAGTTCTACGGTTAAACGGGGGGACTAGCTCATTGTTAGCGACCTCATGAAATCTGTGCACAAACGATTTGATCTCCTGAAGAATACCTCTGTCCGCTGATATGCAACCTTGAACGATTAGTAGCGGAAATTCAGCTACCAGGTTCCCACAATCAGAAGCAAGCAAGGGCCACGCGCGCGCTTCTTTTCATGGAGGAACCAGGTTGTTTTTTTATCTGGCACAAGCAGCTCTTTGCCCGCCGGTCATCTCCATTCTGCAAGTTCTGAATTTTTAGCACAACCAGGCAACTTTATTGATTAGTAGTGCTGGGAATACAAGTCACAGCCGGAGTGTTAATAAACGACATATGTTGCCCAACTAACAGTTTTTTTTGCGAAATAACTTCCAGAAATGTTTCCGCTTTATCAATATCAGACCATGTGCTACCTATTAGTACCTTCTCTACTTTCATGATCTGATAAATCAACTTTTTTTTAGAAGAGTAAAATTCATAAATAGTCACCGAACTTGCTTAGCGAAATCACTTTCATCATTGTACAATGGAAATACCAATTTACGGTCATTGAAGACGAGTGAGTGTCTCATATACGGTCACTCGTGCAAATGGCGCGTCATATTTGTCAAGGTCAGGGACGGACCCACGTATATGTGAGTGGGGGCCTAGGCCCCCACTCAGTTTTCTCAAATCTAGTTAAATATGTTCATATTTAAACAAAAAATGTTTTAAAATTTATGAATTTATACTAGAAGTGCCCCCACTCACATATTTTGCCCCCACTTCAAATTCTTTCTGGATCCGCCACTGGCCGAGGTGGCAATGTGTGGATCCCGTATTTGTCAGCCACTATACTGTTTACATGGATAATTTTCGAATTAGTAAGAGTTAGTAACAAAACAGGGCTCAACTAAAAAATGGCAAAGAGATAAGGTTGCCATCCGCTCCTACTGTCCCACCTCGACGCCGCCGGCGTCATGGACCGCCGACGTCCATAGCTGGGTTGCGCGGCGAGCCCCTGGCCAGCTCGGCGAAGGCGCGACTGACCCAGCACCGCCCTTCGCTTGCCTCCCAGCTCCCACACCATCTCCCCGACCGCGTCCCGCTGATGGAGTTGCTGCCGCGGCTGTGTTGTGTGTGCGGTCGGGGAAGAAGAGGCCGGAGTGGAGAGAGGAGAGCAGGAGCGGGTCGAGCAAATCGGGGGGAAAGGGCACCTCGGAGTGGCCTGAGCAAATCAAGTACTACTCCTGGACGACGATCTTCCGGGGAACGGTGGTCGTGCTGCGACCACTAGCTGCTCGAGGATTCGCCCGGCGCCGCCCCTGCTGCTGTACACCTCGACGACGACGTTCGGGAGGGAGCACAGCTCGATTGGGCAATGCGCGGAGGGGAGAGGCACACGCTGACTGAAGCCACGCTTCCAACATAGCCTGAGTCCAGCGCCGCTCGACTATAGCAACGCCCGCGTCCAGCCCCTAGCCGTGCGGGAGCCCAGGAAAGGCCGTGGTGGGCGACGCCGTGCAAGCGGTGTCGAGCGCGTACTCTATGTCGCCGATTCACCTCCTGTGCTTCACGCGGCCTCGCTGGGCGCGCTACCTACTCGAGCCCCGGTAGTACAGAGGGGGTGGCTAGCGGTGGCGCACGGAGGTGGCGGAGGAGGGCCGCGTCTGGTTCTCGTGGTGGTGACGTTGGGAATTGAGGAGGATCTCTGGGTGGAAGAAAAAGAAGACTAAGGTTTCTTTTGCAAAATTAAACACAACCATATGTGGTCTCATGCTTGCCATGTCATCAAATACACCAGCCTACAAGCATTAGTGACCGTACATGAACCACTCACTCATCTTCGGTGATCGTAAATTGATATTCCTGTTGTACAATGATGGAAATGAATTCACCAAGCAAGTTCAGTGACTATTCATGAATTTTACTCTTTTTAGAACAGCTGATTTGTTTTTCCAGGGAGAGGGCTGACAAGCCAATAGGATCTGTTGGGCCGTTCTTAGAAGCCCAGTACTAATAATCCTAGAACCAAATATCATGGAGTCGCACGCTCACACACATAATTCGCACTCTCCGCTTAGAAAACAGAAAAAACCACTCGCACTCCCCCTCCCAGAATAGCCGGCGCTTGGAGAAACAGCCGCCGCTCATCCCCATCCCTAGACTCCCGGCGAGCAAAGGCGGGCCGGCGGTCTGCGCCGTGACAGTCGACTCGATTGCCTCGAGGCACTGATCCGTGAGCCAGGGAGCAGGCTATGCCTCCAGGAGGAGGAGGAGGAGGCGGGCATGGTTGCATGGTGCAGGACTACACACCGGCGCCTGTCCGCCGCGACGAGGACGCTTCCTCCCATTGTACGCCGCCGCTGCCCGCCATTGTTCCAGTAGCCTCTGAGGTTTGCTCCACGCCTCTTCGATCTAATTTTGTATGCAAAAACAAAATCACCGCGTTACCAATGACCTATTATGTACTAGTGTTAAAACATGTATCCATATTTCAGGTTTTGGGGGGGGGGGGGGGGGGGGGGTTGGCTCCCATGTGCATATGCTCCCATTATGAGTTGGTGGTGAAGTCACCCACTCGAGGCAATTTAGATAAAAATAACCCAAAGGTCAAACAAATTTTAAAAATAAATTTGTAGCAAAACTATTTTACTGAACTAACCCTTTTTGCAGCGTCATCGAGCAGGGCGCGGCAAAAATAACTGTGGCGCCTTTTATTGTGGCGCGGCACAGCTGCCACGTTGGACAAGCGGGTTCCACATCAGATCGTGCGGCGCGACTCCGCTTGGCGCGGCACATTGGCCTGCAGCGCCATGCTCCATGGCGTGGCACAACCAGCTTGTTTACTTCGTACATGCATGTAGTCTCGCTGCTCACGCATGCATATCAATCAATCAAGTTAATTAGCTCATCCATTCCGCATGCGCATGCATGCAAGCGTACGCTTGGTCTGTCCAGCTAGCAGGTATACGCGCCCATATGGAGGGAATTGTATGAATTTATTTGATGATTTGCTAGCCAGCCAGCCAACCAATTCGGTTGGTTCACTAGTGGAAAACAGGGCTTCAGTCCCGGTTCGTTTGGGTCTTCAGTCCCGGTTGCGCAACCGGGACTAACCAACCGGGACTCAAGCCCAATCTTTAGTCCCGGTTGCTATACGAACCGGGACTAAAGAGAGACCACGTGGCAGGGGCGAACCGGGACTAAAGTGTCCACACGTGGCAGCTTCTGCTGCTTCTTTATTTTTCTGGATTTCAATTGTTATTTAGGGGTTTAGGGTTTAGGGTATATTTGTATTTTGCTCCATTCAATTGTTTGATTCATTTCAAACAAGTTTTCTTATATACTTATTCATACAGCATTACAACATAATATATAAAACGATACATATATATAATATATTTGGTTCACCGAGCATATACATGCATACAAGTATATATACAACTTGTTCACACACATAAGATCACGACTTGTGTTTAATTATAAACATTGTCTAATCGAAACCGGCATGAAATTCACCCTTTGGGTTAATGACATGTCCAAGCAGAAATCCGGCTAATTCCTCTTGAATTCCTACTACGCGTTCAGTCGGTGAGAGCTGATTCCGCTTTGCTTCGAACTACGAAGAAGAAGAACAATATGAATATGAATCATCATAACAAAATTGATGCCAATAAAATGAATTTGTCAGTATATTGTTTACTTACTGTTTGAAAATCAATTCCTTCAGTGACCTGCGCACGAAGGTTCTCGCAAGTGTAGTATGCACATAGATTAGTCCCCGAAGGCTGCCTCGCACACTTTACGAGAATAGATTTTAGTCAGTGACATATCAAGATTGATATACTTAATGGTATTTGAAACTAGAATTAAAGGGATGTGTGGACCTAGCTCGTACGACTTACCTCGATCTGACGGTAAATTAGCTCATTTTTCCATTCACCTTTAACTGTGCGTATAAACCGTTTCCAAACACTACCGAGCAAACAAAATGAATAGATGAGTTATAGATGAACGAAAGAGACCGATATAATGCCGTAATGATTGAAATTACCTATCCATCACATTAAGGATGCTTTCGTATTCATTAAGTGGTTTATTCATCGAGTCAAAGATTTGAACCCTTCCATAGTCAGGTTCAATCTTTAGCAAAATCCAGTGGTAACTGCGTGCAAGTTTAATTATGTAAGTTAATAAACTCATCAATTACACTTATAACATCGAGTAAGGAAAAGTAACTGTGTATAAGATAGTAACACTCACCTGATGTTGTACGGAAAGAGTATTCTAGCTCGGTATTCCTGCGTAAGTAGGAACTCTAGCAAGTTATCCTCCGTCTCCTTGCGATTCCTCTGTATCATCGCTCCGTTAACTCGATTTGGATCAATGAATCCAAGTTGGAGGTTATTCATTTTCTTACATTCCATACTCTTCATTCTGCATAATAAACAGCGTAGTGAGGAAAATTACATGCAAAGAACGAGTTGAGCTAGAGACTTATAGAAATAATGAATCACTTACAGAACATAGGCACTGACGAGAGATTTGTCGAGCGCGTCTTGATTGAATAGCTGAAAGAATTCATCAAACTCAATATGCACCAAGTCTTGACCTAAGAAATGGTCCTTTGTGATTTGCATAAGGAGAAAATCTTGCGTGCCCTTTGCGGCTTGCAGGTACCACTTATGCAATTTTCGCATTTGTGTTGGTAGATTCATTTCAATCTCAGGTGGGACCAGACTCTTCCCCTTTTCATATTGCCGTGCTATAGGCGCCTTTGGGGTGCTATCTTCATGTAGCAATTGAGAAAGAGTCAAACCAGCTTCTTTAGCAAAGTCGGCGGGATTGGGTTGAGCAACACTCCCACCAGCATCACTAGCAAAGACCTTTAGCGGGGAGATCGATTTTTTGGTCTGTGCTCCAAGCTGGGCAACGTCTGTTTTCCCTCTTGCAGTTACGCTTGTCTTATTAGCTTCTTTTTTTGCATCTACCTGCTTATCCAAACAACGCTTGTAGTCATCTGGCTTACGCAATTCATATTGCGAAGGTTGGGTAAGCATATCAAAGGCCCACTCCTTCTGTTCCAGAGTATATACCTGCTTCGGTGTAGGGGTCGGGCGTAGGGCTGCGAGCTTCCTTTTCACTTTGGCTCTGTCCTCCGCCTCAATTTCTTCAGCAGTCTTCTCGATAGGAGGAGGCGGCATCGCCTTAGCTTTCTTGGCCCGTTTCTTCGGAGAGACATTGCTAGTGGACATAGCAGCGGACTTGCCACAACTCTGGGACTTACGAGTGGGCTGAGGCGGCGGAGGTGGCGGAGGCGGCTGACATTGAGGTGGAGATCGATGTGGACTCGGGGTATGGTGGTAGTCGTCCCTGTCGTCGTCGGGAGGTGGTGAGTTGCGAGGACTCGGAGGAGAGGGTGGTCGCCTTGGCGCCGAGCCTGGAAACACGATGTGTTTCTTATCCCAAAGAATTATACCACCCAATACTTCTCCCAGTTTTTCCTCCTCTTCAGGTCCAGCGACGTCAAGAAGGAGGGACTCATACCCCCTTTCAATTGCATCCACCCCGACCTTAGCATAGCCAGGTCGAATCTCACGGCCATGCCAGGTTTGTCCAGGTCCAGATGGCAACACATAGCCAACCGCCACCTTCATCGATATGTTCTTCATGGGATAATGCAGCTCACAGTCTATCTTCTTGGTGATATCATCCACGGGGTAGTGAACCATCGGTACCTCCGTGGAAGCCACGCTGCTTCTCCGCTGAGATCGGTCGCCTGATGCATGTTCTAGGTGTTGCTGATGCTGAGTTGCCCCTTGCGACTTTAATTCCTCCAGTGCCTTCTGCTGCAGTAAATACAACTCTCTCAGCTCAGCCTGTTGCCTTTCTATGCTCTCTATCCGTGAGGCCTCCTCCTGCGCCTTCCGCTTCTTCGCTCTCTCTCGGCTTCTATAAGTCTGGCTCTCTTCGGAGAACCCAGACCTCCACGGAATAGCAGAACCCAGACCCCGTGTCCGTCCTATGTGTTCTTTGTTCCCGAGGGCCTTTGTCAGCTCGTCGTTCTCTCTGTTCCCCTCTTGAACCTCGGCGATTGTCTTGACAAGTGCTCCCAGGGGTTCAGCAATTTGTTTCTTCTCTTCAACAAATTTCCCTGTTCTCTCATCATAGACAGCTCCATGGGCAAGTGCCCAATTTCTTGACCTTCTGGGCCATTGTTCTGTTTCTGGTTCAATGTCTTTTTCTCGTAGGGCGGCCTCTTGCATATCCCACTTAGGCTCGGCCCTTTTGTAGCCACCTGGACCCAACTTATGGTGATATTTCTTTTTTTGCAGCATTTGCCTGATTTTTCTGACTCCTTAGCTTACCCAGCTCTGACTCCTTGTACTCCAGAAATGCGTCCCAGTGATCCCGCAGGAACTCATTGGGGCCAGTAAATTCTGGAGCTTGTCGATCGGCGTTGACATAGGCGTTCCATAACCTCTTCTTGTGGTTATTGAACTGTGCAGCCATCTTCTTGAGAGCCCACTCCCTGACTTTCTCCTTTTGTTTCTCTGCTTCTTCCAGGGACTCGGTGACCGGCAGATTGAAATGTGGAATGAGGGAATCCCAAAGTCTATCTTTCAAGACCTTGGTGACATAATTGACCGCTGCACCCTCTTCTGGCTCTGGCTGTGCTGGCTCTCCCTTTGCCGCCTTGGGCTTATACCAATATTGAATGCTTATCGGCACCATGTCCCTGACAAGACATCCACATTGTTGTGTGAACGCATTTGCGACACTCTTGGGTTCCAACGGTTCGCCTTCACTTGAGAGACGCCCAATCGTGTAATGCTGATTCGATGCCAGCCGTTTGGCCGGACCTCGCTTCTTTCTAGAAGATTCAGAGCTCTAAAATAAGAAAACACTCGTTAATATATATACCACATAATGCATCGCCATCTACTGATTCATGAATAGAGCTAGTCTTCATATATATATATATACCTCGCCGGACCGTTTTATTAAGTCACGTTCAGTCTCTTGTGAGCCGTCCTCGCAATCATCATTTTCCGATTCATGCGGCTGCTCCTCCTCCATTCCGTCACCCGACTCGTTCAAAAATTCTGAGCCGTCTCCTTCTGCACGGGTGGTACCCTCTCCTTGTGCACGGGTGGTACCCTCTCCTATAATTTTCAATATCTCTTCTTCACCCTCTCTTCCGGCGCCGAAATCCATAACTGAAATCCATAACATATAGATCAACAACATTTCGATCTATTCACTTTCTAACTCTATATATCTAACATAAATAAAATCTAACATTTCTATTTCTAATAGCATTTCTATTTCTAATAAAATCCATATAGCATTTCTATTACCTAACTAATAGCATTTCTATTATCTAACTAATAGCATTTCTATTATCTAACTAATAGCATTTCTATTATCTAACCTAAATAGCATTTCTATTATCTAACCTAAATTGCATTTTACTAACTAGCATTTTACTAATAGTAATAGCATTTCTATTACTATTCATTTTTATTACTATTACTAATTAATAGTAATAGCATTTCTATTACTATTCATTTTTATTACTATTACTAATTAATAGTAATAGCATTTCTATTACTATTCATTTTTATTACTATTACTAATTAATAGTAATAGCATTTCTATTACTAATTAATAGTAATAGCATTTCTATTACTATTCATCTAACTAATAGTAATTGCATTTTACTAACTAACATAAATAACTTATTTTCTAACATAAAATCTAACTATTTTTCTAACATATAAAAAATCTAACATAAAATTTGCATTTTTCTATTACTACATTTTTCTAACATATAATCTAACTATTTTTCTAAATGTTTTTAACTTATTTTCTAACTAAAATTTTCTAACATAAAATCTAACTAATAGTAATTGCATTTACTAACATAAATAAATAACTTATTTTCTAACATAAAATCTAACTATTTTTCTAACATATAAAAGCTAACATAAAATCTGCATTTTACTAACATAAATAACTTATTTTCTAACTTATTTTCTAACTTATTTACTAACTATTACTAACTTATTTACTAACTTATTTTACTAACTTATTTACTAACTATTACTACATTATTCTAACTTATTTTCTAACTTATTTACTAACTTATTTACTATTACTAACTAACATAAAATCTATTATCTAACTAATTGCATTTACTTATTTTCTAACTTTTTTTTTGCAGGCCGGCCGGCCGGCGGGGCTGCTGCATGCGCTCACCTGCGCGCGGGGGCGTCTCGGGCGGCTCGATCGGCGTCTCGGGGCGTCTCGGGCGGCAGCGGCGCGGGCTTCGGCCGCGTCTCCGGCGCGGCGGCGGCGGCTCGGACGGCGCGGGCGGCGCGCGGCGGCGGCTGGCTAGGGCGCGCGCGGCGGCGGCTAGGGTTTGGGCGGCGCGCGGCGGCGGCTAGGCTAGGGCGCGCGGCGGTGGCTAGGGCTTGGGCGGCGCGCGACGCGGCGGCGGCGGCTCGGCGGTCACGGCGAAAGGCGACCGCAACGATCCAGTACCTCTGCTCCTCCGCGCGCGATGAATGGAAACGGCTAAGTGTCGTGGGGAAGAAGGAGGCCTTATATACCCCCCCCTTTAGTCCCGGTTGGTGGCTTAAACCGGGACTAAAGGGGGGTCTTTAGTCCCGGTTGAAGCCACCAACCGGGACTAAAGGGTCTTTAGTCCCGGTTGGTGGCTTCAACCGGGACTAAAGACCTTTGGGTGGTTCGCGCCCAGAGCCCAGACCTTTAGTCCCGATTGGTCTTACCAACCGGGACTATAGACGTAATAAATGCGCGCCAATGCTGCATATTTTTTCAGATTTCATTTGAATATGAATTTTGAATTTCAATTTGAATATCTTCTATATATTTTAGAATTTGATAAAACTTTGAATATGAAAAGTGTTTAAAATTGAATAACTAATTCAAAAATATTTTCAATTTTCAAAATCAATTATTCTAACTATTCAAATAATTAACTATTTTGCCATTTTCTATTAAAACAATATTGATTAAAATTCTTTTAGCATATTTTAGAATTTGATAAAACTTTGAATATGAAAAGTGTTTAAAATTGAATAACTAATTCAAAAATATTTTCAATTTTCAAAATAAATTATTCTAACTATTCAAACAATTAACTATTTTGCCATTTTCAATTAAAACAATATTGATTAAAATTCTTTTAGCATATTTTAGAATTTGATAAAACTTTGAATATGAAAAGTGTTTAAAATTGAATAACTAATTCAAAAATATTTTCAATTTTCAAAATCAATTATTCTAACTATTCAAACAATTAACTATTTTGCCATTTTCAATTAAAACAATATTGATTAAAATTCTTTTAGCATATTTTAGAATTTGATAAAACTTTGAATATGAAAAGTGTTTAAAATTGAATAACTAATTCAAAAATATTTTTAATTTTCAAAATCAATTATTCTAACTATTCAAACAATTAACTATTTTGCCATTTTCAATTAAAACAATATTGATTAAAATTCTTTTAGCATATTTTAGAATTTGATAAAACTTTGAATATGAAAAGTGTTCAAAATTGAATAAATAATTCAAAAATATTTTCTATTTTCAAAATTAATTATTCTAACTATTCAAACAATTAACTATTTTGCCATTTTCAATTAAAACACACACCGTTGTCGTTGCCGCATCACAGAGATATTTGAGGAAACTTTGAATATGAAAAGTGTTTGAAATTGAATAACTAACCCAAAATCATACATTTACATCAAAGGTTTAATACATTATTACACATCACCAACATCCCCATCTAGTGTTGGGGTTTCCTTCTGCACCGTAACCATGGAGTATCTTCTTTGTTTAAGAGGAGGGTTGGGTCAGTGTTCACTCTGAAGGGCGGAATTTCATCAAACTTGTTATAATCTTCTGACATATCTGTCTTGTCCTCCACTCCCACGATGATTCTTTTCCCTGAGAGAACAATGTGTCGCTTTGGCTCATCGTGTGATGTATTCGTTTTCTTATCTTTTCTCTTTCTCGGTTTTGTAGACATGTCCTTCACATAGAAAACCTGAGCGACATCGTTGGCTAGGACGAATGGTTCGTCCATGTACGCAAGATTGTTGAGATCCACTGTTGTCATGCCGTACTTTTGGTCTATAACTACCCCGCCTCCTGTCAGCTTGACCCATTTGCACCGAAACAAAGGGACCTTAAAAGACGGTCCATAGTCAAGTTCCATATCTCCTCTATGTAACCATAATATGTGTCCTTTGTCCCATTATCGTGTAATGCATCAAAGCGGACACCACTGTTTTGATTGGTGCTCTTTTTATCTTGGGCGACCGTGTAAAATGTATTCCCATTTATCTCGTAACCCTGGAAAGTCAATATAGTTGAAGATGGTTTCTTGGCCAACATGGACAGCTCATATCCAACAGTGGCGTCATTTATGAGAAGTGTTTGCAACCAACCACCAAAAGTCGCCATGTGCAACTTTGTAATCCAGGAGTTTGACTGCCCAGGGTTTTCCGAGCTTACAATATTCTTGTGTCGCTCCATATACGGCTCCACCAACATGGAATTTCATAAAACTGTGTAGTGTGCTTCACTCAAAGAATGTCCATCCATACAGTATGCTGATTTCATTCCTAGCGTGCCTTTTCCACTTAGTCTCCCCTCATACCGCGATTGAGGAAGACCAATCGGGTTCAGGTCAGGAACAAAGTCAACACAAAACTCAATGACCTCCTCTGTTAGATAGCCCTTGGAGATGCTTCCTTCTGGCCTAGCACGGTTATGCACGTATTTCTTTAAGACTCCCATGAACCTCTCAAAGGGGAACATATTGTGCAGAAATACTGGACCGAGAATGGTAATCTCTTCGACTAGGTGAACTAAGAGATGCGTCATAATATTGAAGAAGGACGGTGGGAACACCAACTCAAAGCTGACAAGACATTGGGCCACATCATTCTGTAACCGTTGTAGATCTTCTGGATTGATTACCTTCTGCGAAATTGCATTGAGGAATGCACATAGCTTCACAATCGGTACTCGAACATTTTCCGGTAGAATCCCCCTCAGTGCAACCGGAAGCAATTGCGTCATAAGCACGTGGCAGTCATGAGACTTTAGGTTTTGGAATTTTTTCTCGGCCATATTTATTATTCCCTTTATATTTGACGAGAATCCAGATGGGACCTTGATACTGCTCAGGCATTCAAAAAAGATTTCCTTCTCTTCTTTGGTAAGAGCGTAGCTCGCAGGACCCTTAGAATCCTCCGGATGCATGCCGTCTCTTCTTTTCATACGGCGTTGGTCCTCCCGTGCTTCTGGTGTATCTTTTGTCTTTCCATACAAGCCCAAGAATCCTAGTAGGTTCACGCAAACATTCTTCGTCACGTGCATCACGTCGATTGCAGAGCGGACCTCTAGGAATTTCCAATACTCAAGCTCCCAAAATATAGATTTCTTCTTCCACATGGGTGCATGTCCACTAGCGTCATTCGGAACAGACAGACTGCCAGGACCCTTTCCAAAGATTACTTCTAAATCTTTGACCATATCAAATATATCATCACCAGTATGGCGTTTAGGCTTGCCCCGGACTTCTGCCTCGCCCTTGAAATGCTTGCCTTTTTTCTTCAATTGATGTTTGGGCGAAAGAAATCGACGATGCCCGAGATACACCACCTTCTTACTTTTATCCAAATATATACTATCGATCTCACCTAAACAGTGAGTGCATGCATTGTATCCCTTGTTTGTCTGTCCTGAAAGGTTACTAAGAGCAGGCCAATCATTGATGGTCACGAACAGCAACGCTCGTAGATCAAATTCCTCTTGTTTGTACTCATCCCACACACGAACACCTTCAGTCTGCCACAGCTGTAAAAGTTCATCAACTAATGGCCTTAGATACACATCAATATCATTACCGGGTTGCTTTGGGCCTTGGATAAGCACTGACATCATAATAAACTTTCGCTTCATGCACAACCAAGGAGGAAGGTTATATATACATAGAGTCACGGGCCAGGTGCTATGACTGCAGCTCTGCTCCCCAAAAGGATTCATGCCATCTGTACTTAGACCAAACCTCAGGTTGCGTGCGTCTTCTGTAAACTCCGGGAAATCTCTGTCGATTTTTCTCCACTGCGACCCATCAGCGGGGTGTCTCAACATCTGGTCACTCTTACGGTCTTCTTTGTGCCACCTCAACAACTTGGCATGCTCTTTGTTTCTGAACAAATGTTTCAACCGTGGTATTATAGGTGCATACCACATCACCTTGGCAGGAACCCTCTTCCTGGGGCGCTCGCCCTCAACATCACCAGGGTCATCTCGCCTGATCTTATACCGAAATGCACTGCACACCAGGCATGCATTCAAATTCTCATACTCACCGCGGTAGAGAATACAGTCATTAATGCATGCATGTATCTTCTGCACCTCCAATCCTAGAGGGCAGACAATCTTCTTTGCTTCATACGTACTGGCGGGCAATTTGTTATCCTTTGGAAGCATCTTATTCATAATTTTTAGTAACTTTTCAAATCCCTTGTCAGATAAACCACTCTCTGCTTTCCATTGCAGCAATTCCAGCGTGCTTCCTAGCTTTTTCTGGCCGTCTTCGCAATTTGGGTACAAATCCTTTTTGTGATCATCTAACATGCGTTCCAACTTCTCCCTCTCCTTTTCACTTTCACAGTCAATCTGTGCATCAACAATGACCTGACCAAGATCATCAGCGGGCATATCTGATGCCCGTTCTTCACCTTCTTCTTCTTCATTATCTTCCATTGCGGTATCGGTGGTTTCAGGGAACTCAGGATAGTTGTCATCATTCTCTTCTTCATCGTTGTCTTCCATCATAACCCCTCTCTCCCCATGCTTGGTCCAACAATTATAGCTGGACATGAAACCGAACCGGAACAGGTGGATGTGAAGGGTCTTTGTGGAGGGGTAATCCTTCTCATTTCGACAACCACCGCATGGACAACACATAAAACCATTCCGCTTGGTTGCCTCAGCCACCTTGAGAAAAGAATGCACGCCTTTAATGAAATCTCCAGAGCGTCGATCGGCGTACATCCATGCTCGGCTCATCTGCATTATATAAGTACATATCAAACGCAAATCAAATATACAATTTCTATTTCTATCTCTAATTTTAGTTTGATAAGTAAGAATAAGTTAACAAAACTTTAGTCCCGGCTGGTGGGTACTTTTATCGGTATTTCTATCTCTATTTCTATCGGTATTTCTATTTTTCTATCTCTATCTCTATTTCTATTTCTATGTTAGCTATGTCTACTTCTATTTTTATTTTTAATTCTAACATTTCTATTTCTAATAGCATTTCTATTTCTAATAAAATCTAACATAAATAAAATTTATATAGCATTTCTATTTTTACCTCTATCGGTATTTCTATCTCTATTTCTATCGGTATTTCTATTTTTCTATCTCTATCTCTATTTCTATTTCTATGTTAGCTATGTCTACTTCTATTTTTATTTTTAATTCTAACATTTCTATTTCTAATAGCATTTCTATTTCTAATAAAATCTAACATAAATAAAATCTATATAGCATTTCTAATAATCAAATAAACATCTAATAATTGCTCCCATAAAAAAATCACAAATCTCTCTACTTCTAGAGCAATAAATGAGCTAAATTACCAATGAAAGACAAAAGCACAAAATTCCTCACCTTTTAGTCCACTTAGATTGAAGTGGGGATATCAATTTGTGACAAAAAATGGTGGTCAAAGAGGATGAACTCGAGTTGCATGAAGAACACTTGAGAGTGGAGAGGGGGAGTGGCTGGCTCCGGGAGGAAGAAGGAGCTGCTTTATACAGGGAAGTCATTAGTCCCGGTTAGTAATACCAACCGGGACTAAAGGATTAATCTTTAGTCCCGGTTGGTGTTACCAGCCGGGACTAATGATCCTGGCAACGGCCGGATTGCGACCCAGAGCATTTAGTCCCGGTTCGTAATACGAACCGGGACTAGAGGTTCAAAACGAACCGGGACTAATGAAATCTCCATTCCAGCGGCCGAAAAAGCGGTGGGGCCCAGTGCATCAGTCCCGGTTCAAAGAGCAACCGGGACTAATGCCCCAGGATATTAGCCCTGTTTTCTACTAGTGGTTCGCTTTAAAAAATATATGTGTATTTATACCTCTAAAGCCAACGCATTCATCGTTGTCAAATTACGGACAAATTTAGCCACACACAAGAGAAATAATCTACTTGTTGCGGCTTGCACTAATTCTAGCGATGTAGTACCTCGATTTTAAAAAGTAGTATGTTTTGGTACTTCCTCTGACCACTATTATCTGTCATAATGTATTTAGATATATTTATGTATTCATATATTATTAGAGACAAGTAATAGTGATTGTAGGGAGTAAGATAAATTAGCTTTTCAAAATATATTATAATTTTATATGCCTCTAGTAACTCGATTGATTGATATGCATGCGTGAGCAGCGAGACTACATGCATCTACGGAGTAAACAAGCTAGCATTTTGTGGGGCGCGACCGACGATACTCTATGTTTGAGCCCATCTCCATAGCAGAAAGTTATCAAGGGTCACGAGAACTTGTCGTCGTGTTTTCATGCTCATTTTCTTGTGCTATACCACACCGTTTTGGGGGTTGTGGGATATTCCCTGTCCGGCAAATTCTAAATAAATTCTTAGTAGGACGTTGAGGAGACTCGTAGAACATCGTATCTAAATAGACATTACCTAGAGTCTAAACATAATATATTATTTTTAACATGCATGAATAACAATCTACATACATACCAATGAGTACAATGCATGTACGTGGGAATAATATGCATGTATACTACATGTGTTTTGGGAAGAAGAATAGAGATTATCAAAGTAGAAACACGTAAAATAATAGAGATCCTATGTTAACCGCTTTGTCCATTAAATCCACTCCCTCGGTACTTTTTTGTGTGAATATTTATGTTAATTTTCCCACATGTTTAGGTGGCTATAGCACATTGTTTTTGTGGTCGCGTCTCCGAAACATTTTCCCACTTCTTCTGGCTTTTACGTAGGAGATACATGCATATTACATAAGATTTCTTTCACGTGTCTCGCATGATCAGTGTCTGGCATGATCTGGGTCGTCCGATCTTTAGTGTGGGTCGCCGATGTAAATCCATGGTGCAGAGCTGAGTACGTACTACGTTTGTGGATATGCATGATCTCTCTCCATTAACACGCACGTACGTTGGTGTTGGACTTGACACGGCCGGAGTCGCAGCGCGAGGCGAAAGGAATAATTTTGTTAGCTTGGGAGTGGGCCGTTTCGGGGTGTTTATTTCGTTCCAAATTAAACAAGAGACCTGGCTTAATTACGTACCGATCGATCGAGTTTCGGTTCTGCGGCTCGTCGACTCAAAACACATGCATGCATGCATCGATCGTCACACGCACGCGTACGTATGTCGTCATACGCACTCGTCCCGATCAGCCATGCCCATGCATGCCCGCTCGAACGAAACAAAGTACGGAACGATTCGGAAGAAAAAAAAGGACCGAACGAGCGTACGAGTTCCGCAACAACCTAGATAAATCCTTCCGAGACGGCGAATAACATGCCAACGCGCACGGCGAGGCGGGCGGCCTGTGGCCCCACAAAATATATTGGCGGAAGCTGGCTGTGTGTGCATGGGTGAGCAGCGAGACTATATGCATGTACGGAGTACACAAGTTGATTGTGCCACGCCATGCATCATGGCGCTGCAGGCCAATGTGCCGCGCCAAGCGGAGTGGCGCCGCACGATCTGATGCGGGATTCACTTGTCCAACGTAGCAGCTGTGTCGTGTCACAACAAAAGGCGCCGCAGCTACTTTTGCCACGCCGTGCTTGATGACGCTGCAAAAAAGGGTCAGTTCAGTGAAATATTTTTGCTAAAGATTTATTTTTTAAATTTATTTGGCATTTAAATTATTTTTATCTGTGACAAAAATACCTTGGACATCTCCCACGCCCGAAAAGTTTTCTTTAGTACATCCCGACAGATGCGGACCGTGGGGAAATAAGCCTGGGGTGTGGCCGTGGTGTAGGGCGCAGGCGGTCGAGTTACGGCGGGATGGAAGGAAGCGCGGCTAACCACCGCTGCACGTCACCACGGCCGGCGACCCACGCGCACCCCACCGCCTCTCGGACTGGTTACCCGCCAAATCTGGCCAGAAATCGCCGCCTGGGGGCACCCTCGGGATGAAGGAGCGGGGCAGGGAGAGATGCAGGGGATGGAGACGGGGCTTCGCCGGTCCAGATGTAGGCCGGAAGGGGTAGGGGCGCCGGTCGAGCTGCACCAGCGTTCTCGTTGCAGGAGACGGGATCCTTTTTTCGTGCTTTGGGAGGCGGAGGCAACTTGGCTCGTCGTCCATCTTCCTAAGCGGAGGATGCCTCGGTGACTTCTATGCAGCGTCAGGCTACGACGGCCGGCTCGGTGGATTGGAGATGGATGGATGAAAAGAGAAGAGGCTCGGCGGCCGCCGCCCTCGTGTGCACGTCTGGGGATAGGAGGTGAAGGTGGTACCTGCCGGCGGCGGGGCATCGAGCTACATCTTGTTGCCTACAGGCTACAGGACGGCAGGTCAACAAGGCAGGGGGCAGGGGCGGGGAGCTGTGCGGGGTGGGGTGTGTACTTTTTTTTTGAGATTGGGTGGGGTATGTACTGGAATACTGGTAACTGGTCGATCCAAAATAAGCCACAACAACAACAACAAAAAACGAATTCTTTCTTTGTTCTGAACAGACGGTAAAATGGTAGAAAAAGAATCCAACACGGACCATTCCCTGAGTTGAACAATTTTGCACATTTTTTGTAAACAAAACTAGACACAGTTGAACAAATAATGTCAAATCGATAACAAATAATTGGTTTGGCCACTTCCTTTCAATGCATTTGATGTCCAGTTAGTTTTTCTTAAGTAAAATCGAACAATAATGGACTCTTTATATTTTCTAGGATACTGTACACATGAATTTTCACGTGCAACAAATTTAGATATACGACGATAAAATAAACTAGGGAGGCCGTAACAACGCACGGGCACTCAGCTAGTTTGAATGTAATATTTGACACATTTTGAAATGTTAAAAAAATTCAAACGAAAAATTCACAAGTACGTCTTCATATGTTGTGTGTGCACAAAGTCGTTTTACGAAAAACCTACTTGTCATTTGGTCTACGTAAAAAGACAAATTTTGATGCTAAAAAGAAGACATTGTATCATACATGTTTTATCTTTTTTACACCGATTACATGCAATGTCATTTTTTCGCAAAACTTTTACGAACACATATGAATTATGAAGATGTACATGTAAAATTTTTCGTTTGAATTTTTTAACACTCAGAAATATAATTTTTTGGCATAGGGAGCATATGCACATGGGAGCTGAATTGAATTTCCGTTTCAGGTTGGTGGTATTGTGGACCAGCTTATACAGTTTGGGAAAGTGACAAGACCTATTCTACGGATAAAATTTGCGCCTGATCAATCTGAGGACTAGCTGGGATTAAGTGGAGTTTGTCTTGGATGCTCCTCAAAACGGACCAGCTGGCAAAGTGGTATTGTCCATCAATATTATATGTGTTTTCTACAAATTAAGTGGAACTTAACCAGCAACCATCAGTTTCTTACAGTAGTCATATTCGAGTTTGTTTCAGTTTCAGTTAACAACGTTACACCTAGTACAAGAAGATCTTGTGTTGCTACTGCAGTACATAAATGATGGCTGTGTGCATCAATTGAACAATGTTCTCCCCCACTTCCTCATTCTCAGAACTAATAGCTTAAGTAACAGAGCAGATACATTTCATTAGTTGACAAAAGGCCGAACTTCTGTGTAGTCACTAGTTAATAGAACAAAACTCTTCTTTTGTCGTTCCTTGCAAATAATGTTAATGCATTTTTTCTAGACATGTTCCTGGAGTACATGACTTGTGCAGCTCAAGAATTATTTGTCATGTCATATGCAGGGCCTGCAATCAACCATATTGGATGCCTACAGCTACAGGCGTCTAATTTTTGGAGATATAATTGCCTCAGTGAAGATACAAAGGTACCTGTAGCGTATCTTGGATCAGTGTAAAGTGGGAAGCGACCTGTACCGTATCTTGGATTAGCGTAAAGTGGGAGAGACGGTAAGATTTTCGCACCTGTTAAAAAGATCTAAGGTACTCTTGATAACTGCTAAGTAGGGTGGCAAGCAGCGTCGCGCATAAGCCTGCCCGCTAGAAACTACTTTAAAGAGCCTGATGTGCATAATTATGGGCTACTCCATTGAGTTCCCTCTTGATGGTAAACTCCTGCTGTAGAAGGATCAGTGTATTCAACAATTTGCCTTCTAATTTCCCACGGAACCTGTTGAAGTGCTGTCAACTCAGATCGCCGCCGCCAGAGCCAGACCACTGTTGTCCGTGAAGAAAGTATGATCCTGCAAAGGGCTAAAGAACCCTTGCAGCAAAAAAGCAGAGCATCCGCCTGAAGCGCTGAAGGAGAGGTTGGAATGGAAGCCTGGATCATAACTTTGGAAGCACCATGCAACATGTCAAGTTGGCAGTATACTCAAATCCCAGTAGCTGTTGCTGAAGCTAGTATTTTTTTTGAACGCGGAAGAGCCACGAATTACTCTGAAGCTGTATTAAGCAGCGGTAACTTTACAACCAGGACCCTTATAACTGTTAGAAGTAATCGAGAGACAAAGCAAGAGACAACGAATAGAATGATTCAACTATGTTCTTTATTGATAATGTTTATGTATATATACAATGGGAAGGGATGCAACCAAGAGACACGGCTGTTAGCGAAGGGGTGGATAGAGAGGAGCAACCGTAGGCGGTTGCCAAACTGGCAACCGCGCTCACATGTGGGAATGCGGGGATTCCCCTAATTAACCGCTTGGATTAATTACTCTTAACACTCCCCCTAATCACCGCTTGACTATATCTTTGTTCATCATCTTCATAAAGTCTCCTCCAAAAACCCTGTGGGAAAAATATGAGGAGTGATGTTTGATATGTCGCTAAAACTCCTTTAAACCCAGTGGGAAAATAAGGAGAAAATAATGCAACATATTAAAGTTGGATATGCTGTTAAAACTCCTTCAAACCCAGTGGGAAAATAAGGAGAAAATGATACAGCATATTATGATTATTGCCTCCGTTTACTCAATATGAAATAGTTCCATAGAATATAGAGGTCAACAAATATGTCGTGTATACTTTTCTAAAAACCCCGATGGGGAAAACAAAAAGTATGACATATGATCTTGTGTTGATATTACCTCATTAAAAACCTTGATGAGAACCTTGATAGTAAACTCATAAAGGGAAAAAGAGTGTAATATGATGCTTTGAATAGGAGTAATCCAGAGAGATACTCCCCCTGATTCTTGCAAATCATGAAGCCATCGAATACCAATTCTATGAGAATATTTCTAGAATATGAAAGTTGGTAGAGACTTCGTGAATAGGTCAGCAAGGTTATCGCATGATTTTGACTTGCAAGATGTTTATTCTCCGGCTATTAAGAAGCTCATGGAGATAAAACAATTTAGAGGCAATATGCTTAATGATATTGCTCTCGATGTATCCTATTTGCATCCATGCAACACAAGCAACATTATATGTGTAGATAATGGTTGATGATTCAAGAGAACCAATACCACATGACTCATGTATGTGGTTTATCATTTCGTAAAGCTACACGTGTAACGTGGCTTTGTATTCCAGAATGATTGGTAGGTGAAGTCACCGAAGTCTGTTTCGAAGACATCAATGGAGTGACACTTCCTCCATGTAGGTACACATTATGGGGATCATTCAAGTAGCCAACATCAGAGTATCCTGATGATATTGGAGTTCAGATTTCTCTGAAATTACCAGAATAGGTCAAGTAATGTGTGGTGCCTTGGAGATATCGGAAGATATTCTTGATTCCCAACCAGTTGTTTTGATGGGTCCAATGGCACTAGGATATGGAACTTTAAGTCCCAACATCCCTTCTACATCATCCCGTAGTTTGAGTGAATCTTTCTCTACGTCTAGAGATCGAACAATCGGCATGGGAGATGAATATAACTTGTCCATTTTAGGTTTCTCCAATATTTATGATATAGGCAACTTGGTGTACCATAATACTTGAGTGAAGTAGCCAGACTTGTAGTATCAAGCAATGTTTGGGTTTAACCAAATTCTTCATCTCAAATTCCGTCTTTTAGATGATCACGTGCTGTGTTATTGCAGGAATATCCTTGTGTATGACAAACACGTATGGGTAATCATCATTGTAGGAGTAATCCTTGTGAATAAGGAACTCACTATGTCGGTTGTACCAAAATATACCGACAACAATAAGCCATGTAATGACTCATTGATTTTTACACAATACATGTTGCATTTACATTTCGATTTAGATAGAGATTCCATTGGGAACCATACATGTCCAAATCTAGTGATCCACATGAAATGTAGCCACTACATCTATCAACTGCATAGATAGACGATTTTGCACTGCCAATAATATAATTATCGGAAAATTTTGAGGATTACAATCCTGTTTGGAGAGTAGGTCTCGGATCTCTGCGAAAACCCGACCTTATGCTACAAGCCTTGCTTTCTCACCACCTTGTTGTTCTCTAGAAGAAAACATATTGATTCCCGTAGGGAATTCAATTGGAGGAGCGAGGCTAATTCTGCTTGGACTGCATCCTTTATTTGTTTCAGTCCGAGCGAGTGGTTTACACTCTGCCATGGCCATGGTCTTTGGATCTGAATATTTTGAAGGATGTATGCAATCATACAAGAGAAATGTGTGTCGACAATTGTAGGCTTTTGTTATATGATTCTCCAGAATCGATATTGTAGGAGGAAATCTCATACACCTATGATGACTCTTCGTGATTTCCCAATACGCGTGAGTCCAGGTGTTCCGATGTCCCAGCCAGTGTGAGCAAACTGAATCTGGGGTTGTGGAGGTATCCCTTCCACTGGGTGTATACTACCCATAAGGTGTTTATCAACACAAGGTTGACTTGTATTTACTGATTTAGAGGATATCTCCTCGATTCCCTTTGTTGCTTGCAGGAAGCTAGATCCTGGTTAGAGGCCGTACTACTCCCTCTCTTTTCAGGTACGGGGAGTTGAGTGGTTTTTATTGGTACCTCCACTCTGTCGGGCGCAATTCTAGCCGAACTAAAGGATTTTGTAACACCTTTGATATCAGTAAATGAATATGGCAGGTTATTTACAATGAGTTGCAAATATGTGAATTCTGGACGTAGTCCAAATTCTTGAATACGTGGATATAAGGTAGGACATGGAGTCCCTATTAATTTCCTGGCATTCCATGTGATACATGAAATCTCCCCCTAATGCCTAGAAATAATCCATCCTTTAATATAAGCAATCAACATACTGGGCTATGAATGTATCCCCATTTAGGGCTTCAAGGTACGTGCTGATCGACGGAGATCTGTACCCCCAATAGATCCTCAGTCTGTGGGCCCAATGATGTATGTTGTGGTGGTGAGATCGGTATGCGTGAAACGCTTCTGAACTTACGCAGATAGGAAATGCTCGGAGGATTTCCATGTATCAGTTGCAGAGAAGGAGTCTGCGATATACAGTTAGTCAGTGAGCAGTGTGTAAAGCTGCATGACTCCAACGTGAAGTTGGTAATCGCAATTCATCAACAAAGGTCTTGCAATGAGTTTGATCCTCTTAATTATGGATCCGACCAAACCATTTTGAGTATGGACGTATGTGACAGAGTGCTGAACTTCAATCCCCAGGGCCATGCGAGTCAATGAAGCCACATGAGGAGAATTCTGCAACCTTGTCCATGCGAATTGATAAAATTTGACTTTCAAGATAATGGGCCTGTAACTTTATTACTTCCCTCATTATCGTGGTAAATGCATGGTTTCATGTGGACATAAGCCACACGTATGACCATCATGTAGATGCGTCAATGAATACCATGAAAATACCTAATATGGTCCACACAATGGTTGGATGAACACAAATGTCCCCCTGAATGAGTTCAAGGAACTGAAGTGGCTCATCTTTGTATGTTGAGGTGCGAAGGCCTCAAAATTGGCTTCCCAGTAGTGGCGCACGAGGTGCACACACATTCTAGTGAGGGAATTTGAACTCGAGCAAGTTGTGACCAATGGAATTGCTTTATATGCAACATGTGCTACGGGTTGGATGCACGTGTAGTACAATCCAAACGATGGAGAGTGTACTTTTTCAAATACTTGTTCCTCATCCATTGGATTGCTTCCCGTAGAAATCTATATATCGAGTTAAAGGATTTCCAGGATTGAAAAATCTTTCTCAGATATATAGAACTCATACAATCTTATTATATAAAAGTGCTGATACAATATACATGACAACAATACTTATGTTCTAATACAACTTCACACATGGACATAGATACATAAAGCGATCATTAAGGAGATAGTGGGACTAGCTAGTCAAAGTCTCCAAACATGTCCGTTGAGGCGTACTCAACCATCATGTTCTCCGTGCCCAAAGGGTCCTCTGATGTCTGGAGGGTCGTAGTGCTGCTAGGTCCCGAAGGAACGTCTTGCGAGCAACTAGCTCCATCAGTGCCATCCGGATGAAGGTTGAAGTTGGCTTCAAACCTTTTCCCTTGAGGTCCTTTGCATCCTTGGGATTGCTGGTAGAGAATGGCCAGATGCTTTGGGGTCTTGCACTTGTTAGTAGGATGCGTGTAGCACCCACACCTATCACAAAGCTTAGTTTTTTCAAACTTGGGCTTTGTGGTGCTGTACCCACAGTCCGAGTTTCTAGGCTTCTTGTTCCGCTTGCACTTTCGCTTACCATTGAATTTTGATGAGTTGCCTTTGGAAGCACCATCAAAATTATGTCCATTCGCAACATTCAAATGAACTTCAGGGAGAGGTTGGGAACCAACCGGGCGCTGAGAGCCATTCTTAGCGAGTAGCTCATCATGCTTTTCAGCCTGAAGTAGGATATGAATGAGGTCAGAATAGACTTGGTAGTCGTGAGCACGGTATTGCTGCTGGAGGAGCCTTTCAGATGGGAGCATAGTAGACAAAGTCTTTTCTATCTTTTCCGCATCAGTAGGTTCCTTCCCGCAAAAGCGCAATTTAGAACTTATCTTATGAACCTCATGATTGTACTCTCCAATGGACCTGAAGTCCTGGAGTCGAAGATGGGTCCAATCATGTAGTGCTTCAGGCAAGACAACTGCCTTCTGCTGTTCATACCTCGTTTTGAGGGCCTGAAACAAAGTAAATGGGGATTCCTCCTCCAAATACTCGGACTTAAGATCTTGGTGAATATGGTGCCTTATGATGTATAAGGCAGAATATTTCTGCTCATCTCTTAGTGGCGTGACTCCAGCCGGGAGGGGATCCTCTGGATTCTGGATTGCACGCACTAATCCACGGGATGCAAGAGCGATCTTGATGTCCATGGCCCAAGTAGGGTAGTTGCGGCCATCGAGCTCGAGTGGATCGAACTCTTTTCCAGCCATCGGTTACCTACATGGGTAAACCAGAGATTATTAATTTACACATGGTAAATTAAAAACCATCATGGTCATGTTGTAATAAACAATGCAAAATTAATGATATTCAAGATGTGAGCTTGAAAATCACTAGTGTGGGCTTCAAGTTGTTAAACATGACACATTGTAGATACTCCCCAAAAGGAATTTCGTGGTCCATCTCTCAGCACTAGAGAGTATAATCTGATAAAATCAGTAGATACTCATGTTTCTAGTACCTTATGTCATGATTTAAGTAAAATGTATGGGAGATCACTTGATAAGTAATCGCGGTAGCAGAGATAATCTGCAATGCGTGCAGTAGATCCGAGCACTACCTTTGATCCCAAACATCAACTTGAAGTAATCACTTAGAATTTTGCATATCAACTCGTGCTCGTATTAAGTCGAAGGCTCAATTAAGACGATGAGTTGATTTTATTTGCAAGAATATGAAAAACTCATTGCAAATATCAGATGCAATTAATCTCAACATGTTGATAACATGGAAATATGTGCATTACATCACAAAGTGCTAGAATACATATAGTACTCTACAGATTTACAGTACTGGAGATTAAATACTGCAATAAAACAGGTCTAAAAACAGATTTAAACTGCTAGAACTACTGTTAAAGGATAGAAATTGCGAAATCTGAAAAAAAATCTCAAGCAATTTCAGCCCAAAGGCATCCTAGTGGGCCGGCCCACATCCAGCCAAAGCGGTTACCACGAGTGGATAGCACATCGATCCCCAATCACCAGTCAACGCCATAGCCAGTACTGCGGCCGCGCACCACGAGCCATCGCCGCACGGGCGTTCTTCACCGGCGGCCGGAGCCGCTCCCTCCGCGGTCGCCCTCGTCAGAGGAGTATTCGAGCAGGCCGGCGCCAGACGCCACCCCCTTCGCGAGTCCCAGCGCCTCCGGGCTTCAAGTGCCTGCGCGGCGCCCACGGCCGCTCGACGGCAGGCTGGGGAGCGAGAGGCCGAAGGCCACAAGGCGGCGGCGAGCGCCCGCGCGAGGTGAAGAAGGAGTGGCCGGCGTCGGGCGCGGTGGAAGCGGGGGCGTTGCAGGTGTCGGGGACGGCAGCGTTGGCGGCACGACAGCGTCGGTGAAGGCGGCGCTTGAGAAGCTGCGCACGCCTGTGCCCAAGGCGAAGGAGGATGCTCCGGTCAGCGCCGAGACGAAGGCGAGCGCGTCGCCCTCGCAAACCTGCACGCGAGGCGCGTCCGTGGGGCGTGCCTCCGATGGCGTCGGCGTCAAGTGCTGAAGCTCTGGACGTGCCTCCGAACTCGAAGATGGAGGTGGGCGACAGGCCGGCCGTTGGAGGCTGCAGCACGGCACCCTCGCCGTCGTCCTCCGGAGGTGATGCCGTGCCGTTGCCGTACTCGTGCAGCGGGCAGACCACCCACCCGTGCGCAGGCATCAGAACGGCGGCGGCGGCGGCTCGTGTGCAGGGTCAACATCGACAGCCCCTAGCATTGGCACGGCCGTCGGCGGCGCAAGGGGCTGGACTGCCGGCGTAGAGCCGTTCACCGGACCGGCACTGCTCAGGTTGTGGCTGCGAGGGCCACGAGGGACGTGCACACCGTGGCGACGCCCACGGTAGCGACGGCCGTCGAAGCGACAAACGGCATGGACATGGCGAAGAAGATGGCGGCGTCCTCCAACTGCTATTCGACGGAGGCCGACGAAGCGGGAGCGACGGAAAAAACGGGGCATCAGGCGAGGCATGTTCTCACCTTTTTCTGCTTGTTGATTCCACCCTTGATCTTCTTATTCTGGCGATCGCTGGAGTTCGCTCTCGGTAGAGCGTGCTGATAACGTGTTAGAAGTAATCGAGAGACAAAGCGAGAGACAACGAATAGAATGATTCAACTGTGTTCTTTATTGATGATGTTTATGTATATATACAATGGGAAGGGATGCAACCAAGAGACACGGCTGTTAGCGAAGGGGTGGATAGAGAGGAGCAACCGTAGGCGGTTGCCAAACTGGCAACCGCGCTCACATGTGGGAATGCGGGGATTCCCCTAATTAACCGCTTGGATTAATTACTCTTAACAATAACGACCTCCAGCCAGAGGAGTGCATCCGCGATTTGCACAGGTGGCCAGCCGAGGCTGCGCCCAAGCGCTGTTGGGGATGAGCCCATCAAGCACGGAGATCCAGTAAGTAGCAATATGGGCCGCTCCATCCTTCCCTCACCACCATGGCCAGCCAAAGGCGCGATTCCTATGCTCCGCCCGCGGGCAGAGGAATATGGGCCGTGGCCCATCAGCGCACCCTTTTTAGTTTTTTTGTTTTGTTATTATTTTGGAAGGGTTTTTGGCTTTGTTTTTTTACAGATTCTCTGGATTTCTATTTTCCAGCTGGTTTTTTCGGTTTTGCTCGGCAATTCTCAAACATTTAAAATCTAAATTTATTTAACTTTTAAAAATTGTTTAAAATTTGAATTTTGTTCACATTCAAAATTCGTTCAAATATGAAATTTCTTCGCGTTTTAAATTTTTGAACAAATTCGAAATTTGTTCATATCTCAAATATGTTCAAATTCTAATTTTGTTCAAAATCGAAATTTGTTCAAAATCAAAAAAATTTCAAAATCAAAATTTATTAAAATTCGAATTTCATTCAAATATGAAATTTATTCTTGTTTCTAATTTTGAACAAATTCTAAATTTGTTCATATCTCAAATTTGTTCAATTCGAATTTTGTTCAAAATCAAAATTTGTTCAAATTCGAATTTTGTTCAAATAAAAAAAAGATCGTGTTTCGAATTTTGAATAAATTTGAAATTTGGTCATATCCCAATTTTGTTCAAATTCGAATTTTGTTCAAAATCTAAATATGTTCAAAATCAAAATTTGTTCAAATTCAAAATCTGAACAAATTTGAAATTAAAATTATTCAAATTTCAGAAAAAAAGAAAAAAAACAGACAAGAAGCATCACCTGGGCCGGCCCAACAAGAAAGTCACACGGGCGGAGCTAACTCCGGTCCGCCCGCGAGCGGAGACTAGGAGCCCCCAGCCAAAGGAGGGGTCATTTTATTTGCTGTCACCGAGTTCTTTGGCACAGGCTCACAAGTACCTATGTTGCTTGTAATAGACGTCATTTGAAAAGTTGGATAGGTAATTTCTCAGAGGGCCCATTTTGAACGAATGTAGGTCAAATCAAATATTGCCGTGACTTCTCCCGTTCTAGGCCCATTGCGGCCCCGCATGTCAGTATTTCTCCGTTTCATGTTAGTTCTAGCGTGTCAATCTGCGTGGCAATTCGATGTAACCGAGTTCACTATGCAGCGGTGTACGGTCAAGATCTAGTTTGTTCCTCCGCCCTTAACCTTGCCTGAACCTAGGATGGCGGCGGCGACACAGACAGATAGCGCTGCTTAAAGCTCGCGTGCCCGCGCCTGATGGCCCGCGGTGATACCGAATGTCGAGCGAGCCATTGCGCAGAGATAGATCGCCATCACCGGGAGACGAGCTGAGCAGCACAGAGGATGGAAGGGCCCGCAACTCAGGAATCATGTCTCACCCTGAGCAGTCGGAGGAGGTGAGCTTGTCTTCTCTTATGTATTTAACCATTCTTCATCGGTATCTACTAGCTGGATGTAGGAAATCAAGATATATTTTAGTGAGAGATGTTTGTTAGTCGAACACTAACAAGCATTTCTTATTTCCCCAACCTTGTGTCGAGTAGGATTTGCAAAGATTACAGCGTCACTCTACAAATTCATCAGTACGTTGGTATGCTTGACAATGGGAACTCCGTAGCTGTGGAGGGTTGTAAGGTAACCTTGCTCGTTACAAAAAGAAGCTTCAAGTCTATATTTGGGATGGTTGAACTTGTTCGTGGAATTGTTCCAATGGGCTCCGCACAAACTGCAGAATTCGAATGGGTATCACCACGGGGGGTTATTACACCTGTGGACATGGAAAAGATTGAAGATTAATTGGAAAGGTTTGCAGACTCTCCTGGCCACATTTTGCATGCTAAAATTATTGGTGGAACACGAGATGGTGTTGTTGCCCGGGCATCCAAGAAATTTCCTGCTGGTAATCAAAGAAAATCTGCTGCTGGTGCTCAAGCTGCTACACATCCTAGAAGTAAATGTGCTGCTATTGGTAACCCTGCTCCTGGTAAACATCATCCAGCTGCTGAACCTCCTGCTGGTGTTGAAAAACCTGCTGCTGCTGGTGCTGAAAAACCTGCTGCTGCTGAACCTCCTCCTCTTTTGAAAATGGTGGCCACCTTCGACCCCTACACTGCAGAACTGGATGATGGCTTAGATGTTCTCATTCCAAAACACGATGTTGATGTCTACGTCGATCGCCAGAAGGAGATACAAGTACCTGAACTGATTGGAAAGTTTAGTGAGAACTTGCTGCTGGGATCTCAACAAAAGGTAAAATATATGTGGTGGAATAGAAGAATCCATGATTCCATTGAGATTGGCGTTAACAGTCAACCTAATTTAGATGTGGCATTGGAGAAATATGGAACGGGCAACCATATACTGTTTCTCGGTTGCGTAGGCACCCGTGCTGATCCAGAGGGGGATGGTTTAACTGAAGGTAACGGGAACATTCCTAGTTCCATGAAGGATTGGATCAGCCCTAGTAAGGTTGGTACTGGAAATTTTAGTCCAAAGAATACTGCAAAGGTTACTCCAACAGATAGCTGAAGCGGAACCGCAAGCTCCTATGCAAGAGGACCTGTCCCAGAAAGAACGCCTCCGCGCAGTCTATGGCAGAGTGGTTGATGACCACCGAGGGGGAGAACAACCGCAAGAAGTCAACCAGAAAGAAGGCCACCGAGGAGAACACCCAGTGAACCACAAAAAAGACCACCGAGGAGAACACCCCCTTAACCACAAAGAAGACCACCGAGGAAACCACCCCCAAAAAGTCAACCACAAAGAAGACCACCGAGGATAAGACCCCCAAGATGTCAACCACAAAGAATACCACCGAGGAGAACACCCCAAAGAAGTCTACCACAAAGAAGACCACCGAGGAAACCACCCCCAAGAAGTCAACCACAAAGAAGACCACCGAGGATAAGACCCCCAAGAAGTCAACCACAAAGAAGACCACCGAGGAGAACACCCCCAAGAAGTCAACTGCGAAGAATTCCACCGAGGAGAACACCCCCAAGAAGTCAACCACAAAGAAGACCACCGAGGAGAACACCCCCAAGAAGTCAACCACAAAGAAGATCACCCCAAGAAGTATACCAATAAGGAGTCCACCCCCACCGGAAACACTAACAAGGAGTCCACCCCCAAGAAGGACTGGATGTTAGCAGACTCAGATAACGATGATACTTGTCAATGGGAATGCCAATTGGAGCAAGATTTATTTGAACAAAGGGCAGAACCACCATCACTAGTACAGACAGATGTGGAAGAAAATTTCTCAGCACAGCAAGTAGATTGACAGACTGTCAATGTCAAACCCATGGGAGGTGATGGCGTCGATGAACCCATGGCAGAGAAAACAATGTGTGATGTACTTGGCATCGCTAATGAACCTAGTGATGATGATGTAGAGGATGACAATGAAGGTCCTCCCGTTTCGGACATAGGGGAAGATGAGGACAGTGAAATAGAGGTGCTGGAACAAGAAACATGTGATGATGTAATCGACGAATCACTAATGGAGGAAGCTGCCATCCTGGTAGATGATGAGGTCACTAGCGAGTTAGCGATAACATATGATCCAGTGGTACCTGTAATTATGGTGGGCACATACTTCGCCAACATGGTAGAATTCAGGAAAGCATTTGCGCAATATTGTATTATCGGAGAGTTTGACGTCTTCAGAACTAGAAACACAAGGAAACGATACGAGGCGAGGTGCAGATTAGACTACTACAATGGGGAGAGGGTGAAGGATCAATGCCCATGGAAGATCTCCGTTAGGATACTTCCTGGTGGAGAAACAGTTAGGGTACTAACAAGCTTTCCTCCCACATAAATATCTATTTCTAACTGACGGGTTCGGGTTTTCATATGTGAAGCAAGTTTAGGAATTATTATGAAGCAACTAATGTATAAAATGAATGTTCCGATGCAGGTGAACAAGATGGGACCTGCACACAGGTGTCCAACAGGCTGCAAACTAAGATCTTCTTGTGCAACTCAAGAATGGGTTGAGAAGCATGATTTGGCCATTCTTAAGAAAACGCCCAATGAGACTGCCAAGGCGATTCAGGTAAAGCTTATGACTGATTACAACGTCGAGCTACCGTATCACATAGTTTGGGAAGGTAAAGAGAGAGCTTTGCAAATACTATACGGGGACTGGGAAAATAGTTTTAGGCTGTTGTACAGCTTCAAGGCTGAAATACAATCTAGGTCTCAAGGTAGTGTTGTCGAGATTGACACGAAAGAGGAGGAGGGGAACATATATTTTAACCGTTTTTTATGGCCCTTGAGCCCTGTATTCAAGGGTTCCAGAAGGGTTATAGGCCATATTTGAGTATAGACTCCACTATCCTCACTGGCAGATGGAATGGTTGTCTAGCATCAGCGACAGCACTGGATGGGCACAACTGGATGTTCCCGGTGGCATTCGGCCTGTTTCAGTCGGAATCAGAGGCGAACTGGGAGTGATTTATGAGGCAACTGCATAGATCAATAGGTGATGTTTCACTACTGGCCATAAGCACTGATGCATGCAAAGGATTAGCAAATGCTGTTTGGACAGTATTTCCACATGCTGAACAAAGAGAATGCCATGCTCATTTGATGTTGAACCTGTACAGGCACTACTCAGGCACTGTATATCGCTACATGTGGACTGCTGCTAGGGCCTACAAGTCTGAGAGCTACAAATTTTTTATGGACAAGATACATGCTGAGAACTCTAATTTTGTCGTATACTTGAAAAGGAATCACAACCTTTTATGGATGAGGAGTGCTTTTAATCCCGCAATAAAGTGTGATTACATAAACAACAACCTTGCTAAAACCGTAAATAACTGGGTCAAAGACTCAAAAGACCTTCCAGTTCATATGTTGATTGCGGTGACCCAGCATACCACTGCATGTTGTAGTATGCAAGTCGTTGATATAACATTTGCGGAACAAGCCTCCACAAATATTACATCCCTCAGAATGGTACAACAGAAACATTGCGGGCCCAAATACAAACTGATCCACATATTATTACAGACCAAAGCGTGATGATAACGAAATGCTCCCGATAAAGAGAACACCTCAAGTGCTTAGTGTTTACAGCAACTGGAAAGCTTCAAATAATTAAATAGATGAAGAACTCAACAACTTATTTTCATACTACAGTTGCTCGGTTCCTCGACTACGATCCTATACTACTAGTTAGTCCTTCTTCATTCTGAGCCTTCGTCGGAAGACGCTCCGTAGCGTATGAAGTAATCCACGCCTTCGACGCCTCGAGAGAGATCTGGCTCCTCTTAGAAGATGTCCTGCTGGCCTTTGATTGCGTTCAGAGTGGCTTCGTTGAGCTCTTCACAGTCTAGCAAGGGTTTAAGAGATTGGGGTGAGTAACGAGCGTTACCTAGCAAGTTTCTTTACAAAGAAGTTGTGTGATATGCACTATCTACAGCCATAGACCCAAAAGAGTCGTAGGCCTATGCAAGGTTTTGTCAATGTTTCTTGAAAGATTGCTTTTACTTTAGAAAACTATGCCCATCAGCCAACATAGGTAGTAGTGCCTTGAGAGCACCTTTTCTGCGGCGTTCGCAGCTCCTTCCCGGAACAAGGGGTAACATGTCACATCCTTTTACACTCTGCAGAGGTGTGTCCTTCCAAAAGAGATCAAAGCCTTGCTGCACAACCGAGCGTACTTCCCCGTCCACACTTCCATGGTGTGGGGCCCAGTCATTGATCCAAGCCAATCACTGCCTTCTCCGC
The DNA here is from genome assembly GCA_007115705.1 of Dactylis glomerata. NCBI lineage: Eukaryota > Viridiplantae > Streptophyta > Magnoliopsida > Poales > Poaceae > Dactylis > Dactylis glomerata. Next base: position 1,859,452 of record QXEO01000118.1, read on the forward strand.
ACAACGCATGCCCACCGAATTCACGCATAGCAGGTTATGCCCATGATATTCACCCCCAACGATGAAGTACCTAGGCGCCTCTTGCGGACCATCATAGACACCAGTGCCGTGAGAACTTAGGTGTCCTACCCATATGCAAGTAGTCCCGCAAGACCTACTGTGACCGACAACTGGCTGCCCGTTGACATGCGAACGAGAGAAGATACAGCTAGCTTTCACGTCCCATTCCAAGTCTCTTGGATGACACGTTTTTTACGGTGCTAGAATAACTGTGGCATTGGTAGTTAATCCTAGGTTTACTTTCCCGTGCAAGTGGAACCTCCACCACCACAATCTTACCGTGGTTCCACCTGCCAGCCCTCCTAGGTTATCACCACTGGTCGATAAACACTAGTCATATTACTTATGAAAATAGGTTTTTCATCCTTTTTGAAATGTTAGGGTTTGTAGTCAACACTTTGCAAGAAGTTTCAAAATCAGTGCAACCAAGAGGTATGAGCAAGATAAACTTGCCTTGTGACTGAAAGGTAATGGAGTAGGATACTTGGCGATGCTCCTGATCTCCTTGTTCTACAGAAATCTAAGCATTGTCCGGTAAGGACAATGTTTCAAGAAACAAATGGATGCTATGCACAATGATATGCTATGCATGGTGATTCATGGACTTGGTTTTCTTATTTGTGTGTTTTATCCAAGACTTGCTAGGGTTAAAGAATTCTTATAAAACACAAAGTTTTATTTGTGTGTTTTACCCTATTTATGTGTTAAGACAAGTAACTAAAGTTTGCAATCAAAGTTTTAAGTTATAAAACTCTTGTTGAGTTATTTAAAAAGGAAAAGGTTTAATTTTGAAAGAAGAAGTTCAATTTTAATAATAATAGTAATTAAGATTTTTGAAAATAGAATTTAAAAGCTTTTTAAAATTTGATTTAAAGAATAATTCAGAAATATGAATTATTTAGCTATTTCTTTCATTAAAGAATAAGAAATTGATTTATCAATGTTATTTGAGTTTGAATTAAATTCAAAAAGAAAATAACATTCAAACTTGAATTTAGAAATTTGTTTAAATAAATGGCCAAAGCCCTTTTTGGCCCAACTGGCCAACTGGCCCAAACCGGCCCACTCGGGCATGGCTAAGCCGACCCGGCTCGGGTCTGGGTCATTCACCCGACCCAGCCCAGCCCCTCTCGCACTCCTTTCTCTCCCCTCGATCTCTCTGGCGACTCGGATCACCGCCGCCGCCGCCTGGCCTCTCCAGCCAACTCTGGTGTCCTTCGCCGTCGCCACCTTGGGCGAAACACTCGCCCCCGCGCCCTCTACCAACTCCACCAAATGGAATCGCCGGCCGCTTCCTCCCCGAGGAGATCGGGGTGGTCTTCCCCCTCGGGATCTGCCGCCTCCGAGCACCTCTGATGCCGCGCCTCGCCGCTGGAGCTTGCTGAGCTGCTGAGCATGCTCAAGGGCTTGAGCTACGCGAGCTTTCGCCGGTGGAAGCGCCAGATGTGGTGCTCCCGGTGCTTCTCGGTGAAGACTCCCCTCGGCCGCGCCTGGTCGGCCGCGCGGGCACTGCCTTGCCATGCCGGCCAGGTTTGCACCTGGGCGCCTGGTGAGTGTGATCCTCCCCTTCTTCCTCTGCCCTCTCTCACTGGCCACGGTTTCTGACCATTTGGTCAAGATCAGTGAGCCTAGCTCACAGATCCTGCTCTCTGCTGCTGCTGCTTGATGCAAGCTTGGTTCAGTTAAATGTGTGTGTGCTACAACATGTGATGAACTATCTACTTCTCAATTCCTCTGTCAGTACACTTACTGACAGAAGTGTTATTCTGGATTTTGCTCATTTGCAAGATTCAGTTAATGTTTGTTGTATACTTGCAATGCTGAAATCACTCAGTTAGCTCTATATTATGGTATGCTAGATGATTCCCCTGTGATTTATGATATCTCAGTATTGTGGTAGCAAACTGAATTTCAATATTCAGTTAACTGCTAACCCTGGTCCAGTGATAAATGTGTTGCTGTGCTAGCTTCTGTTACTTGTTTATCCATGATAACCAGGTGATAGAATGACTTGCAGTGTTGCAAGCTTCTATGGAATTTGATTGAGCAAGAATATGATTCCTAGTTATACAGAACTAGGGAAATGATTTTGTTGCTGTCTATTGACCTAGCTGTCTATTATCAAGCTAGTTGTGTTGAGGTGCAAGATCTTCTGATCTTGTGCCCATCAACTAATTTCTGTGATCAATTTATGGTGAAACTTGCCCCTTTGAGTTAAGCCTATGATGCTGGTCTGAGGCTAGTGATAGTTAGTGAGGTGCCTAGCTTGCTTGTGTGCCCTCTGCTTGCTTATATGATGATGCTAGCATGTCTTGTGTGTTTGAGGTGCATGTCCAATAGGACATGTGCCCAGCACAAGCTTCTCAGTGATGTTTTGATCTCTAAGATGTGCCAGTGAAGTGCAAACTGAGGCTGATACTCTGATGTGAGTTTATTTGGCTTTTAATCATGATTCCCTATGATGAGCTTGGCAAAGCACTACTTTGCCAAACTGAGGGTTTATCCTGTAAACAACACATGCTGGAATCATGCACTAGCAGTGATGTGATGTGCAAGGTTTCTACCTGTAACCTGGAGTTGTGCAGTGATGGTGTTGTTTGCTGCTGTTGCTTGCTAGTGAGGATGGTTTGCTTCTAGCTGGCCTTCTCCTCCTAGTTCAGCTCCTGAGCTTGTCCTTCTCCTCCTGGACTTGCTGCGGAACAATTGTCCTTCTCCTCCTAGGCTTGGTCTTGAGCTTCAGTCCACCATCATGGTTTTGCTGGGGTATTTGGTGTGATGCTGTGCAAGAACTGGTGCTGTTCTTGGTGTTGTGTGCAAGAACTATGGTGTTCTTGTGGAACTCCAGTGCTGGACGTGTGAGTGCTGCTCCCCTGGTGATGCACATCTGGTCGACTGCTTGGCCTTGCTAGCAGCTGTGGTGTTGCCAGCTCCAGCTTCTCCTTTAGTGACTAAGCTCCTTGTGAGCTGTGTGCCTGTCGACTCACTCAGCTTGATCTAATCCATCCCCTGGCCGTGCTGTGCATCTGCTCTGCACCCTTGTTCATTGTAGCCCCAGTGATTTTAAAAGAACTGATGCTTCACTTGGTCATTTACACTCAATGATGCAATGGTAATATAATTACCAAAGTCTGAGAGTAAACTAATATTAACCTTTAATCTTTTTCTTCTGTTTATTTGCTTTGTTTTGCAGGTTGCAAATTATGAAGACTAAGAAGATGGAATTCATGAAGACTATTAGAAATAGTTTAGAATTAGGTTTCTATTCATTTTTCAACGATGTAATTTCTTTTCAGTTTATTAGCAATGTAAAGACATTGTATAAATTGTGGAATATCAATAAAGTACTATTTCTGTTTAAGTTATATTCAATTCCATTTCTTTTATCCAACTCAATATTTAATTGAGTTATTTCTTGATTAATAATTGAATATTCAAATTTGAGATAATTCAACAATCAATTTTAAATTCAAACTCACTTAAACATCAACATCAAGAGATCATAGCAAAAACCTTAGCAATCTAATAACCCCTAAACTCTAAAGGTGATTAGAAAGAAGTATTGCTCTCCCAGGTTTTTGAATTTGCGAGAAATCTACTCAGTTTTTAATATGCATGAATGCACAATAGTCCTAAATCTACCCTTCGTTTTGTCCTAAAAGCTGGGTTATTACAGTCTTCCCCCCTTATCAGAACTTCGTCCCGAAGTTAAAACTTTGTGTACCTGAATAGTTCTGGATATGCTTGTCTCAAATCCTCTTCTTTTTCCCAAGTTGCTTCCATTTTGGAGTGATGATTCCATTGTACTTTACAGAACTTGATTGCACGATTCTGAAGCCTCTTCCAGTTCTCCTCTAAGATCTTTATTGGCTTCTCCTCATAAGTCAAGTCTGCTTGAAGATCTTGGTCATCGTGTGTAACAGAGTCTTCGGGTGCTTTCAGACATTTCCGAAGTTGAGAAACATGGAAAACATTGTGAACTTGCTTCAATTTTGCTGGAAGCTCTAATTCAAAAGCAACACTTCAGTTTTGACTGAGAATCTTGAATGGTCCAATATATCTTGGGCTTAACTTCCCCTTAATTCTGAACCTCTTGACTCCTTTCATAGGACTAACTTTCAGATATACCAAATCCCCCACTTTGGGTTCCCATGACCGTCTCTTCTGATCTGCATAACTCTTTTGTCGACTTTGAGCTATCTTCAAACTGTCATGGATGGTATCAATGATGCCTTGCTTTTCTTGGATGAAATCAGTTTAAAATTCACGGTTGCCTCCAGGCTCAAACCAACATATTGGAGATCTGCACTTACGTCCATATAGCACTTCAAATGGTGCTGCTTTCAAGCTACTTTGATAACTGTTGTTGTAAGAAAATTCTGCTAACGGTAAGTGCTCATCCCACGAACCTCCAAAATCTAAAGCACATGCCCGTAGCATATCCTCCAAGATTTGATTTGTTCTTTCAGTTTGCCCTCCAGTTTGAGGATGATAAGCGGTGCTAAAGTCCAACTGTGATCCCAGAGCTGTATGAAGATCTCTCCAGAACGTGGATGTAAAAACAGACCCTCAATCAGAGACGATCTTCTTGGGCACTCCATGCTTACTAACGATCTCTTTTACATAGATCTCTACTAACCTTTTTGCACTATCTTTTTGGTTCACAGGCAAGAAATGTGCACTTTTGGTGAGTCGATCAACTATCACCCAGATCATATCCTTGTGCCTTTTGGTTAAAGGTAAACCGGTAATAAAATCCATCCCAATTTCTTCCCATTTCCACTCCGGAATGTCCAAAGATTGAAGTAACCCTGCTGGACTTTGATGCTCTGCCTTGACTCTCTGACAGGTGTGACATTCCGCTACATACTTGGCTACGTCCCGCTTCATGTTATTCCACCAGAACAACTCCTTGAGATCTATGTACATCCTCGTACTTTCCGGATGTATGGAGTATGGTGTCTCATGAGCCTCCTTGAGAATCAATCCTTTGATTTCCGGTATATCTGGCACACAGATTCTATTTTGAAACCAGAGTGAATCAAAATCACCCAAACGGAATTCAGATGGTCTACCCTCTTCAATCCTGCGGATTTCTTCGGTGATGAAAGGATCTTCATCTTGTCTTCTGATTATAGTGTATTTCAAGTCACTTTGTCTTTCCTCCAACACTCTCATAGTGTGGATACTCCCCAAAGATTTGACCTCTAGACATTGTATTTCTAGTCTTTCTAGATCCTTAAGCAATTCCTCTGGAAGTTCTCTATCCATCATCTGTGTTTATGTACTCTTCCGGCTTAATGCATCGGCTACCACATTAACCTTTCCAGGAGTATAGTTAATAGTAAGATCATAATCATTGATCAACTCTAGCCATCTTTTCTGCCTCATGTTCAACTCCTTCTGAGTAAAGAAGTATTTAAGGCTCTTGTGATCGGTATATAGCTCACATTTGGCTCCATAGAGAAATTGCCTCCATTGCTTGAGAGCAAACACAACGGCTGCCAATTCTAAATCATGTGTTGGATAATTGACTTCATGTGACTTGAGTTGTCTGGAACCATAAGCAATAACCTTTCGGTCTTGCATCAAAACACAGCCCAATCCATTCTTGGATGCATCGCAGTAAACTGTGTAATCCTTTCCAGTTTCTGGTACTGCTAAGATAGGTGCTGTTGTGAGTCTCCTTTTTAGCTCTTGAAAACTCTCTTCACACTTTTCAGACCACTCAAATGGAGTGTTTTTCCTTAACAATTTGGTCATCGGCCCTGCTATCTTTGAGAATCCTTCAATGAATCTCCGATAGTATTCAGCCATTTCCAGAAAACCTCTAATCTCCTTCACATTGGTTGGTGCTTGCCAATCCAAAACTGACTGAACTTTGCTTGGATTCACGGCAATCCCTTCCTTGCTAATGACATGACCAAGGAATTCCACTTGATCCAGCCAAAATTCACACTTACTGAATTTAGCATACAGCTGATGTTCCCTTAACACTTGCAATCTATTCTGAGATGTTTTGCATGATCCTCTTTATTTTTGGAGTAAATCAATATGTCATCGATGAACACTATCACGAACTTGTCCAGATATGGCATGAAAATCTTGTTCATCAAATTCATGAAAATTGCTGGAGCATTGGTCAGCCCAAAAGGAACAACTAAGTATTTATGATGGCCATACATTGAGACAAATGCAGTCTTTGGTACATCTTCTGGCTTGATCTTGATTTGATGATAACCAGATCTCAAATCAATTTTTGAGAAAACCCCAGCTCCATGAACTTGATCAAACAAATATTGAATTCTTGGCAAAGGATACTTGTTCTTGATGGTGACATTGTTCAGATTCCTGAAATCCCCACACATTCTTCTGCCTCCATCTCTTTTATCAACAAATATGACTGGTGAACCCCAAGGTTATATACTTTCTTGGATGAATCCCTTGCTTTCCAAGTCATCAAGCTGCTCTTTCAGTTCTTTCAGCTCTTTAGGACCCATTTTATAGGGTGCTTGTGAAATTGGTGTTGTGCCCGGCTTTAGATCAATAGTGAATTCTATCTCCCGATCCGGTGGCATTCCTGGTAATTCTTGAGGAAATACATCCATGAACTCATTAACCACTGGAATATCTTCTAACTTAGCCTCTTACAGAGAATTGAGTTGAATTCCAATCTCAACATGGGTGTGCTTATCTGCTTGGTAGGTGATTCTCCCACCTCTAGGCTTCCGGATTGACACAGTCTTTTCTTCACAATCAATGTGTGCTCCATGATCGGACATCCAATCCATTCCCAGAACAACTTCAATGTTTTTAAGTGGAAGAACATAGAGATCGGCAAAGTAAGGATAGTCACAGATCGTAATGACCTGGTCTGGTTTGAATTGGGATACTAAAAGTTTACCCCCGGCCGTCACAATAGTCATAGGATGAGCTATCGCCTGACACCTTAACCCATATTTTTCAACAAAATCTTTGGAAATGAATGATGTAGTGGCACCGGTATCAAAAAGAACTTTGCCGGGATGAGTAAGGATGCTGAGCGTACCTATGACCGCCGTTTCCGAATTGTTAGCTTCTTTCAGAGATGTGCAATTCAGCCTCCCAAAGTTCCGGCCTCTTTTTCCGTTGTCATTCTTGCTGCTACTGCCACCTCCAGATGCAGGTCGACCACCTCCTCCGGACTTGCCTCCATGGTTATCCGGCCATCCACCAGCTGGTTTATTTGGACAATCTGGATGAATATGCCCTTCCTTCCCGCAAGCATAATAGATAATACTCGGCTTGGTGCATTCTCTCTGAACATGACCTGGAAGTCCACACTTGTGACAGAGGATCTGACCTTTTGGTGTGAATGCCTAGCGATTGGGTGGAGCTTCTCCTGGTCTAACCCTGGGTTTGAAACTCAGATTTGGAGTACTTCAGGTTGGTTGAACTCTCTTGGCTTCAGTCTTGGCCCTCTTCAGTCGGCTCATCTGAACCAACTTATAGTCATTCTCCCAGGTAATAGCTGTGTCCATCAATTCTTGGAAGTTACGCAGCTTAGTCAACTTCATCTGCATTGCCGCATATGGATCCAGACCCCTGAGGAACCTTTTCATCCTCTTGCTGTCAGTACTCACCTCGTCACTTGCGTAACGAGAGAGTCTCGTGAACTCCTTGATGTAAGCCATCATTGTTGCACTCCCCTGCTTGAGGTCTTCAAATTCCCTCCTCTTGAGCTCAACCACACTTTCTGGCACATGAAAGGTACATAATTTTTCTTTGAACTCATCCATCAGTGAGTCATGTGGAATAGCGGTAAAAGTGGTACCTGCTAACTCCACCGCTCTGCACTCCCTGATAGTCGCAATAGCTCTCACTACCGCCTCGTGATAAGCTGCAGTCTCACCTCTTCCCTCTCCGGAAGGCTGAACTGTACTAGGTGCTAATCCATCTGGTAGCATGATCACGACACGGTACTTAACCACAGTCCCGTCATCCTTGTAAGTATAGGTCTTAACAGGGATGTCGGTGCTGAGTCCAAAAGCCCATAGTAGTGACCCTAACTGCTGAGTCAAGGTTCCCTCATAGTCTTCCAGAGTCTTCCTCTGTGACCAAACGGTACGTGCAGGAATTCTCGATGCCATAATAGCTGTTAAAAAAATAAGGTACAGAATTAGTATGATGCATCATAATAAAGAATTGTAACACTAAAAGTATGACTAAGTTATTCCCAAGTGAATAACCATCATAAATTTAGAGAACTCTTTACCATTGCTACTAGACTCCGACAGGTTCTATCCCTTTACTAGGTTTCCAACCTAAGGTCAAAGCAATTGCTCTGATACCAGCTGCGGTGACCCAGCATACCACTGCATGTTGTAGTATGCAAGTCGTTGATATAACACTTGCGGAACAAGCCTCCACAAATATTACATCCCTCAGAATGGTACAACAGAAACATTGCGGGCCCAAATACAAACTGACCCACATATTATTACAGACCAAAGCGTGATGATAACGAAATGCTCCCGATAAAGAGAACACCTCAAGTGCTTAGTGTTTACAGCAACTAGAAAGCTTCAAATAATTAAACAGATGAAGAACTCAACAACTTATTTTCATACTACAGTTGCTCGGTTCCTCGACTACGATCCTATACTACAAGTTAGTCCTTCTTCATTCTGAACCTTCGTCAGAAGACGCTCCATAGCGTATGAAGTAATCCACGCCTTCGACGCCGCGAGAGAGATCTGGCTCCTCATAGAAGATGTCCTGCTGTCCTTCGATTGCGTTCAGAGTGGCTTCGTCGAGCTCTTCACAGTCTAGCAAGGGTTTAAGAGATTGGGGTGAGTAACGAGCATTACCCAGCAAGTTTCTTTACAAAGAAGTTGTGTGATATGCACTATCTACAGCCACAGACCCAAAAGAGTCGTAGGCCTATGCAAGGTTTTGTCAATGTTTCTTGAAAGATTGCTTTTACTTTAGAAAACTATGCCCATCAGCCAACACAGGTAGTAGTGCCTTGAGAGCACCTTTCCTGCGGCGTTCGCAGCTCCTTCCCGGAACAAGGGGTAACGTGTCACATCCTATTACACTCTGCAGAGGTGTGTCCTTCCAAAAGAGATCAAAGCCTTGCTGCACAACCGGGCGTACTTTCCCGTCCACACTTCCATGGTGTGGGGCCCAGTCATTGATCCAAGCCAATCACTGCCTTCTCCGCACAACGCATGCCCACCCAATTCATGCATAGCAGGTTATGCCCCTGATATTCACCCCCAACGATGAAGTACCTAGGCGCCTCTTGCGGACCATCATAGACACCAGTGCCGTGAGAACTTAGGTGTCCCACCCATATGCAAGTAGTCCCGCAAGACCTACTGCGATCGGCAACTGGCTGCCCGTTGACATGCGAACAAGAGAAGATATAGCTGACTTTCCCGTCCCATTCCAAGTCTCTTGGATGACACGGTTTTTACGGCGCTAGAATAACTATGGCATTGGTAGTTAATCCTAGGTTTACTTTCCCGTGCAAGTGGAACCTCCACCACCACAATCTTACCGTGGTTCCACCTGCCAGCCCTCCTAGGTTATCACCACTGGTCGATAACCACTAGTCATATTACTTATGAAAATAGGTTTTCCATCCTTTTTGAAATGTTAGGGTTTGCAGTCAACACTTTAGAAGAAGTTTCAAAATCAGTGCAACCAAGAGGTATGAGCAAGATAAACTTGCCTTGTGACTGAAAGGTAATGGAGTCGGATACTTGGCGATGCTCCTGATCTCCTTGTTCTACAGAAATCCAAGCATTGTCCGGTAAGGACAATGTTTCAAGAAACAAATGGATGCTATGCACAATGATATGCTATGCATGGTGATTCATGGACTTGGTTTTCTTATTTGTGTGTTTTACCCAAGACTTGCTAGGGTTAAAGAATTCTTATAAAACATAAAGTTTTATTTGTGTGTTTTACCCTATTTATGTGTTAAGAGAAGTAACTAAAGTTTGCAATCAAAGTTTTAAGTTATAAAACTCTTGTTGAGTTATTTGAAAAGGAAAAGGTTTAATTTTGAAAGAAGAAGTTTAATTTTAATAATAATAGTAATTAAGATTTTTGAAAATAGAATTTAAAAGCTTTTTAAAATTTGATTTAAAAAATAATTCAGAAATATGAATTATTTAGCTATTTCTTTCATTAAAGAATAGGAAATTGATTTATCAATGTTATTTGAGTTTTGAATTTGAATTAAATTCAAAAAGAAAATAACATTCAAACTTGAATTTAGAAATTTGTTTAAATAAATGGCCAAAGCCCTTTTCGGCCCAACTGGCCCAAACCGGCCCACTCGGGCACAGCTAAGCCGACCCGGCTCGGGTCTGGGTCATTCACCCGACCCAGCCCAGGCCCTCTCGCACTCCTTTCTCTCCCCTCGATCTCTCTGGCGACTCGGATCGCCACCGCCGCCGCCTGGCCTCTCCGGCCAACTCCGGTGGCCTCCGCCGCCGCCACCTTGGGCGAAACACTCGCCCCCGCGCCCTCTACCAGCTCCACCAAATGGAATCACCGGCCGCTTCCTCCCCGAGGAGATCGGGGTGGTCTTCCCCCTCGGGATCTGCCGCCTCCGAGCACCTCTGATGCCGCGCCTCACCGCTAGAGCTTGCTGAGCTGCTGAGCATGCTCAAGTGCTTGAGCTGCGTGAGCTTTCGCCGGTGGAAGCGCCAGATGTGGTGCTCCCGGTGCTTCTCGGTGAAGACTCCCCTCGGCCACGCCTGGTCGGCCACGCGGGCACTGCCTCGCCATGTCGGCCAGGTATGCACCTGGGCGCCTGGTGAGTGTGATCCTCCCCTTCTTCCTCTGCCCTCTCTCACTGGCCACGGTTTCTGACCATTTGGTCAAGATCAGTGAGCCTAGCTCACAGATCCTGCTCTGTGCTGCTGCTGCTTGATGCAAGCTTGGTTCAGTTAAATGTGTGTGTGCTACAGCATGTGATGAACTATCTACTTCTCAATTCCTCTGTCAGTACACTTACTGACAGAAGTGTTATTCTGAATTTTGCTCATTTGCAAGATTCAGTTAATGTTTGTTGTATACTTGCAATGCTGAAATCACTCAGTTAGCTCTATATTATGGTATGCTAGATGATTCCCCTGTGATTTATGATATCTCAGTATTGTGGTAGCAAACTGAATTTCAATATTCAGTTAACTGCTAACCCTGGTCTAGTGATAAATGTGTTGCTGTGCTAGCTTCTGTTACTTGTTTATCCATGATAACCAGGTGATAGAATGACTTGCAGTGTTGCAAGCTTCTATGGAATTTGATTGAGCAAGAATATGATTCCTAGTTATATAGAACTAGGGAAATGATTTTGCTGCTGTCTATTGTCCTAGCTGTCTATTATCAAGCTAGTTGTGTTGAGGTGCAAGATCTTCTGATCTTGTGCCTAGCAACTAATTTCTCTGATCAATTTATGGTGAAACTTGCCCCTTTGAGTTAAGCCTATGATGCTGGTCTGAGGCTAGTGATAGTTAGTGAGGTGCCTAGCTTGCTTGTGTGCCCTCTGCTTGCTTATATGATGATGCTAGCATGTCTTGTGTGTTTGAGGTACATGTCCAATAGGACATGTGCCCAGCACAAGCTTCTCAGTGATGTTTTGATCTCTAAGATGTGCCAGTGAAGTGCAAACTGAGGCTGATACTCTGATGTGAGTTTATTTGGCTTTTAATCATGATTCCCTATGATGAGCTTGGCAAAGCACTACTTTGCCAAACTGAGGGTTTATCCTGTAAACAACACATGCTGGAATCATGCACTAGCAGTGATGTGATGTGCAAGGTTTCTACCTGTAACATGGAGTTGTGCAGTGATGGTGTTGTTTGCTGCTGTTGCTTGCTAGTGAGGATGGTTTGCTTCTAGCTGGCCTTCTCCTCCTAGTTCAGCTCCTGAGCTTGTCCTTCTCCTCCTGGACTTGCTGCGGAACAATTGTCCTTCTCCTCCTAGGCTTGGTCTTGAGCTTCAGTCCACCATCATGGTTTTGCTGGGGTATTTGGTGTGATGCTGTGCAAGAACTGGTGCTGTTCTTGGTGTTGTGTGCAAGAACTGTGGTGTTCTTGTGGAACTCCAGTGCTGGACGTGTGAGTGCTGCTCCCCTGGTGATGCACATCTGGTCGACTGCTTGGCCTTGCTAGCAGCTGTGGTGTTGCCAGCTCCAGCTTCTCCTTTAGTGACTAAGCTCCTTGTGAGCTGTGTGCCTGTCGACTCACTCAGCTTGATCTAATCCATCCCCTGGCCGTGCTGTGCATCTGCTCTGCACCCTTGTTCATTGTAGCCCCAGTGATTTTAAAAGAACTGATGCTTCACTTGGTCATTTACACTCAATGATGCAATGGTAATATAATTACCAAAGTCTGAGAGTAAACTAATATTAACCTTTAATCTTTTTCTTCTGTTTATTTGCTTTGTTTTGCAGGTTGCAAATTATGAAGACTAAGAAGATGGAATTCATGAAGACTATTAGAAATAGTTTAGAATTAGGTTTCTATTCATTTTTCAATGATGTAATTTCTTTTCAGTTTATTAGCAATGTAAAGACATTGTATAAATTGTGGAATATCAATAAAGTACTATTTCTGTTTAATTTATATTCAATTCCATTTCTTTTATCCAACTCAATATTTAATTGAGTTATTTCTTGATTAATAATTGAATATTCAAATTTGAGATAATTCAACAATCAATTTTAAATTCAAACTCACTTAAACATCAACATCAAGAGATCATAGCAAAACCCTTAGCAATGTAATAACCCCTAAACTCTAAAGGTGATTAGAAAGAAGTATTGCTCTCCCAGGTTTTTGAATTTGCGAGAAATTTACTCAGTTTTTAAGATGCATGAATGCACAATAGTCCTAAATCTACCCTTCGTTTTGTCCTAAAAGTTGGGTTTTTACATTGATGGACACCATACGAGGTATGTTGATGAGGCTGATAAAAGTAAAAAGAGATATTGGGGACAGACTAAGAGGGCACATTCTTCCCGCTGTTATTCAGCAAATAAACCAGAGAAGTCGAGGTCTTGGTTACCTTAGAGTGGAGAGTCTAACGACCACAGCTGTGAGGTGAGAGATTTGAGCCAGAATGGCTGAGGCATGTCGTGAAGATTGACAGTAGAGAATGCAGCTGCTTAGAGTGGCAGCATACTGGGAAGCCATGCCCACACGCGTTAATCTTCTTGGTTCACAAAAGAACTCTGCCACACCTTGATCAATATGTGAGTGAGTACTTCTCTTTGGCTAAATTTCGAGCTACCTACGCAGGTGCCGTCCCTCCTTGCATAGACCAGTCATAGTGGCCTGTGGTTCAACTACCTTTCAAGCTATGCCAGCCAAATGTTAAAAGAGGCAAAGGAAGACCTAGGATGAGTAGGTTCAAGAATTTCATGGAGAAGCAGGGCATGCCTTTTAGTGGTAGCAAGAAAGGCAAAAACAGATGTAAGCAGTGCAAATGTATTGGACATAGAGCAGCGGGGTGTCCTTTGAACGGACCAAAGGCTAGGTATGAAGTATTTGCGTGTATGATCTTTATTTATAATTAGGTAATATCTATGCTCAGCTGGGGCTTACCTGCTTTCTAACATTTGTGAGGAAGCGCAAGACAAGGTGCAAGACTGCTGATGCTGTCTATGTGCTTCACGAGGAAGTTGAGTGGAGTGATGATGACACGGGATCTGATTCAGATTGGCCGGACATTCCAGAACCTTCTGATCCAACATACAAGAAGGCGAGAAAACTGTCCCCAAAGAGGAAGAAGACAGCTAGGTCGAACTAAGACTAATTCAGTCTTTTTTATGAGTGCTCCGTCTCTGTAATACAACAAAATTCTGAAAACTATTTTTATGGACCATGTGTGTTTGTGTGTGCATTGTAAAACAGGGGCCCTGGACCTGCCTGAAATTCTGTCCGAACTGTATTTGTTATGGAATTTGTAATTTGTAAACTATGTACTCATTTTTAATAAGCCTTGTTTGACATTATGCATATGTTCTTATATTGGTGTTTTTGTTCAGAGGGACAGTCAGAAAAGGCAGAATAAATGGCATAGGATAACATTTCACATTACACAATATTTGGGTCCTTACAGTTCTGCTTTTCAGGTGCTAGACATCATAATGCCAACATAAACTGCAAATGCCATGGAACATATCCATATGAAAAGCAGATTGTTTCCACCATCTGCCCTAACCTTGATCTGCTCTATTTCAGCTGCTTGCTTCTGCAACTGAGCATGCACACCACCACTCTACTCGAGCTTCCGAAGTTGGTCCAGAAGATCCTTGTTTTCATCAAGCAGCGCACGGTTCTCCTCCATATTCTCCCATACAGCACCACGAAGATCACGAATAAGCTCTCTCTAGAAAACTGGCAGCGGGTCGTCCATCCACTCATACTTCTCACAGCCTCGGCCCTTGCCTTCCTGCCAAAAACATAGTAAAGGAAGAGGAAAGATGTGAGAATTAAAATAACTAAACTGGCAAACAAACATGATTAGTTTACAATAATACCGCGCGGATGCCGCAGTTGTAGAATCTTCTCCTAGCGTTTTCATCCGTCCATGCAATCCATCTTGGCATCTTTACTCCACAGTCACAGATTTTGTCTGGCGAATAGTCATAGGGCTTACTCCGGTATGGGATAGGGGAGCGTCGGCGAGCCGTCCCTGAATCCGCCCGTGAAGAACTGCAGTAGCCGCGAACCATTGCCTTGCACCCAAGGGAGAGCACAGCAGAGGGACTAGGTGGGGAACTAGAACAGCAGATGTGAGCTAGCCCGGAAAAGAATCATAGGTGCAAGGGGGAGATGGGAAGAAGGAAGAATCGGAGTGACGACGCTGCTCTTGCATTCGGCAGTTATACCAGCGCGCCCCCCAGAATATGACCGTTTGAGTATGACAGGTGGGATCGTGCAATGCAACTATGCCACCAATGAAATTGCCATCATGGACACTAAGAAAATGTATTGTTTACAAGCATGGAAGCTATGCACAGTCGCTGGGGGCATGTGCTTCCATGGAGAGGTACCCTGTCAAAAAGATCTGTTTCCCTCTGGGAAGACACCACGAACACTAGCCTCCGCCTCCTGTTCTTCACATGAGCGAGCCCTCCCCGTAGTTCAGATGCCTCGCACCGGCCGCTACAACACCTCCCGCGCATGACGCGGAAGCTCCACCCCAGGCCTCAGCCATGCCACCCCAGGCCTCAGCCACGGTGGTGGTACGTACTACCACAGCGGGAACTCCACGCCCGGTCATGCACAACGCGGAAGGTCAAGCTGCCGCTGCATCAGATGGCCATGGTGGCTTGAACCGAGCAGCAATGCATCTACTCCAACTCCTACTTCTTCGACCTCGAGCAGGTCTGGCAGTGGCTCCAGCAGGCCTCGCAGTGTAGGCCAGTTCAAGACCGCCCTCTAACCCGTACCATTCATCAATCTTGAATCAGACGATGAGGACGGCGGCGTCAACACTGAGCAGCCAAGATCCGCCGCTGCAAAGTTTGCGCGAGACATGAAGACGGCCATGACCAGGTCATTGGAACCCCAGGGCAGGGGGAAGGGCAAGGCAACCACGATGGAGGATGAAGTAGAGGGCAAGGACAAGGCCCCAATGGAGGTCGACTCCGACGACTCTGACGACGTCATGTACTGGGTTTAGCTAGTGGTTAAGTTAGTAATCTGTGAAGAAAATGCAAATGGCATGCATATTAGCTAGCATTTTCTGTTCAATGCAACTTATCTTGCGTAAGATTTGACCCTTCCATTTTCAGTTAATATATAAAATATAATGCATTTTATCTTCTGGCGTGTCCTGGCATGCCTTCTCGTGTATGCGGACCGGCGTGTCTAGCCAGGACCCTGGCACTGGCACGATGGGACGGGGCAGTGAGCGTCAGTTAATTGGCGCCACGTATCCACCCGCGTGCCGGGCGGGGGCTCTATTTTTTCATTTACGGAGCATATAGCTTGCATGAGAAGGCTAGAAGACAGAGAGCAGTGGTTGGACCACGGGCTGGGCTGTTTGACTATCTTGCCATATTATTCATTCACCTACTTCCTTCTCCTTCCTCCTGCCTGGCCCCCCATCCGCTATGTCTAGCCATGCCTCCAAAGAGAAACTGCCCCCTAACGACTCAGGAAGCGGAGAGAATGGAGAGAGCTCGCCGCCGGAAGGAACTTGCTCCATCCATTAGAGAAAGCCCTCACATAGAGGCGCAATCTTTGCTCTCCCTGATGGAGAAGGGAAAACTTCAATCAGGTGAGGGCTCATCCGGGTACTGGGACGAATTCTTCTTCTTGATCATCATCTTTTTGTTCTTCTTCTTCTTCCTCCTCTATAACTCATTACCGTGGAATAAAATGTTCCAGAGCCGGTGGAGCCATGATGGTTTTGCAGGGTGAGCCTCTCTCCCAAAAAATGGCGGCGGCGATCCAGAACCCGATGCCCACATTTCCCCGGCTCAGTGAGGTAAGCACTCTCTAATTGTGTTGACATGCATTGGGGTTCTTACGATTCTGACTTAGGTGAGTGTAGAGTGCTTTACCTGTAATGGGGTTTTTGCGAGGATGCCACTGCCACTTAGTTGGCATCTTTGGTAGAAATAACCCTGTTTTTATTTTATATAGGAAAAGAAGGTGGGGCTGAACCCAGATATGGCGTCCTGGCTTAATTAACGGATAGCCAAACAAAGGGAGAAAAATTGACCCAGGAAGTGGATATGGCTAAAGTCCTCTTAGTTGCCAAGTGCCTTGCTCGTGAGCGCAAGCAGCTTGTAAAGGAGAATCAAAAGTGGTCAGAACTGCACAAGGAAGACAGAGCGTCGGCACATAAGAATACAGCCAGGATCAAAGATCTATTGGAGGAAAATTTGAAGCTAACAAACAGTACTGTCACCCTGGAGATCACATGCAGGAACCTGCTGGCTGAAAACGAGAAAGCACTCAGGGAGCTCATGGATTCCAAAATGAAATACCTCGCAAGCTGCCAACTTGTGGCGTCTCTTGAGAAGGAAAACGAGCAGCTATGCACCCGGCTTGAACCCTGATGTGTCGTGCTTTTGCAATAAAATTATGTAATGAACTGAACACATTGAAGTACTTTGTGTTTATTATGTTATGAACTGTTATGAAACCATGTCATGCAATGTTTGGAAGCACCTCTCTGTGAGGGAGTCCACATGTGAACCCTTGGGATGGCATGTTTGGTATTTTTCCTAGGTGATGCATCACTCACCATGACTCCATGCACTGTTTTTCTATTTTTTTTGATTTTTTCTGAATTCCCCGGGCCCCCCTTCGAGATCTAGGTCAGACTCGCGGTGCCATCGATGTCTGCCAGGTGGGGTGGGAACCATGGTTTGGTCTTGGTGCTAGGGTCCCACACCCCCAGGGGCCCTCCCTGTATTTTTCCCCAATTTTTCTGGTGTGCATTTCTTGTAGCCCTAGTGCAAAATTGGATTAAAAAGGATTTAGGGCAAAAATAATTCATTATATGGCAGAAGGCCGAGATAATTCCTAGCCTCCTGGATGTGGTACCCCTGGCAGGTCCCCCACCCATGAAAAATAGAGTGGTGATGTTCTGCACACTGCCCTTGGTGGCCCCTTCACAAAAAAGCACCTATTTCGACCCCTCCGCGCACCTGAAAAATCGAAAATGCATTTTTTATGTGGAAACTGGAAAAACACTAGTTGCAAAAGTGGTTGGGAATGCAAAGATGCACATATCCACCAAAAATGGGTCCATGGTTCCAAAGTTTGCTGTGGAACTTGCACAAACCATGGTCATCTCCCAAGGAAGACCAAGAGAACTCCTGCCTGGAAGCACTCTCTGTGAGGGAGTCCACATGTGAACCCTTGGGATGGCATGTTTGGTATTTTTCCTAGGTGATGCATCACTCACCATGACTATATGCATTGTTTTTCCATTTTTTTTTGATTTTTTCTGAATTCCCCGGGCCCCCCTCCGAGATCTAGGTGAGACTCGCGGTGCCATCGATGTCTGCCAGGTAGGGTGGGAAGCATGGTTTGGTCTTGGTTCTAGGGTCCCACACCCCCAGGGGACCTCCCTGTATTTGTCCCCAATTTTTCTGGTATGCATTTCTTGTAGCCCCAGTGCAAAATTGGATTAAAAATGATTTAGGGCAAAAATAATTCATTATATGGCAGCAGGCTGAGATAATTCCTAGCCTCCTGGATGTGGCACCCCTGGCAGGTCCCCCACCCATGAAAAATAGAGTGGTGATGTTCTGCACACTGCCCTTGGTGGCCCCTTCACAAAAAAGCACCTGTTTCGACCCCTCCGGGCACCTAAAAAATGGGAAATGCATTTTTTATGTGGAAACTGGAAAAACACTAGTTGCAAAAGTGATTGGGAATGCAAAGATGCACATCTCCACCAAAAATGGGACCATGGTTCCAAAGTTTGCTATGGAACTTGCACAAACCATGGTCATCTGCCAAGAAAGACCAAGAGAACTCCTGCCTAGAAGCACCTCTCTGTGAGCGAGTCCACATGTGAACCCTTGGGATGGCATGTTTGGTATTTTTCCTAGGTGATGCATCACTCACCATGACTCCATGCACTGTTTTTCCATTTTTTTGATTTTTTCTGAATTCCCCGGGCCCCCCTTCGAGATCTAGGTCAGACTCGCGGTGCCATTGATGTCTGCCAGGTGGGGTGGAAACCATGGTTTAGTCTTGGTTCTAGGGTCCCACACCCCCAGGGGACCTCCCTGTATTTTCCCCCAATTTTTCTGGTGTGCATTTCCTGTAGCCCCAGTGCAAAATTGGATTAAAAAGGATTTAGGGCAAAAATAATTCATTATATGGTAGCAGGCCGAGATAATTCCTAGCCTCCTGGATGTGGCACCCCTGTCAGGTCCCCCACCCATTAAAAATAGAGTGTTGATGTTCTGCACACTGCCCTTGGTGGCCCCTTCACAAAAAAGCACCTGTTTCGACCCCTCCGGGCACCTGAAAAATGGGAAATGCATTTTTTATGTGGAAACTGAAAAAACACTAGTTGCAAAAGTGGTTGGGAATGCAAAGATTCACATCTCCACCAAAAATGGGACCATGATTCCAAAGTTTGTTGTGGAACTTGCACAAACCATGGTCATCTGCCAAGGAAGACCAAGAGAACTCCTGCCTGGAAGCACCTCTCTATGAGGGATTCCACATGTGAACCCTTGGGATGGCATGTTTGGTATTTTTCCTAGGTGATGCATCACTCACCATGACTCCATGCACTGTTTTTCCATTTTTTTTGATTTTTTCTGAATTCCTCGCCCCCCCCTCCGAGATCTAGGTCAGACTCATGGTGCCATCGATGTCTTCCAGGTGGGGTGGGAACCATGGTTTGGTCTTGGTTCTAGGGTCCCACACCCCCAGGGGACCTCCCTGTATTTTTCCCCAATTTTCCTGGTGTGCATTTCTTGTAGCCCCAGTGCAAAATTGGATTAAAAAGGATTTAGGGCAAAAATAATTCATTATATGGCAGCGGGCTGAGATAATTCCTAGCCTCTTGGATGTGGCACCCCTGGCAGGTCCCCCACCCATGAAAAATAAAGTGGTGATGTTCTGCACACTGCCCTTGGTGGCCCCTTCACAAAAAACACCTGTTTTGACCCCTCCGGGCACCTGAAAAATGGGAAATGCATTTTTATGTGGAAACTGGAAAAACACTAGTTGCAAAAGTGGTTGGGAATGCAAAGATGCACATCTCCACCAAAAATGGGACCATGGTTCCAAAGTTTGCTGTGAGATTTAGTAGAAGTTGGTGAAATTTTGAACTTAGAAAAAATTCAGGAATTGGATGCAATATGAACTAACTAATCTGAAAACATTTGAAATAATTTGGACTAGCTGTTCCAAAGTTTCATTAATTTCTGTGAGATTCAGTACAAATGTGTGAAATTTTCAAATTTTTCATAAAGATCGAGACACGCTAAATGATGTCATGTGTATATGCAATGCCACATCAGCACTGACTAGTGGGCCCCTGGCGTTAGACGTCTTGTTAATCCGCTTAAGTTGTGATTTAGACCTAGTTGCAAGCTATTACCCATGGAAGGGAACTCCTCCATCTACTGAACTAGTCGCCAGAGTAGAGTGAGCGATGATGATGCTATTGAGATCTCTTGAGCACGCCTTGTCAGACTGCGGCGTGTCTCGTCAATTTACTTGCCTTCCAAATCTCGCTGCCCTGTCAATTCTCATCCTGCTGCTACGCATAATTTCCACTGGCCACGAATCCTAACCCTAATGACATGTGGCCCCATGAAGGCCAGGAACACTATTGACAAGTGGGGCCCCAGACACACGTCAGACCAAACCTTACCCAGACAAGTGGGTCCCCACACGCTTCGGATGCTAAACCTGGACTAGTTTGTCTCACTCGTTTGGTTCATGGAGCAGGTGACCTCGATGAGAAGCATTTCAATGGTAAGATTTTGTTCTCTATTCCTTCCCCGTGTCAGACAAGAACGGATTTATTCCCCCTTTGCACGCTATCTCCTTTTTTAGACTGTCGCTCTGCTGCATGTAGTCAAACAACGAGGGGACCCAACAACGAGACTCTCTAATTGCTGCCTGGCGGTAAACGTACGTACATCCTTACCCATGATAGCAGTCTCTCACTTACAAGTGGGCCGAAGTACCGGGGCCCGCGGTGACACGTCGGTCTAGCGCTCTCTCAGAAACGAAATGAAGCGACTGGTTCAATTTCCAAAGTGCTAGACTGGCATTTACCGCGGCGTGCCTGTAAAACAATTGCTTCCCCAACTTCCTCTTCTCTCATAAACGAAGCGACAGGGGCTCGTGTGGGGGGTTCAACTTCCAAAGCACCCACTAAGCGCTACACTGCATTTACTTACGCGGCGTGCCAGTGACCCGTCGCGCACTATTTATCCCACGATCTCGCGGCCTGGAAAACAATTGGATCCCCAACTTCGTCTTCTCCAGAGATAACCCCCTCCCCCCTCCACTCCCACTCCTTGCGCCGCGGCCGTCATGGAGATCTACGGCAATGTCTTCACCGACTTCCACAAGGTCCCTGCTCATGGTGACACCGTCCTCACGGTGATGCACACAACCGACCCGAGAGAGGCGGCCAAGTTCATCGCCATGTTTGAGCGTTGGCTCGGCGAGCGGGACGAAGAGCGGATTGTCGGCCTCGACCTCGAGTACACCATGACCAAGCCTCCCCGTGCCGCCCTCCTGCAACTGTGCATGCGCGATCACTGCCTACTCTGGCACGAAGCCGTGGCAACAAGGAACTGTCCTCAACTCATACAGTTCCTCAACCGCCCCGACATTTCCTGCGCATCTGTGGACAAGCGCCAAGACACCCCCAAGCTTGAGGCCCTGGGCGCCCATATACCAAACCACGTGGACTTACAAGATCACTTCAACATCTCGTTCCAACCCAGGACCGGCTTGGCCAACATGGCGAAACTAATCATCGACCGCAAGTTCAAAGACTACAAGGAGGATTTCCGCAAGCTGAAGCTGCACAACACCTGGCAACTTCGGGAACTACAGCCGGAGCATATCCACTACGCAACAAAGGATGCGTATGTATGCTATGACGTGTACTATAGAATTACTATCATGAGAAGATGCCTGCTTCCTCACCCTCCATACTAGATTCATGTACTGTTCGTTCCACCTATATATGTAAGTGTCCGAGCGAGGACCATCCTTATGTATGATTTAGTAAGTGTGTTTTCCCTATGTACTAAAGTGTATATGTATAAGCGGCCGGAGATGCCCAGAGCGCGGCCATGCCTTCCGTTGATGTCCAGAGCGCGCTCTACCGGAGATGCCCAGACATGCCGCATGAGTGTCGTTGATGTCCAGAGCGAGGCCCTGACTTGCCCACTCTAACTTGTCTCTGACTTGCCCTCACTGCACGTGGGCCCCATTACATGGGGGACCCATCTGTCAAAGCCTCTCAAGTCATGCTTCGCAAGTAAGAGCGCCCGTCATGTGCACCTTGTAAAATAATATACTCCCAACACTTTCAGAATTTTGAAAAGTTCAAAAAAGCTGTATCATTGGATTCGACAAGGGATTTGGTGCAAATGGGCACCGATGCTCCATACAATTTCAGAATTTTTTAAAGGTCAAATTCTCAAACTTCTATGTTTTCAAAAAAATTGGTGTTAAATACATACAAAGATATGTTGAATTTTGAAAGATATAAGAAGATAAATTTGTGAATGTAAATAGTATTAAAATACTAGTAAGAAAGTACATCTTTTTCTTAGGAATTTGTCTTTTTTTGTGATAGGCAATGTTGAATGCTACAAACCGGTACTAATTTCAATATGAAATTCTTTATATTCTAGGCTACACAAATATGGTAAAATCTAATAAAATTATATAGTGTTCAATCATGTACTATTCATCACTATATAATATGTCAGATTTTCTCTTTTTTGTGTAGAATAGAATATAAAGTATTTCATATTGAGATTTGTACCGGTTTATAGCATTCAACAATGCCTATCACAAGAATTTTGTTTCGAAAGTTTTTGAAACTTTAAAATACAAATTTCATGGCATAATTTGTTGGAGAAAGATGGACGTCAAACTAATTTTTGAACTGCGTGCGCATGCCTTGTACGGGGATTGCACTGGCGGGTAGGAAGCCTGCTGCAATGAGGGCCCACGATGGAGATAAAATATTATTTCCACTCCTTGTACAGTGAACCGCCACCGCCGCCCCCTCCCCTTCCCAACGCCAACTTCCACTTATTACCCTGCGCTAGGCAGTTCATCAACTCATTCCCCATCTTCTCCAAAACACCGCTGCGCCCTCTCATTTCCATTCCATCACATCGCCGCTTCTCTTTCCATCACGTCGCCACCGCCCGCATTTGCCGGCACAGGTCATGTCTGGGTCTGGGTGGGACGAAGCCCCGGGGGGGAAGCGTCAACGTTCGACTCCAAAAGAGCCCATTGCTGATCGTTACCATGAATCCGTGGGGTGGAGTAATCTCCACTACCCATCGGTTAAGAACATAGTCGAGCGGGTCGACATCTTAAGCGCTGCTCGCCTTGCTGTCGGCATGGTTGGCATGCGTCGTGCCATTCGAGGGACCCCGAATCTACCGCTTGATGCGCCGGGCCTGCTCCACGCCGACGAATCCTCGTGGCCATATGATACCGATGCACAAGTAAGAGTAACTAGATTCAGTATTCTGTTATATATATATATATATATATTGATCTCCTATCTGTTTATGTTCTTGCAATCCACCGATCTCTCTGTCGAACACCTTGCATGCATCGACTTTTTAGATATAATATTTCCGAAAAATGAAGTTACTCCGCCCATGACGCCTTTTAGGGTATCGGTTTACGGACTTAGTTTTCCATCTTGTATGTGTTTATGATATATTCAAGCATAGTTATCCTTCTGTCGAACATCTAGTAGGCACAGCATTTTTTGGCATTTTTACCAAACAATGTTCACTAGTGGGAAAAGGCTTATAGATAGATGTTTTATTAGTGGAGCATATTATTAAATATGCGCCACTAGTATTTATTAGTGGCGCATTTGCAAATATGCTCCACTAATAATTTTCTTACTAATGGCGCATATTGTTCAAAATGCGCCACGCATAACTGGCGGAACCCACCAAAAAGGTCGTCGACAAAATATCCTGTATTATGCGTGGCGCATTTGCCATATGCGCCACAATATGCGCCATGCATAGGCAAATTATGCGTGGCGCATATAGCAAATGCGCCACGCATAACGGGAGGAAATTTTTTTCACGTCCCACCCCCCCCCCCCCCCGTGGGTCGTCTTTTTAGTCTTTTAAAAAATAAAAGAAAATGATAAAAGGTTTGAAAAAAATTCAAAAAATCAGATTTAGTTATGTTATGTGATCTAGTAAGTAAGAAAAATAATAAAAAAGAATTTTGATATTTTTTTCAAAAAAACTTTATATCTCGGTAAAACGGCCATAACTTTTGCATACGAAGTCGGATTAAAAAGTTTTTTATATGAAAAAGTATCAGAACGAAAAGTTACATCCGAATTCAACAACCTAGGGTTGTTTCGACAAATTTTAGAATCTCAAAATTCAAAAGGGAAAATAGACTTTTTCGCACTTTTATATTTTCAATTTTTTTTAATTTTTTTTATATCATAATTTCTATTGGATTAAACTTTTGGATTAGTTATATACACACATATAGCACACACGCAGATATACACACATATATATACGCACACATACACACACATATACGCACATATACACGTACGTACATACATATATACACACATATACGCACATATACACGAACGTACAAACACATATACACACATATACACGAACGTACAAACACATATACACATATATACACGGACGTACATACACATATACACGAACATATGCACATATACGCACATATACGCACACATATACATATATACGCACATATACACACATATACGCACATATATACGGATGTACATACACATATACGCACATGTACGCACACATATACACACATATACACGAACATACATACACATATACGTACATATATGCACATATACACACATATACGCACATATACACGGACGTACATACACATATACACACATATACACACATATACACATATATACACACATATACGCACATATACACGGACGTACATACACATATACACATATATATGCACATATACACATATATATGCACATATACGCACACATATACGCATATATACGCACTTATATGCACTTATACGCACACATATACGCATATATATGCACATATACGCGGACATACATACACATATACACACACATATACATAATACATATACACATATACAAACATATACACAAATACACACACATATATGCACATACACATATATATACACAAGCCACATAGGCCTTAAGAGGATTGATATGATAGTAATATCAATAAGAACTTGGATAGGTTAGGGACAGCTCATGCAAATAGAACGGAGAAGTTAAGCGTGCTCACCTCGGAGTAGTCTAAGGATGGGTGACCTACCGGGAAGTCAAGAAATTTGGTGTGATTTGAAAATGTTCCTCATGTGATAAAATCCTCAAAAAATTCAAATACAATAGTTTTTTCACATTATTTCGATTTTTATGATTTTCAAAAAAAAATTGGTTTTTTTCGATTTTTAAATTATTTTTTGAAATTTTTGAATTTTCAAAGGCTACTAGTGGCGCATATAGCAATATGCGCCACGCATAAGCAAATTATGCGTGGCGCATATGGCAAATGCGCCACCAATAAACTGTTACTAGTGGCGTGCCATTGGTGGCGCATTCCATATGCGCCACGCATAAGAAAAAAAATGCGCCACCTATAGCCCTTTTTCCACTAGTGGTTCTTGCAATCCAGTGAGCATTCTGTCGAATACCATGCAATGAGTTTTTAAATACCAAACATTGGAATGGAAAAGTTTTGTCTAAGAAGGGTCTCACCTACACTCCCATACTTTTTTGAATTTTTCTTTTTTATATCTCTCAAACTATGTAACATACAGATTTCAAACTTTGCAGATCGCTGTAATATTACAACTAGAATGTGGGAAAAATATTTCTGATTTTTTTGTGAAATTTAACTTATTCAAATATTTAAAATTCAACAAAAATTGTTTTAAAAAGTATATATATAGTATAATAAAAATCCCAAACTACTTTTCCCACATTCTATCTCAAATGTTTGAGTAAACTGCAAAGTTTCAGATTCAAATGTTATATAGAGTGAGAGATACAAAAAGAGAAGTTGTTTGAGAGGGAATAAAAAGACTAGCACGTATCTTGATGCACATATTAACAGTTCAGATAGAGGGTACAGCTGAGGCAGTGCTTAGAAAATCCAATCTCGGATTGGAATAATGCTGTACAATTGTTACTCTGCCCATGACCGCTCTTTTTGTAACGGTTTACCTATATAGTTTTCTACCTATTCTAGCAAACTATTCCTTCTGTGGAACACCTTAATTTTTACAAAGTTTCCAAACAAATTCAATTGCAGGGCATTGGCGTCCTCTTTATGCCGTTAAATAAGAAGACGCTTAAAGCACATGTGCATTGCAATGACTCCGATGGAAAAGGGCATTGGGTAGGAAGTCACGGTGACTAGATGGCATTAGTCACGGATAACGGCCTCCTGAAGATCTGCCACATGTACAGAGAAGTGACTCTGCCTCTCCCATTACTGGCTCATATTGGAGTTTTCCCCAGGTTTCGAAGATGCATCTTTTCATACAAGCAGTGTGAGTTACAGCTTCTGAAGATACAGATTACAAAGACCCCTTACAAGGAAAAATGCAGTGATCAGTGGCATTATGAAGCAATCGTGATCTTTGACAAACTGATCGCCTATGTAGACAGTCAGCAAGACAACGGCTGGGTCATCCTAAAAAATTACCACCTTGCACATCGCAGGTATGTCGACGCCTGTGCAATTCATCTATTCGGTGATCGAATAGATTTGTTCCGCGTGTACGCGGTTACAGAACCATGAGGAGATGTTCTGGTTTGGGAACCACATATTTGGGGTGAGTTATTCCCTCTTCCTATCTGAATTTATAGGTAGTTCTACCTGCTTACTGCATTATTGTATTGTGGCTTATCTTCTTCCGTACGCAGGCACAGATGAAGGCCCGCGTCTAATACTTGCCCCGAACATCGAGGATCCAGTTGCAGGGGATGCGGCTGAAGGCACTGCAGTTGCTAGCGATGCGGCTCAAGCCGCTGTAGTTGCTGGCGATGCGGCTAAAGAAGATGCATTTCCTACCGATCCGGATAAAGACGTTGAAGACGTTGTAGTGGTTAATCCACAAAATACCTGGTTCTTGGCATCCAATACCTACCATTATGGCAATTTTGATCTACTTTGGATTCAGATAGATGATGATAGAAACTGCAATGCTCCTGCACAGTTTGAAGATGGGATACGGTTGAGCACTTATCCTAGTCTACGGTACCACGTTTCCGCAAGGCATCCCTTTAATCTTCGCCCGGAAGCCGAAGATCCTGTTGATGGTCCTGTGTGGATCAGGCAGGAGCATCTGCACGGGCTTTCAGTATTTCTTGGAATCAACAACCCAATCTTCCACCGAGAACCCTCTTATGATGTTGCAAAAGCTGGTCCATCTGCTGGACAAGGCATGTCCTTGTTACAACGAGACTGTGTGTTTGTTGCATACCATCGAGCCCATCCCTACAACCATAGGCCAGTGCCAGATTGGAGCCGTATACACATCAATGGAGGAGCTCCGGCAATAGGATCACAACTGATATACGGACCCACTTATTACAATGAGTGGGGGGCGCCAATGTGGATCTTCCCAACAATGCCTGGGGCTCCCCCAACTCATCGTTAGGAATAGCCAGAAGACTAGTTACCTTGAAGTGTTCTACTTTTAAAGTTTAGTTAACGAACACTAGTATGATGATGTGTAATGACTCTGTGATTGATTATCTGCTTGTAACAGACATATTTTGTTGTGTTATGTTTATCTGTTGTTTGGATTTGCTAAATTGATCAAGCAATGGAATAATCTTCTGTTGTTTGGATTTGCTAAATTGACATATTTTTTCGTGTTATGATTATCTGTATTTTGCTGTTACTTAAAAGCTAGGTACTGCCAATTCCCCCTCTAGCCTTCTCTGGACTGTCGTGTTCCCTCTGTTCTTTGCAAGATTCAGAAAATGCACCATTTTTGTTGATTTTTATGTGCTAGTTTTCGTGCAAAGCATAGCTGTTCAGTTGGTGGATTTGCTAAATTGACATGATCTAAGTACTCCAGCATCAGAAAATAGTAAATTAGTTAATGATACACACATAGTTGACATCGACTAAAAGTTGACAGTACTGAACCTATATGCCGATCACACAAATTTTGTGCAATGTTTGAGAAGTGATTTGCTCAAGCATGGAAGGGCACACGAGCCAGCAGTCAGACTGACCATCTACTTGGCAACATAATATCTACTGGATCACATCAGAGAAATGAGAGAAATGTTCAAGGAATTGGTGTCCAGTAATATTTCACAGAAATCATGGAACTACTCAAGAACCACAACCACCAGTAGATATTCATACAAGTCATAGAACAGGACAAGAAACACAACCAGAAGCAGAACAGTCCACTTGTCAAGAAGGAGAAGCAGATGAGGATACTTGGCAAAAAGATGCCGCAGATAATCACATTTGTAATGCTATAGTTGACAGAAAGGTTGATGATCATAACTAAGTTCAGGACATAGTAGAGCAAGAGGATGATGTTGTCCTGGAACATGATAATCTGTAATTCACCAGAGAGTAAGAGCAACATAATAGAATCCAGCGTTATATGTGCATATTCAGAGAGTATTCATCGTATATATTCAAATTCAGAGAGAATTCAGATTTTGCATACCTGTTACTTCTCCATTTCTCTTAGAGCTACTGGAATTGATGGAAGGCTGAGAACAGCCTCCATTTCTCCAATACGAGAACAACCTACGCATGATCACTGGCTTCCGCCCCAACTTCTCCAGCATGAGAACAGCCTCCTCCAGATCTTCACAGTTCCCGATCCCGATCTTGCCAGATCCGCAGCGAGGAGAACCCGCTTTCAACCTCGAGGCCATGTCCCTTGCGCGGCGCTAGCAGCGCTGTGGTACTCTAAGATCTCGGTAGGCGAGCGGGAGCAGGAGCTTGAAGAACAATGGGGGGAGAATAAAAGGTTACGTGGACGAGGTACGCCACTTGGCAACCACGGTGGCAAACCAGTAACGGGGTATCCTGCCAAGTGGAGCGCCGAGTCATCACCGTAACGGAGATATTTGTGTTCAAACGATTTCAACCGGTATTATTCAGGCTATTCGAATTTGACCCAGAAATGACCCTCTCAGTAATTGACCCCATCAACTTGCGGTACCGCGATGTGATTGCAGCCAAGAAAGGCACCAGTGAGCCTGTGCCAAACAACTTGGTGACCGCAAACTGAATAGCCCCCAAAGGAGGGTGCCGCAGCCACCACCCGAACTCGCGCTCGACGCAGATCTTATTGGAGGAGTTGATGCTAGCCTTCGGGCACACCCCAATGAAGAGGACGACGGCGAGAAGAACCAGTAGCGGTCACTAGATCTGATCTGAGAAATATGGGGCTCTCCTCATGGCACAAGGCCAAAAACTACTCCTAAACCGTAGACTACGACCGCCGGCGTCTCCCCTCAGCCTCCCTCGACCGGCATCACCGGCGAGGTTGGCCTCGGTTCCGCCCGGCTCACGTGAGCATGCTCTCAGTTACTGTAGAGAAGAGGGAGAGAGAAGATACAAATGAGCCCTTATTGGTCGGTGGAGGCTTCCCTTTGTGAAAATCAGTGGCTAGTATTAGCGTACTCTTCTGATTCCGTGGCATTGCTTAGATATGTCATATTTCTATGTCTACAGTTTGGTCACATATTTTGGTGTTCGGTGCATTACTTTTGTGACTTTGGGCACTGTATTGTTAGCCAAGACTTTGTAAATTCAAATTATGTGAGGCTTAGAAAAGTAAGGGTAATGCTTAGATGTGAGAATGAACCTAGTCGTTTATCTATTTGCTGTCATGTAGTACTGATTATTGTGGCCAGTCCTTAGCTCTTTATGCAGGGTAATATAAAAGGGATTTCTATTTTCGTGCCCCTGGTTCGTTAGTTGTACTCAGTTTTCCCCAGCCGCTTAACTTTTCCTCAGTTTTGTCCAAGCCCTTGTCTGAAACCGTCACCAGTGCTGGAACGGCCGGTTGCCCGACGGTTGAACACCTTTGACCGTTAACAGCTGACTAGTGGGGCCACGTAGAGCCCGCAAAGACACGTCAGAGCATCCATCTTTGTTTGACCGTAAGCATCGCCGTATCCCTGACCAAAACGCGGACGAGTGGGGCTTCGGTATATCGAATGACAAGTGGGGCCATGACGCTGATACAAGGGGCAATACACGGGTAGGATTAGATTTTTAAACGGAGCTCTACAGCGATGGCACGGAGGAGGTGGCCTGCGGGGTGCCGAGATGAGATCGACGTCCACAAAGAACTGCATGAGGCGAGACCAGACGCATTAGATAGATATGAACTAGACGCGTTTAACCATGCAAAGAAGAGAAGAAATGGTCGAGGACATCGACAACGACCTCAACACTTTGACTGACGGTGTCGGACACGAACGCGAGCAATGTAGAGAAAACTAGTGTCTCTCCTTTCTGGCGTGTATAGATAGGTGCTAGGGGAGTGTGGTGGCGAAGGGAAAGACCTCGCGGTGGTCTGTGGCGTCCAGCATAGCGGGGCGGCGTGGCCGTGCCCACAGCGGCGTGCATGTTCAGCATTGGTATCAGCATGTACGTTCGTCATTGGCCTCGGCGGTATCTCTAGTGTGTCAGTGATCGAACGAGGGGACGGGATTGAGGGTGCATCCCGACGGTGACCTACCAGTGGCGGCGAGCATGCATACCCGTTCTGACCATGCTGATATCGGCATCGGCACCGTTTGGAGGCTGTGGTGCTCGAATCATAGTGGAAATTGCGATTCCCTATTATTTTTACATGCATAATATATAGAAAATAGCTAGATCTATAAATCGATGCATATGAAGCTATATATATATTCTTGGTCATAATCCCCTTAGATGCATGGCTTCACGTCGTCGTCGCTTTCATCGTCAGTATCTTCGTCGTCCGTGTAGTAGTACTTCCTGCACGTTGTTCCGTCGAACACCTTCACTGTGAGCACATAATCGCCTTCATATTTGAAGTGTAGGAAGCAGCCGAAATCCACACCGTGCGCGATGGCGAAATTCTCCCAGCCCTTGTCGAGGTACATCCGGCCTTGTCCGTCAAATAGGACCTCCACGGTCCAGAGACGAGGACCGCAGTCAGCTGCTCGCAGATACACCTTTGCGGGCTCTTGGCCGTCAAGATAGTCCGCAAACTTTTGTGGGAGTGCCTGCAAAGAGATCCAGCGCCGATCGTTTGAAATTAAAGGTTTTTTAGAACATGCACATAATTAATCACATGCATCATATATGTGGGAACGCGTACGTACCTTCTTGGCCAAAGGGTCTTCATAGATGGTGATGAAGAACTCCTCTATGATCAATGGCAGTGTTGACGGTGGTGGTGGCAATGATGATGATCCACCACCCCGGCCGCCCCTTCCCCTTCCCCTTCCGGTCGGCGTCCGAGACGTGGAAGCCATGGCAATGGATCAAGTGTATGTGAACGAAGAAGAGAGAGGCAGAACCTATTGACATGAGGGATGGTCGTTGTGGGGGTTTATAAGGGAGAGATGACCGTTGTGGGGTTTACACCATAAATTAAGGTAGAGATGACCGTTGTGGGGTTTACACAATAAATTAAGGAGGAGATGACCGTTGTGGGGGTGGTTTATATCTCAACAAAAAAGTAATGCCTAAAAGAAATGGAAATTCGTGAAAGTTCATCATTTTACCATGAAAAGTAAAGCCTACAAGAAATGGAAATTCGTGATAGTTTATCATTTCAGCGTGAAAAGTAATGCCTACAAGAAATGGAAATTCGTGATAGTTTATCATTTTACCGTGAAAAGTAATGCGTAAAAGAACTGGAAATTCGTGATAGTTCATCATTTTACCGTGAAAAGTAAAGCCTACAAGAAATGGAAATTCGTGATAGTTTATCATTTCAGCGTGAAAAGTAATGCCTACAAGAAATGGAAATTTGTGATAGTTTATCATTTTACCGTGAAAAGTAATGCCTAAAAGAAATGGAAATTCATGATAGTTCATCATTTTACCGTGAAAAGTAAAGCCTACAAGAAATGGAAATTCGTGATAGTTTATCATTTTACCGTGAAAAGTAATGCCTACAAGAAATTCGTGATTACCCAACTTGTTGAATCCGGTGGCAAACTCGTCATTTAGCATACATAGAGGGGTAGTAGTTTGCCACCAACAGATAGAGAAAGGGTGGCACGATCCTGCCCGTTGGATCATAGGATCGACGGTAGGTGGGCACGATCCGTGTGACAACAGCTCGACCAATCAGGCCAAGTTTGGGCTTCTGTGAGAAGGGAGAGGGTAAAACTGAGTAGTATCAAGGATACAAGAGCAAGTAAATAGTAAACAGGCTAAGGAATTCAAATAAGAGATTTAGAAAAAGAAAAACACATGTTTTGTACAATGAAACCCAGGTTGGCCTACCTCAAAGTATTAGCAATTCAAATATACATGAGTGTAAAAATTATGGCCTCATTCAGACAAACTATGTTTTGGGTATAGATGTTTTGAGAAGGGGTTTGAGTGGAAAGCCATGAACCTTCATAGCTACTAGTGATTTCAGACGTGGCCATTTGTGTGAAAACTTGATTTATATATGAATATTATGATTTCCTACGTGGCAGGTCGCGTAACAAGACTCCATGAGTAGGAGGCACTATGATTTTATTTTTTTGAATTTTTTTGCGCATGAAATGACTCAATTAGATGGCTTAATCCCATCCGTTGACTCTCTGTTGACCAGCCACTTGAGGGTAAAACTGAGTATATTGCACTAGGCAGTATTAGTACTCGAGGGGAAAACTGAGTATAGATATTTTTCCAGTGTAAGATTCGATGGTAGAACTGAGTACACGTAACGGTGCTGATGTGCAGTCCCACGGACACGTGTCACGGTTAGCAGCGGTTAGCCGCGCGGTGCGCGTGTTGAGACCAAAACATCAACTGCTGAGACGAACCGTCACTTTGCCAGTACGGAGCCCCTCTCCCTCCCTCTGCACACAGTCTCATCATAACTCACGCACGCAACCACGCCTCTCACGTCCCATCACCTTCTCCAAAAAACCCCAGCCGCCCTACGCGCGCTCCCCTGCCGGCGATGGAGAAGAAGAATGCGCCGGCGGCCGTCGCCCCCGAGCCCATCGCCTCCGAGCCCGTCGCATCCGAGCCCGTCGCCGTTGAGCCCGTCACATCCGAGGGCGGCGCATCCAAGCGCGGCGCCTCCGTGAACTGGGCCTCTCTTAAGGGTGACGGACCACTTCACAAGATCGGCGACTGCTTACTGGCGAACGAGGAGTACGTGGACACCTACGCTGCTTTGAGGCAAGTTTGTACAAATTGGCGCTCAGATCTACCTGAGCCCGACGTGCACCTGCACGAATGGATCGTGGTAGAACACGCGCTTCCACGCGCCGCTGAGTTCTCCTTCCTCAACCTCCGCACATCCCGCTACGTCACCATCGATCTAACGGAAGTTCATGCAAGGTTCAAATTCCTCCATATCTATAGAGTTAATCTATTTTTATTTTCAATCGTAAACATCTTAGTGCTGAATGTTATCTTCATCAACTCCCTTTTAGATACTACTTCGTCGGCTTTTACCGTGGCGTCATCGTGCTTGCCCAGAGGAACCAGCCGCACAAGATACGGCTTCTGAACCCACTCACAAAGACATTGAACGCTACGTTTGAGGCGCAGATTCCATCTATGATTGTGGAGTCAGTCGCTGTAATGAAGTCCCCGACTATGGTCTTCATTTGCACAGGTTACCCCAATGAAATTGCTTGGGTCGATGAGAGCTCTCCTACTAAGGATATAGATGTAGAAGATTGGGGAGAAGGAAGATTTTCGATCGAGGACGATTCTCTGCGTTGCCTTACTCCGTTCAATGGTGAATTGTATGCAATAGATGTGAACAATTTTGAGTTCGGAACATTAGTGTGCACCAACAATGTCCAGTTGGAGAAGCGCGCGAGCACTATCAACATGGAGACACTATTTTCATTTCCAGAACTTGGAAATGACAAGTTCTACCTTGTGGAGTCTGATGGTGATCTGCTGCTTGTGTTGTTCGGCGGCAGCACTGGCAACAGGCATTTGGAGGAAGGTCAACCATTGGTGTACCATGTGGACACTGAGAGCCGCTCTCTCCATGCCGTCAACATTGGCGCAGTCGTGCCTTCTTCGTCAGTTATAAACGGTGTATCTCCGTCGACACCAGAGTGCACCCGACAGTTCGACCTGGCTGCATCTACTACGAGGGCGGTTATATCAGACAGTACTTTGATGATAGAAATGCCTGGGATGAGTGGCCACGACATGTGGATAGATTAGATTCCGACGGTATGAAAATAGAACAAAGGCCATACCGTTTGGAGGATCTATTGGCCACGATTTGTTACCATATTGGGCAAAAAACGAGGGCCAAAAGGCAGCAATCATTGAAGAAAGACAGAAATAGAAGCTTCTCTAGATTTGATACTAATTTGGTGAAAAGAGAGAGAACTATTTACAGAGAGAGAGAGGGGAAAAAGGCGCTCTGAAAAGTCAATGCCAATTTGGCCCGAGAGAGACAGAACCGAGCTCTCACGTACAACCAAACGCGGTCTCGTCCTGTCCCACGCGGTCCCTTTCTACCAGCCCCACGCGACGCGGCCCCACACGATGCGGCCCCACACATCAGCACGGAAACGGTCAACTTAACGGGAATCCTCCCGTCCGAGCTCCTTCTGAGGGTTTCAGACAACGGCTTGGGGAAAACTGAGGAAAAACTAACGAGCTGGGGAAAACTGAGTACAACTAATGACCTGAGGTCACGAAAATAGAAATCCCAATATAAAACATTGAGAGTACATTATCTATGCTCGAATTTGTTTGCATTCTCACCTGTTTATTTCCATTGGGCTTATGCAACCTTAATATCTTTGATGTATAGCTTGTTATTCATCGATGCTAGCTCTGTTTACATGCATTTAATATTCGAGATGACTATATTGAAGCATATAGAGGTAGGGTAAAGAAATATTAGTGTCTTTTCTGAAACTTGCATGGCCATCCATACCGATGCTCCCTCCAGCTAGTGTGTTGTAATTTCCTTTTTCGACATTTTTCACCATTCTCCTACATGAATCCTTACTAGAATAAATGTCTAGGTTGCTTAACTTTGATTTTGAGTCATGCTCTTTTACTACAAGCTGATCACAAACAACTTTTGTCATCATAATCACCACAGGAGATGAGTTACCTAGCTTAGTTCTATTACTTGTAGCAGATGTGTTGAAGGTTTAGTTTTAGCTGAGCCCGTGAAATGAAAGCATGTGCACGTGTTGTTGATCAGTCTGGAAGAACAAAGAGACGGTGACAACACCGTATATGCATGGAGAACAGAGAGACAATACTGTATATTCATGGAGAACAGAGAGACGAGACTGCATTGCATGGCGATGCAAGGGGATTCCTGGTATTACTGTATTATTAGGAATTCAGGACGTGATTCCGTTCTACCTGTAGCTCTCACATGCTGGCAAATCGTAGACGTTCCACTGCAATCTTCACCTGGTGCCTACTGAGCAGGGGTCTGGCGTTGATATGTTATTATGTTGACATGTTGGCCTAGTGTATATGTGATGCATCCAAACAGTTGATATTTGTGATATAGCCTATTATTTGTATTGTACTCCCTCTAATTGGAAAAAATTTAGGTGACTTAGTACAAACTTTGTACTAAATCATAATTTTTTTCCGATCGGAGAGAGTACTAGATTTAATAGTGGGCCGTGCTGATAACTGCAGGTTGATCTCACAGATCACTTGGAATCTTTTTGGCCAAAATTTGTGCTGACTTGTGTTAGAGAAGCATCGTAATGCCGTGTGCTAATCCGGAATGGGACAATGATCAATGTGATAGGTCATATGTAGAGTGTCGCTGTCTACCATCTAACTATGTCTGTCGTGGAATTCGGAAATCGATAGGAATCTCAGAAAGTGAGTACTGAATGGGATGTTGCGCTAGACGTGACACTGTAACTGTAGTTTCAGAAAAGTCTCGGTGTAGATTGGCCATCACATTTCGCTATGGATGACAATTCCTTGAAAAAGGTGTTAAAATGATCTATGGTGGTAGGCGTCGTCGACGTAGCATATTTGCTAGCTTGTGTCGGATTCATCCGCTACATCAGAGGAGACAAACTAAATCAATAGACGTTGATCATGCTATTCGCCGCACTGTGAGCCGTCACGTCCCATCAATCTAACGTGTACATCGATTCATCGCATGAAACTCAATTACATAGCACCCACATATACTACTCGATAAGTCATGATCTGATGTAGTACTCGTCAGAGTATATGTCCTTGCTTTCCATGTCATAACTTCTGCTTGGTCGATCGATGTCGGGGGCAGGACGCGTCGTAGGTGTTAAGAGTAATTAACCCACATCGTTAATTAGGGGAATCCCCGCATTTCCCACATGTGTGTGCGGTTGCCATTTTGGCAACCGCCTACGGTTGCTCCTCTTGATCCACCCATTCGCTAACAGTTGTGTCTCTTGGATTGCATCCCTTCCCATTGTATATATACATGAACATCATCAATAAAGAACACACTTGAATCATTTGTTGTCTCTCTCGTTTGTCTCTCGACTCTACTTTCAACACGTTATCAGCACGCTCTACCGAGAGCGAACTCCGGCGATCGCCGGAATAAGAAGATCAAGGGCGGAATCAACAAGCAGAAAAAGGTGAGAACATGCCTCGCCTGATGCCCCGTTTTTTCCGTCGCTCCCGCTTCGTCGGCCTCCGTCGACTAGCAGTTGGAGGATGCCGCCATCTTCTTCGTCATGTCCATGCCGTTCGTCGCTTCGACGGCCGCCGCTACCGTGGGCGTCGCCACGGTGTGTGCGTCCCTCGTGGCCCTCGCAGCCACCGGTCCGGCGAACGGCTCTACGCCGGCAGTCCAGCCCCTTGCGCCGCCGACGGCCGCGCCAATGCTAGGGGCTGTCGACGTTGACCCTGCACACGAGCCGCCGTCGCCGCCGTTCTGGTGCCCTGCGCACGGGTGGGTTGTCTGCCCGCTGTACGAGTACGGCAACGACACGGCATCACCTCCGGAGGACGACGGCGAGGGCGCCGTGCTGCAGCCTCCAACGGCCGGCCTGTCGCACACCTCCGTCTTCGAGTTCGGAGGCACGTCCAGAGCTTCCTGCGGACCTGCGGCCATCGCCCTAACGCTGCCCTGCCTTCGGAGAACACCGTCGTCGCCGTAGGCGATGAAGAGGATGCGGTCGCGCCGCTCCTATCCCTGACCCCTGCGGTTGTTGAAGTCGGAGCCGGCGCGCCGCTCCTGATGTTGTCGTCGGTGGCGCACCCCGCGGGCAATCACGTGCAGGTGCGTGAGGGCGACGCGCTTGCCTTCGCCTTCGGCTTGCCTATGCCGTCGTGCCACCGAGCCTGCCATCCCCGGCGCCCGGCACTCCTCCACCTGCACCGCGCTCCAGTGCTCGCCGCAGCCTCGTGGCCCTCGGCCTCCAGGTCCCAGCCTGCCGTCGAGAGGCTGCGGGCGCCGCGCCGGCACATGAGCCCGGCCGCGCTGGGGCTAGCCAACGGCACCTCACATAACGCCTGTCTCCCTGGCCGATTCTCCGACGAGGACGACCTTGGTGGCAGAGGCTCCGGCCGACGGTGAACAGCGCCGATGCGGCAGCAGAGGCGCGTGGTGGTGAATGCGTTGACCGCCATGGTCTGAATGGGAATCGATTTGGGGACAATGATACAGCCAAATATTCGCTGGCAGCCGTCCCTTATCTTCTCGTACAGCCTAGAAGCTTGTCCAATTTGGGCTTCTGAATAGCTTAACGCAGCCCATGTGCATGCCATTGGCCATCAGGCCCTTGCTAATTAAAATATGTTTAAGTATTT
This sequence comes from Dactylis glomerata, assembly GCA_007115705.1. Lineage (NCBI taxonomy): Eukaryota > Viridiplantae > Streptophyta > Magnoliopsida > Poales > Poaceae > Dactylis > Dactylis glomerata. Next base: position 1,897,256 of record QXEO01000118.1, read on the forward strand.
GGAATAATTAGCTTAACAGTAGATCTAGCAGTTTAATCTCTGCTTAGACTCTGTAAATTACAGCTTTTTAGCTGTTGTATTTTTATTTTCTGTTGAGTACCATGTATTCCAGAATTTATGTCGGATGCAATTTATATTTCCATGTTTCCTACATGTTGAGATTAGTTGCATCTAATATTTGCAATGAGTTTTTCAAATTCTTGCAAATAAAATCAATTCATCGTCTTAATTGAGCCTTCGGCTTAATACAAGCAAGCGAATTGAATATGCAAAATTCTAAGTGACTTCTTCAAGTTGATGTTTGGGATAAAGGTAGTGCATGGATCTACTGCATGCATTGCAGATTATCTTCGCTACCATGATTATTTATCAAGTGATCTCCCATACATTTTAATTAAATTATGACATAAGGTACTAGAAACATGAGTATCTACTGATTTCATCAGATTATACTCTCTAGTACTGAGAGATGGACCCCGAAATTCTTTTTGGGGAGTATCTACAATGTGTCATATTTAACAACTTGAAGTCCACGCTAGTGATTTTCAAGCCCACTTCTTGAATATCATTAATTTTGCACTGTTCATTACAACATAACCATGATGGTTTTTGATTTACCACGCATAAATTAATAATCTCTGGTTTACCCATAATGGCAACCGATGGCCGAAAAGAGAGTTTGATGCACTCAGACCTCAATGGCCTCAACTACCATCTGGGCCATGGACATCAAGATCACTCTTGCGTCCCATGGATTAGTGCGTGCAATCCAGAATCTGGATGACCCTCTCCAGATTGGAGTCACGCCGCTGCGAGATGAGCAGAAATATTCATCCAGATCTTAGTCTGAGTATTTGGAGGAGGAATCCCCAATCACTTTGTTTCAGGCCCTCAAGGCATGAAACTCGGACGGTGGGAAATGCATCACAAAGCAAAGGTTTAACAAAACTAAGCTTAGTGACAAACATGGATGCTACACGCATCCCACTACCAAGTGCAAGACCCAAAGTATCTGGTTGTTCTCTACCAGCAATCCTAGACGCGCAAAGCACCTCAAGGGAAATGGTTTGAATCCAACTTTAACCTTCATCCAGATGACACTAATGGAGTTGGTTTGCAAGACGTTCCTCTTGGACCTAGCAACGCTACGACACTCCAGAAGTCATAGGATCCCTATGAGCACGGAGAACATGATAGTAAGTATGCCTTAACTGACATGTTTGGAGACTTTAACTAGTCCCACTATCTCCTTAGTGATCAACTTATTCATGTCCATTGATGTTGTTGTAAATATTGCATCAGCACTTTGATATAAATAAGATTGTATGCATTCTATATATCTGAGAAAGATTTCAATTCTGAGAATTCTTTAACTCGATATATAGATTTCTACGGGAAACAATCTGATGGATGAGGAACAAGTATTTGAAAAAGTACACTCTCCATCGTTTGGATTGTACTACACGTGCATCCAACCCGTAGCACATGTTGCATATAAAGCAATTCCATTGGTCACAACTTGCTCGAGTTCAAATTCCCTCACTAGAATGTGTGTGCACCTCGTGCGCCACTACTGGGAAGCCAATTTTGAGGCCTTCGCACCTCAACATACAAGATAAACCACTTCAGTTCCTTGAACTCATTCAGGGGGACATTTGTGTTCATCCAATCATCGTGTGGACCATATTAGGTATTTTCATGGTATTCATTGACGCATCTACATGATGGTCACACGTGTGCTTATGTCCACATGAAACCATGCATTTACCACGATAATGAGGGAAGTAATTAAGTTACACGCCCATTATCATGAAAGTCGAATTTTATCAATTCGCATGGATAACGATGCAGAATTCTCCTCATGTTGCCTCAATGACTTGCATGGCCTTGAGGACTGAAGTTCAGCACTCTATCCCATATGTCCATACTCAAAATGGTTTGTCTAGATCCATTATTCAGAGGATCAAACTCATTGCAAGACCTTTGTTACTGAATTGCAATTACCAACTTGACGTTGGAGTCATGCAGCTTTACACACTGCTCAATGACTAACTGTATATCACAGTACTCCTCCTCTGCAATTGATACGTGGAAATCCTCCGAGCATTTCCGATCTGCGTAAGTTCGGATGCGCTTCACGCGTACCGATCTCACCACCGCAGCGTACATCATTGGGCCCACAGACTAAGGATCTATGTGGGGTACAGATCTCCGTCGATCAACATGTACCTTGAACCCCTCATTAGGGATTCATTCATAGCCCAGTATGCTGATTGCTTATAAAGGATGGATTATTTCCAGGCATTAGGGGGAGATTTCATGTACCACACATAATGCCAGGAAATCAATAGGGACTCCACGTCCCACCTTATATCCATGTATTCAAGATTTTGGGCTACGTCCAGAATTCATATATTTGCAACTCATTGCAAATAACCTGCCATATTCATTTGCTGATCTCAAAGGTGTTACAAAATCCTTTAGTCCGGCTAGAAATGCGCCCGAAAGAGTGGAGGTACCAATAAAAACCACTCAACTCCCCTTACCTAAAAAGATGGGGAGTAGTACGGCCTCTAACCAGGATCTAGCTTCATGCAAGCAACAAAGGAAATTGAGGAGATATCCTCTAAATCAGTAAATGCAAGTCAACCTTGCGTTGATAAACACCTTATGGGTAGTATACACCCAGTGGAAGGGAAACCTCCACAACCCCAGCTTCAACTTGCACACACTGGCTGGGACATCGGAACACCTGGACTCATACGTATTGGGAAATCACGAAGAGTCATCATGGGTGCATGAGATTTCCTCCAACAATATCAATTCTGGAGAATCATATAACCAAAGTCTACAATTGTCGACAAACATTTCTCTTGTATGATTGCGTACATCCTTCAAATTATTCAGATCCAAAGACCACGGCCATGGCAGAGTGTAAACCACTCGCTCGGACTGAAGCAAACAAAGGATGCAATCCAAGCAGAATTAGCCTCGCTCCTCCAATTGAATTCCCTACGGGAATCAATATGTTTTCCTCTAGAGAACAACAAGGTGGTGAGAAAGCAGGGCTTGTAGCATAAGGTCGGGTTTCCGCAGAGATCCGAGACCTACTCTCCAGATAGGATTGGAATCCTCAAAAAATTTCGATAATTATATCATTGGCAGTGCAAAATCGTCTATCTATGCAGTTGATAGATGTAGTGGCTACATTTCATGTGGATCACTAGATTTGGACATGTATGGTTCCTGATGGAATCTCTATCCAAATCGAAATATAAAATGCAACATGCATTGTGTAAAATCAATGAGTCATTACATGGCTTATTGTTGTCGGTATATTTTGGTACAACCGACGTAGTGAGTTCCTTATGCACAAGAATTACTCCTACAATGATGATTACCCATGCGTGTTTGTCATACACAAGGATACTCCTGCAATGACAAAGCACGTGATCATCTAAAAGACGGAATTTGAGATGAAGGATTTGGTTAAACCCAAACATTGCTTGATACTACAAGTCAGGCTACTTCACTCAAGTATTATGGTACACCAAGCTGCCTATATTATAAATATTGGAGAAAGCTAAAATGGACAAGTCATATCCATCTCCCATGCCGGTTGTTCAATCTCTAGACGTAGAGAAAGATTCACTCAAACCGCGGGATGATGTAGAAGGGATGTTGGGACTTGAAGTTCCATATCCTAGTGCCATTGGACTTATCAAAACAACTGGTTGGGAATCAAGAATATCTTTCGATATCTCCAAGGCACCACACATTACTTGACCTATTCTGGTAATTTCAGAGAAATCTGAACTCCAATATCATCAGGATACACTGGTGTTGGCTACTTGAATGATCCTCACAATGTGTACCTACATGGTAGAAGTGTCACTCCATTGATGTCTTCGAAACAGACTTCGGTGACTACACCTACCAATCATTCTGGAATACAAAGCCATGTTACACGTGTAGCTTTACAGAATGATAAACCACATACATGGGTTATATGGTATTGGTTCTCTTGAATCATCAACCATTATCTACACAGATAATGTTGGTTTGTGTTGCATGGATGCAAATAGGATACATCGAGAGCAATATCATTGAGCATATTGCCTCTAAGTTGTTTTATCTCCATGAGCTCCATAAGAGGCGGAGAATAAATATCTTGCAAGTCAAATCATGCGCTAACCTCGCTGACCTATTCATGAAGTCTCTACCAACTTTCATATTTTAGAAATATTTTCATGGAATTGGTATTCGACGGCTTCAGGATTTGCAAGAATCAGGGGGAGTATCTCTCTGGACTACTCCTATTCAAAGCATCATATTACACTCTTTTTCCCTTTATGAGTTTACTATCAAGGTTCTCATCAAGGTTTTTAATTAGGTAATATCAACACAAGATCATATGTCATACTTTCTGTTTTCCCCATCGGAGTTTTTAGGAAAGTATACACGACATATATATTTCTCTCTAAACTCTATGAGGTTTTTCCCTTTGACAAGGTTTTTCTCATATGGAGTTAACAATGAGGCAATCATAATGATATGTTGTATCATTTTCTCCATATTTTCCCATTGGGTTTGAAGGAGTTTTAACAACATATCCAACCATTACATGTTGCATCATTTTCTCCTTATTTTCCCGCTGGGTTTAAAGGAGTTTTAGCGACATATCAAACACCACTCCTCATATTTTTCCCACAGGGTTTTTGGAGGAGACTTTATAAAGATGATGAACAAATATGCAGTCAAGCGGTGATTAGGGGGAGTGTTAAGAGTAATTAACCCACATGGTTAATTAGGGGAATCCCCGCATTTCTCACATGTGTGTGCGGTTGCCATTTTGGCAACCGCCTACGGTTGCTCCTCTTGATCCACCCCTTCGCTAACAGTTGTGTCTCTTGGATTGCATCCCTTCCCATTGTATATATACATGAACATCATCAATAAAGAACACACTTGAATCATTTGTTGTCTCTCTCGTTTGTCTCTCGACTCTACTTTCAACAGTAGGCTGCAAGAAACACGGACGAGCTTAATTGAAGATGACGTGGATGTAAGATAGGATATGATACGATTGCATGATCATGCCAATTAATTTTAGGCGACTAATGCAAGGAGTAAAGCTTGGAAAATGAGAGTTGGTGATCAGTTGAAGGAGACGGAGAACGACCGTTCGTTGATTTGTACTTGTGTGCTCGACATCTTGAATCTGATCAAGTCTTTAAGCTGAAGTTCAAAGATGATTGCAAGTTGCAACTACAACTGAATCTGAATTAAAAATTCGATTTTCAAGAGAAAAAGCAGGGGGGAATATATGCTTGAAAGGTAGTTGATTTTCGTACGAATTTTTTTCTGAATATAGAAAGAATCCTAATTACCACTATTAGTTAACTGCTTCAAGAACTAGCCAAAAAGTAGTACGTACCAGTATTGGAAAAAACTTGGTAATTTTTGTGTCCATACAAAGAAATGCCATCTATCTGTACATAACATTGGTAAAATAATACATTATATTTTTTCCTACACAAAAGAAATGGTGGCTCAAAAAAGAAAAAAAAATGATTTTCTCTCAACATTTTTTTGTATAGATAACATCTGAGAAAATATGCTGATGGAAATTTTGTACCCATGTACTTTACATGTATATATCACGTGTACATTTTCTTACAGAATCTTTTTAGTTGAAACTATTTTTAATTTTTTTTGTTAAAAAAAGATCTCCATGTAGCTTAGGGTCTAAAGTGATATTTTTCACGGAAAGTGTTTTTGGCTCCCGAGCTCTAGTTATATCTTCATTTAAATAAAATAAAATCATATTTATAAAATTTAAAGATTATGAAAATAAATGTGGAAGCATGCAATTTTTTATGTTCAAATACTTTGTATTGTGGGCTACACAAAAATAACAAAACTGATAAAATTTGTTGATTTTTTTCAACCTTTTTGAAACTAAAGATTTTTTGAAAAAAAGTTGCACCAAATCTTCCCTCTCTTTTTCATATGAAATTGACTATATAGATCTGCAAGAGCCGTTTTACACACTTCAGTTACCACCTGATAAATTAGGATACCACCCAAAAATTACCAATAACACCTACGGCTTCGTTCCTACAAGTGCAGAGAAGCAACGTACACATCGAGAACAATAGGTGCAGGAAAAGAAGTATCGTATCAGTACGTCAAAACGGGTGATAGCTCCGACGGAACGCGGTGTGGCTAGCGAAAATCCCGACGAGGTCCTGTCTGTACGGGAGGAACGACCTCCGCGGCCCGCCATTGTTGCTGCCGCCGGCGCTCGCCTTCGTGTAATAGCTCCACACAGTCGCATGGCCGCCGCCGCTCGCCTTGCGCTCGGAGACGGATGCGCTTGCGGCGTCCAAGAACATGAACTTCTCCTTGCCGTCACTGTGGCTGCGGCCGAGGAGCCGCTGGCGCCACCGCAGGACCGACCCCGTGGAGCCGCTTTTCCGGCAGCGCGCTACCGGCTTGGCCACCGACGGCAACCCGGCACACCACGGGCAGTAGCATTTCTTCAAAGGCTCCCAGCCGTCCAGCGGCTGCGCTGCTCCACTACCGGAATCCATGCCTCTGCCGTGTCTGCCATGGACACGGCAGTGTTGCTTTTGGACACGGCAGACCATCTGTCGTGTGCAGGCACACGGCAGAGTGGTCACGGCAGTGATAGCGACGGTCGAGGTTGTCTGCCGTGTGCCCATGCCAGCAGGACACGGCAGAGTGTCTGCCGTGTGTTTTAGGGCGTGCATGACAGAATAAAGTGACTTGGGCGTCTGCTGCTCGCCAGGGTGGGGCCTCTCTCTGCCGTGTGTCTCGTTGGACATGGCAGACCATCTGCCGTGTGCCGTGTCTACCGTGTGTCTTCCTTTGACTGCCGGTTGGACCAGCACCGTGGCGGGCCCTAGTCTTTGCCGTGCAGCTTATTTACCGTGTGTCAGATTTACACGGCACAGTGACCATTTGGTCCATCCAGACCACTCCCAGGTCTACAGGTGAGCGCCATGTGTCCACGTTCTGGCGGGAACCCAACGTTCTGGCGCCAACGTTCTCAGAAGTGTGCCGTGCAGAATAGTCTGCCGTGTGTCTCCTGACATCTCTGCCGTATTCCTGTAGTTTGCCGTGTGCCCTTTTTGCCTTTCCCCGTGGCCAATAGTCTGCCGTGTGTCGTCGCTGCCTTTCCCCGTGGCCAAAGGGTCTGCCGTGTGCCAGGCTGGCCCGGAGCACGGCAGACACAGCCTCTGCCGTGTCCCGGGCCAACCTGGCACACAACAGACCGTTTGGCCACGACAGCGGCTTGTTTTCTGGTAGTGCTCGTCCCCGGTCCACAAGAAGAGGCCGCCCAAGCGGCACTCGCGCGGTGGCCGTCGTCGTCTCCAGCTCCTGCTCGGGAACCTGGCGTCGCGGCGGCGACCGCGGTCTGCCGGCCGGCTCCTATCCGCCGGCCACCAGGGAAGATCTCGCCTCTGCCTTCCAAAGGGGCGGCCACGGCGAAGGTGAAGTCGCCGTCGCCTTCCATGCTCTTGCTTGTTCTCCCGCGCGCGTCCAACGTCAGGGTAGCTCAGCTCCTCTCGGCCCGGAACCACATGCACCTTCCCCCTTACTTATACCAAAGCCACTGACCTTCAACTTCAGCTCGGAGTCGGACATCATTGATCGCTAGTACTCGAACTCCGAAACTGAATTCCATTGTGCGACATACATACAAACCCCCCAAAGTCATATATCACGGAAATTCTTTAGGGCCATGTTAGCCATTGGTCGCCCAACGGTGGGGTCGAAGGTTGGTCATTTCCCCATTGTCCAATCGACTATCTAGGTGGATCTGAAGTGCCCACTTTTCGCACAAGATACTGATCCCTACCAAAAAAAATGCAGAAAAGTTTCACAATATTTTGAAATAGTAATGCAATAAATTGGTTGTTGTGCAACAATTTTTCACAACAATTTTTCATGCAGATGCAATAACCATGCAAAAGGGCTAACATTTTGAAAAAAAGTAATGCAATAACAAAAGTGATTACGCAACACTTTTTCTTAAAGATGCTACACAAACCATGGAAAAAGATCTACAACAATTTAAAAAAGTAAGAAAAAAACATAACATTTTGAAAGCACGTAAGCAACATCCAAATCTCCGGATAGAACACAAACTTATAGCAAACGCCCAAAAAACCTTATAACATCTTGAGTGTGTTTTAGCAAAAATTCTTACGTGTGTGTTATAATTCAAAAGCGCGTATGTCGCATAAAAAAACCAGCAAAAAACTTACTTGTACCAACTTCAATGGCAGGTCTAATCTCGCGGATTCGACATAGCCGACCGCGAATCCAGCTCATCGGCGCTAGAGAAGCCGATTTGAACCCGCCCCAACTTATCATGGCCTCCTTGGTGGGCTGGGTTCTTATAAAAAATAGTAGGCTTGAGAGCCCATCTTTAAATTACTAAAGCCATCAACCGGCTAGGATACAAGATACTGATTACACACTTGCTTGAACAATTTTATATGAGAGAAATATCAAAATACAAAGAGAAACTAGAGGGATTAGCAAGCGCTAGCAAACTCGGGCTAGAAAGGCAAGTCCTTGAGCGACCCTACGATGCAAGGGCAGGTTTGGGAAACAGGCAGGGATGAGCCTGCGCCCCTAAACTGCTCAACCGCTGATGTATCCATTGTTGATGCAGCCGAAAATGCACTACAACCATGGAATCATCTCGAACCAGCTGAAGATAGTTGATGAGAGGAAGAACACCGGAAAAGGAGCAAAAGGTTCGGTCAGGGGAAAGTTTAGGGTTCGCAGAGATTGGCTCAAATGCACCTCAAACAGGTTGCAGACGCAAGGGGAGCCCTTCCACCTCGCCCAGGTGAGGGCATCGTCCGTAGTCGACAACCATGCGGGTGGCAGCGGAGAACAAGTGAACATGACCGTCCAACAACCCAACACCAGACCATGGTGCCCCTTCTGAGCAGCCACTGCCACGAACCCGCCACCGCACTCCCAGGATCCCCATCGTCCCCAAAGCCACGCCTCCAAGGAGGAAGGTGGCGCTGAAACGTCACCGCAGGCCACCAAAGCCAAAGGTTTTCATCCAGGATCTTGATGGGGAGTAAGGGAGGGGAGGGTAGTCACAAACCTCAACGATTCCTTGGAAGCAAGTGCCACCGCTATCGTGGTAAAAAAACAACGACCAAGGATTTCCCCCGGTTTCCACCACTCGCCACACATCAGCTTCGACGCGGCTAGGAGGTCGATGAAGAAGCGATAGTCATTGACGTAGGGCGAGGTCTTCCAGACCCAGTGGCGGCCACCAGAGTCACCACACGTCACCCTTCTCATGCCTCTGTGCCACCCACGCAGCTACAAAGAGCAGGTACAACGCTAGCAGTCGCCACCTGCCAAAGAGGTCGGCTCCGCCCACCAGCCCAGGGCCATCGGCGAGCTTCTAGAGGCCCCCACCAAACCCACCACCGGCAGGACCTCCACACCAGAGGCCGCTCCAGGCATGTACCAAGCCCTCCTAACCATTCTGAAGGAGGAGTGACGAGGGTGGTCCTCGGAAATGTCCTCGGATGAAGGACTTCGGATGGGAGGAAGAGGTGCGTCGGATGAACTAGAAAGTAAACAGACAAGCAAGACGAATCAGATTGTATTATCGAGATGAAGCTAGGGTTACAAGCGAAGTCTCAACTAATAGTTCATCACATTGGATGTGTATTTGTACACTGTACAACGAGGGGATCTGAACCCCTGAAACCATAGCTCGACCGTAATCGTAGTACAAAGGAAACAATCCCAAGATTGGGGTGGCCAATTTAGGTAGGATTTAAATGAGTGACGAGGGTTAACTCGACAAATGTCCTAGATGAAGGACTTAGGATCGGGAAGATAGGGTGTCGGATGAACTCGAAGGTAAAGTTAGTCGAAATAGGTGCGTATCGAAAGTGAACTTGGGTGTTCAACCTGGCTTGCTTTCAATCTGCCCTACACCGTCCCCTCCTGGCCCCTATATATGGGTGGCCAGGTCTCGAGGATCGGGTAGGGTTCGATACAGATTACAAATATCGACATACGGTTATAACTCGTATTCGACTATCATTACAATTGGGCCTAGCTTATCGGGCCTCAGGGGTACTCAACTAACGGGCTCTATTAACTATACCCTTGTCAGTAGCCCCTGAGATTCTACCAGAATTATAGATTCAGGTTGAATCTCTAATCTTAAAATCTTCGACTTGATCAATTCTTCGACTTCTTCAAATCTTCAAATCTTCGACTTAGTCTTTTCGACTTATTTTCATGATATTCTTTCGCAAGGGGTTTTGATGAGCAAGCCTGACAACTCTGACGGATCAAGAGGTCAGTTAACTGCCGGAACAGATACGTGTCACCTACTTCAAATTCAATCCCCTTGGACTTGAATTCGGGATACCGGTCAAATCCATTCTTTTGCCGCATTTAGGACTTACAAAGAATGAATCCCAGTAGTTCTCAGGGTACCCAGTACGTCCACCAGGATTTTCTTCGCGTCGTAGACACGGATACATACCAGCAGAGCGCATCCATGTGCGTATACCAGGCCACACAGGACGGATCCCGGGGTCTTACCTTCGTGATAAATCACGGCATTCGAGTTTCGTTGCGATAACGCAACTCGAGAATCTCATATTCGCAGCCAAATTTTTAACTGATAAAACTAAAGAATTTCGAATTTTAAATTAATCTTCTTCGCTCCCGATGGGAGTAATCTCTCTTCATTTTGTCGACTACGTAGTCGAAGTTTGTATGCTTATCCTTCCCCATCTCTAATATTGATTACCTCATCTCTATCGGGTGCGCGCTCAGCGCTCCCGATGGGAGTAGCCCCCGAGGCTATGTTTGGCGACTTGTAGTCAAGCATAGGCTCAAAGTTCAGCTCTTCTTTCTTCCGTGGATATCTTATTACTTGGCGAGCCCCCGAGTCCAAGTCGAGGTTTCCATATCGTGCGATCATAATCTCCTTTTCTTGTTTTTCTTCGTTGATATTATCGTCTGCTGTACGCAGAATTTAACTCATGCTGCCAAATATGTTTATGGGCTGTGCTGTAGCGCGGGGGCCCAATAATACGTGCTTATAAATAAAGCACCATCTGGTAAAGGTAAAAACCCTAATCAGATTCGTCCTCCGCTGCATCATCTTCTCTTCTTCATCTAGGGTTTTTCAAGGTTTTTTTTTCCTTGTTCTCATGGCAGATGCTGAAGGTTCTCGTCTGAACCTTGGATCTCTGGTGGCACCCCGAGGTCGGGGTCGCCCTCGTGGCAGCAAAAACAAGAGCAATACCACTCTGGCCGCCGCCGGAACTTCATCGGATGCTCCTACTAAGCGTCGTCCCGGGCGCCCACCTGGTAGCAAGAACAAGCCCAAGGTGACTGGCGCCGTTCCAGGTCTTGCTGCTCCTCCTCCTGCTGCTCCTGCCGCTACCGCTGCTCCTCCTCAAATCTTCTCCTTCCTTTGCATTGCCATGGCGCAGTGCCGTGAGATTCAGCGACTGCCGCTGAATTTTACGAAGTTTATGGATGGCCGCGAACTGCGAGAAGCGGTTCTCCGTGAACAGTCTGGCGGTGGCATCCCATATGAGGTGGAGGTATGGTACGATGGCGACGGCGAGCAATACTTCAGGGGTGGCTGGTCGCAGTTTGCTGAGGACCACGACATCCATCAGGGCTTCTTCATGGCCTTCGACTTCCATATCGGCACGTCGAAGTTTGACGTGAAGATCTACGATGGCACTCTTTGCCAGAAGGAGTATGAAGCTTGAAGTCCGCTTCCATTAGGACTTGTTGTTTTTTATGTAATTTCATTTGATCATGTCCTTGCTACCATGCTTATCTGTAATGAATATTCGTACTTGATGTCGATGTCTTTTGCTAGTACCATGAGAACAAGTCATGTTCTGAGGTATGCTTTCCATATATCGGGCTCTTTGCGAACCAAAGAAGGTAGGAATAATATCGGGTTCTTCTTATGAACCAAGTTCTCTCAATATTCATCGGGTTGTCTAAACAACCTTAAAATGAAGAAAAAGCCTCCATCTTGCCATAATAACTCTTTTCATACGACCCAGGGGTTGAAGCCCCCGAGCGGAGAAGTAACAAAAGAATCGTACAATTTTGTCGAGTTCAACCCAAAGAACCCGACCTGTGGCCTCATGTTCTGGGTTCAGAAGGCTAACTCGAATGTATTGATACCTCTATATTTAGTTTACGCGTAAAAACGTCGTAGCTGTTCTGCATTCCACGGGTTACTCTCATCCTTCCCAGTTTTCTTATCTTGTAGTCGATATGCTCCTCCTGGTATTACTTCGGTGACGATGTAAGGTCCTACCCAAGGGGACTCTAATTTCCCGTGGCTGTCTTGCCTGAGTCGCAAAACAAGGTCTCCTACCACGAAAGATCGTGGACGAACTCGACTACTATGGTAGTTTCTTAGGCTTTGTTGATATTGCATAGCCCTTTCTAATGTTTTGTCTCTTGCTTCATCTAGCGCATCGACATCGTCTTGCAATGCTTCTGTCGACGTCGCCTCGTCATACGCTGTCACTCTTGGAGCCTCGTGTGTAACTTCGATCGGAAGCACGGCTTCTGCGCCATGGACCAAGAAGAAAGGAGTTTCTTGAGTTGCTGCATTGGGCGTAGTTCTTAGGCTCCAAAGAACGGAGGGCAATTCTTCTACCCAAGCGCTCTTGGCTTTCTCGAGAGGTGCTAAAAGCCTCTTTTTTATTCCACTACATATCAAGCCATTGGCTTTTTCGACTTGCCCGTTCGTCTTTGGGTGCGCCACAGATGCGAATTTGAGCTTGATCCCCAATCCTTCGCAGTAACTTTTGAATTCTTTTGAAGTAAAATTTGTCCCGTTGTCTGTGATGATACTGTGTGGTACACCAAAACGAAAAACTATTGACTTGATGAAGCTGATTGCTGCTGTAGAATCTTGAGTTGTTACTGGGGCCGCTTCCACCCATTTGGTGAATTTATCGACTGCCACTAGCATGTAGACATGCCCTCCTCGCCAAGATTTGTGCAACTTTCCCACCATGTCAAGGCCCCATTGTGCGAAGGGCTAGGATAATGGTATTGTTTGTAGCTCCGCTGCTGGTGCATGCGGTCTGGATGCAAACCTTTGACATGCTTCACACTTTTGAACTATATCTTTTGCGTCCTCGATGGCTGTTAACCAGTAGAATCCTGCTCGGAAAGCTTTTGCTGCTATTGCTCTGCTGCTAGCATGATGGCCACATACTCCACCACGTATGTCTTTCAATATTGCTTGCCCTTCCTGGGGTGTTACACAACGCTGTAAAATGCCGGTAATGCTTCTCTTGTATAATTTTCCTTCCAACACGACAAATGCTTTCGATCTTCGAGTTATCCTCTTAGCCTCCACTGCATCTTCTGGTAGTTTTTTATTTATCATGTACGCAAGATATGGCTGCATCCATGTTTCTTCTATCATCATGACCTCCTCTGGTTCTGTCGTAGCCCCCGAGCCTGCTGTGGTAGTCGAACTTTTAGCACTTTTTATTGATCTTTCCGCTATTTCTTCCCAAAATACTCCAGACGGCACGGGTAAGCATTGTGATCCGATATTTGCTAAAGTGTCGGCTTCTTCATTGCTGTTCCTGCTTATGTGCGAGACTTCGCATCCATCGAATGTTCCTTCTAGATAATGGTACAGATTCTTGTAGGCCATCATGTTGTCATTGATTGTGTCACACCTGTTCATAACTTGCTGAACAACAAGGTTAGAATCTCCAAATATTTTTAGGCGAGTTGCTCCACAAGCTTTAGCCATCTTCATTCCGTGCAACAAGGCCTCGTACTCCGCTTCATTGTTAGAAGCCTGTGGAAAGCTCATCCTTAAGATATATTTTAATTTGTCGCCATGAGGCGATATCAATACTACTCCTGCACCTGCGCCTTGGACTCGCTTAGAACCATCGAAGTACATTGTCCAAGTACTCGATAAATCTGGTGGTCCCGTGCTTTGCAGCTCGAGCCACTCTGGTGTAAAATCTGGCAAGATTTGCGACTTGATCGCCTTCCTTTTTTCGTACGTGATGTCCATGGGAGATAACTCGATTCCCCACAAAGAGACACGTCCCGTCGCTAAAGGGTTGTTCAATATGTTCGATAGTGGCGCTTCATTAACCACTATGATTGGGTGCACAGTAAAATACTGTCGTAATTTACGTGCAGTTGTGAAGACACTGTATGCTAACTTCTGATAATGCGGGTACCTCTGTTTGGTTGGAGATAGCACTTCACTGATGAAATATACCGGTCTCTGGACGCCATGGGCTTTGCCTTCTTCACTTCTTTCGACTACTAGAACTGTACTCACCACCTGATGGGTTGCGGCGATGTACAACAGCAGTGGCTCTTTTTCTTTAGGTGCGACCAGCACTGCGGCGTGGAGAGCACTTTTTTCAATTGCGCAAACGCTGCGTCTGCTTCTTCTGTCCACTCAAATTTGTCGTCTGACTTCTTCATAAGTGCATAAAAAGGAAGCGCCTTCTCCCCTAGTCGAGCAACGAAACGACTTAATGCCGCGACGCGTCCTGCCAATTTCTGTACGTCGTGGAGTTTCGTGGGTTTCCCCATTGTTAGAATCGCTTGAATGTTCTCTGGATTTGCCTCTATTCCTCGTGCTGATACCAAGAACCCCAAAAGTTGCCCTGCTAAAACTCCGAAGGAACACTTTGTCGGGTTCAGCTTAAGCTTATACTTGTTCAGGTTGTCGAAGGTTTCTACCAAGTCGCTGATTAAAGATTTCTCCTCTCTTGTGGTGATGACTACATCATCAATGTAGACTTGTATATTGCGCCCTATTTGGCTCCCGAGGCAACTTTGCATCATCCTTTGATAAGTTGCTCCTGCATTTTTTAGGCCGAACGGCATCACTTGGTAGCAGAACACCCCATACGGTGTGATGAAGGCCGTTTTTTCTTCGTCTTCTTTCTTCAGTTTGATCTGATTATAGCCAGAATATGCGTCCAAAAAGGAAAGCCTTGCGCATCCCGCTGTTGAATCGATTATTTGATCGATGCGGGGTAAAGGGAAGGGATCCTTTGGACAATGCTTATTGAGAGATGTGTAGTCGACACATACTCTTTGTACATCTGTGTTCTTCTTGGGTACTATTACTGGGTTCGACACCCAACTCGAAGTTTTGATTTCTCTGATCAATCCAGCATTTTCTAATCTGTGTAATTCTGACGCTATTGCCTTCCTCTTAGGTTCATCGAATCGTCGCAGTGGTTGCTTGACTGGTTTTGCCTTGGGATCTACATTTAGTGCGTGCTCGACGAGTTCCCTGGGAACCCCTGGCATGTCCGATGGACACCAGGCGAAGATTTCCCAGCACTCACGGAGGAACTCGACGAGCGCGCCTTCCTATGCGGGGTCCAAGTTCACCGCAATTGATGTTGTCTTGTTTGGATCAGTAGGGTGGACCTGAATTTTCTTTGAGTCCTGCGTTGTGTCGAAAGCCTTATCTGGCAGGGATCGTCCAACGTCGGGTAGCACATTATGATCTGTCTCTCCTTTTAACCTCTCATATTATGCTGTCATGCCGAAGGTTTGTGCCATCTTGTTGAATTCTCTGTCGCATGTGTTGGCTACTTCAAAGCTCCCTTGTACTGTAATTGTTCCTTTGGGCCCTGGAATTTTTAACGTGAGATACGCGTAGTGTGGTACTGCCATGAATTTTGCAAATGCTAGGCGCCCCAGGATTGCATGATATTGTGACGGCCAATCCATAACTTCGAACTCCAGTTTCTCTCTTCTATAATTTTTGCTCCTGCCAAAGCAGACGTCGAGTTCTATTCTTCCCAAAGGGTAGTTCGCTGCTTCTGGTACTATTCCATGGAAAGAGCAATCTGTTGGCTTCAGACTCATCAGCGAGATGCACAATGCCTTTAGTGTTCTAGCATATATTAAATTTATGCCGCTCCCTGCATCCATGAACACTCTTCCGATGTCGTACCCTCCTACTTGCGCTTTTAGAACCATAGGTGAATGGCCTGGCCTGGGAACTTTCCTTGGGTGGTCTGCTCTAGTGAACTTGACTGGTTGCTCTGACCATCGTAGGTACTCTGTGGTAGCTGGTGGTGACGATATTGCTAGGTTTACTTGCCTGGATATGCTTTTTTGCTCTTTCTTCGACTTGGGCACCGGTTGAATCATGGCTGATATGTATACTTTCGACTCTAAGTGCTTTACTAGCCTTTGCATTTGATATCATTGACTTCTATGTCTTTCTCCTTGCCTCCCTTCTTGGCTTGAGCCCATGGCGCTTTGCAACCTTAAGAATGTTCTGCAATCCTTCATCTGGTGATTTGAAACCCTTTTTCCGTCGAGATACGCATAGTGGATTCGACAAGGTCCGTATAGCATATCCTCGGCTGAGGGGCCGGAGTATCTTGATATTTCTACTCCTTTTGCCTGGAACTTCCTACTTTCATACCCTTCCTCTTCTTCTAGCCTGTAACCCGCGGCTACCTGACTTCGCCTTCCTTGATTATCCCTGCTGCGGTGTCGCCTCCTTTGTCGACTTGTTCTGTCGACTTCCGGCGATCGTCCTCTTTTGTTGTTATACACGTCCTCTCCATCAGCGAATTTGTTAGCTTGTTCTATTAGCTCCGCTACTGTCGTAGGTCTTGTTCTTCCTATTTCTTCCACAAGATCTGAACGACGAAGTCCTTCCGAAAAGGCGTCTATTGCTCGTTCGTCGGAGACGTCTTCTTCTGCGTTTTTGATTATACTCCAGCGTTGTATGTAAGAACGTAGTGTTTCGCCTTTCTTCTGCATACATGCTTTAACTTCTTCCAGTGATGCTGGGCGCTTGTAGGTGGAACGAAAATTTCTTGTGAATTGACTTTCGAGTTCCCCCCAGCTTCCAATGGATTCATCGGGTAGAGTGTTCAACCAGGACCGTGCGGCGCCGGTGAGATGTAGCTGCAAACTTTGCATTGCAGTCACCTTTGTTCCTCCTAGTATCTGTACTGCCTGTAGATAATCTGATAGCCATAAGGTAGGTTCTTGTGACCCGTCGTACTTATTCTGGTCGTGTGGTAGTTTGAATCCTTTGGGTACCCGCGTTTTGCGAACCCTGCGGGTAAAGCATAACGCGCCCATATCTTTATCATCGTCTTCGTAATTTTCTTCCCTCCAAGCATGTCGTGACTTGTTTACTCGAGCTTGCGCTATTATACTTCTTGCATCCTCCTTCTTTTTTTGCTGATTTTTCTCTTCTGATAACTCACTATTTGCGCGATTGTATCTAAACTTCTCCTTGTGATTTGTCGACTTCGTCTCTGGGCCTTGTTCCCTGATCTTGCCTTCTACTATTCCGAGGCTTCGTATCGCGGCTCGGTGCATGTCTTCTCGCGGGTCTCCATGCTCTGGTCTTGTGGCTAGTAAGTATGCTTGTGCTGATGCCAATGCTGCCTCTGGCGTTCTCTGTATCAAGTCATCTTCCTCCTCTTCTAGCTGTGGGGTGGGGCTCCTTGAGTACCCTTCTTCTCTGCCGCATGCTGTCGCCCCCCTGTTGTGTTTTGGATCTCCGCGCCTCTCTCTGCTATACTCTGAATCTTTACTATGGTCTTCCCAGTATTCCTCCCTTGATATACTGTTGTTGTCTTGAAACACCATGTCTCTTTCCTCCCTTAGTTCCTTCTTGTGTTGATATAATGCATACTAATATCCCATTAGAACTTCTCTTCTCGATCCCTCGGGTACTTCTGTACCATGATTAATGGCTGACTTAATCATTCTCCATTCACCAGCCGAGACATGGACTTTCTCTTTTCCCTTTTTGTTGTGATCTTTTATTTTGTCGACTTGCCTGTCGACCTTTTTACTTCCTTCGCTATTGTTTCCTTCTTCTGCTTCAGTGATAATGACGCATAACTGATGTACTTTGGAGACGCTGCTGCTTCCTACGGCGAAGTCCTTTGCGTTGTTGTGCGTCTGACACACTTTTTCTTCTGAGTCGAAATTTTCTTGAATTTTGTCGCTTTCTGCGATTGATGCTTTTTCTAAGCTAACCGGCGAGTTTACCTCACTGGAAGAGCCTTCTGATGACTCCAATGCTCCCTCTGTTTCGGGCTTGCTTGCCGACGGATCTGGCTTCGTCGAATCCGAGAGGCGGGATGAACCCGATGGCCCGATAAGGATGCTCAAACTTCCGATTGTTAGTTCCACCTCTTGACTTCCATCGACTTCTGAACTGCTGTTGGCTAAAAGCGAAAAAGCCGTCGAATTCATGATTCCAACGCCCAAAGTCCCCACGGTCGGCGCCAATTGACGAGGGTTAACTCGACAAATGTCCTAGATGAAGGACTTAGGATCGGGGAGATAGGGCGTCGGATGAACTCGAAGGTAAAGTTAGTCGAAATAGGTGCGTATCGAAAGTGAACTTGGGTGTTCAACCTGGCTTGCTTTCAATCTGCCCTACACCGTCCCCTCCTGGCCCCTATATATAGGTGGCCAGGTCTCGAGGATCGGGTAGGGTTCGATACAGATTACAAATATCGACATACGGTTATAACTCGTATTCGACTATCATTACAATTGGGCCTAGCTTATCGGGCCTCAGGGGTACTCAACTAACGGGCTCTATTAACTATACCCTTGTCAATGAGAGAATTACATTTGTTTACACATCCAACCACAGGTTTGTTCTGAGTTTGCTTCGACAATAGAATTGGTTTCATTAGTAAGGCACACAATCAAAATTAGGAGTTTGAATCTCTACAAATACACATGACAGTTTTTTCGTGGCTAAACGAAATAAAATATGTCCCAAATGTACCCAAACACTGGTGGAAAAAAAGCCTTCAATCCCAGTTTGTAAAGCCCATTAGTCCCGGTTGTAGCAATCGGGACTAACAAAGCGGGACTAAAGGCTCCAGCCTTTAGTCCCGGTTGCTTACGAACCGGGATCAATGGGCCTCCACGTGGCCCGGGGCATGTGCTGCGGCTGGAGGACGTTTGGTCCCGGTTCGTAACACGGACCGGGACTAAAGGTCCATTCAGAATAAAATTATATTTTCTGTTTCGGAATTTCTGTATTTTCTTTATTTCTCTATTATATAATCATCTCTATTCTCATATCTCATATCAAATTAGATACTTATATGGCTCTCACTCCATATCTCAAATCAAATTACAAGTATTTGTGGTCCTCACTTCCCGGTCGGTCACCCATCCTCACACTGCTCCACCCTTAGCACGCTTAACTTCTCCATTCCTTCCCTACTAGCTTCCAAGACTACGCTCGTGACTTCTTGATAATGGTATGCTACCAATTCTATTAACCTATACACTTTGGTAATATATAATATTACTTTTTAAATTCCAAATAAATTCACAAAATAAGAAACAATGATTAAGAATAATAAGCACCAATGAATTTCAAATAATCTTTATGTATAATTTAATTATTAATTTTAATAATTAAAATATTCAAAAAAGCCAAAATACTTGAAAAATCACAAATTCGAAAATTAATAGACTTTGTTAACCGAAACAAAGGGAGTACATTTTTCCAAACATACTCATCCAACATGGCTCAAAGGGAGTACATTTTCCAAGCAAGCTCATCCAACATTTTTTCATACATAATCATCCACCTAATTATTAAGGTTAAGACGATCAACATGGCTATTGTAGCCCTTTAGCTTCCAGAATCTCCTAGCAATCTCAAAGCCTAGGCGAGCATCTAAAGCGGCATATAATATTTGGTTGAAGCTCAATGGAACTTTTTCCCAACCAAATATTAGTTCATCTTCTTCATCATCATCATCATCATCTTCTTCTTCTCCCTTCTTCTTGTACTTCTTCTCCTTCTCCTTCTTGTCCTTCTTCTTCTTGTCCCTCTTCTTGTTCTCAAGATGTGTCCCAATAGTAGTATTGGCCAAATCATAGAGACTCGGCGTTAGCTTGCTAGTGGGGTTTGGGACAAACTTTTAAAGATCATACACAGACGAAATAACAATTCCATATGACCTCAGCATGTGTCGATCATTGTTGATAGCCGCACCATAAAACTTGATGGTGGTGTCCTTCAAGAAGTCCTTGAGTAGTTGCGGCACCCATTGGCCTTACAAATTTGGAAGATCAATATCTCGGACGCCACCGAGAGTTTAAGGACGGCGGCACGCTGCGGGACCTCATGAGTGGTGAACTCACAATCCAAGCCCACGCACTTGACCAGTGCGTCGTCGAGGAACCGTCGCTTGACGGCGCGGATCCACTTCTCCACCCTCGAAGCACGGAGAGTCTCCGTGATGGTGAAGTTCATCTCTTCGATGACGACGTAGTAGATCCGAGATCTTGGAAAAAATTTCTCCTCCATTGAGTCGAGGGAGAGAGAGAGCTCTCGAGGGCGCCGGCGGTATGGTGATATGTGGGAGAGATGTTTGGAGAAGAAGAAGCTAGAGATGCAATGGTGTGTGCTTAGATGATCAAATATGAGTGCTATATATAGTGTAGAGAGAGGGAGATGAGCACGCCGGTGATGAATGCAGGCGAGTTCCAATGCGATCGCCGGCGCCGGTTCCCGATCAGCGCGACGATACGAAGCGTCGTTGTCGTTACTGATCGATCCGAAGCGTCGTCGATCTTAACTGGCGCGAAGAGGGCGGTTCGTTTGAACGGGCCATTGGTCCCGGCTCGTGGCACGAACCGGGACTAAAGGGTGACCTTTAGTCCCGGTTTGAGCCACGAGCCGGGACTAAAGGCCCAAAGGCATTAGTCCCGGTTGGTGGCTAAAACCGAGACTGAAGGGCCCATTTAAACCGGGACTAATGCCCCCTGGCCCACATTTTTAAATGAACCGAGACTGATGAACCCTTTAGCCGCGAATCGAATTTGGTTGGGGACTAATGGGATGAATGGAAGCCCTTTTTTCCACTAGTGAAAATGTGTCGGTTGCCTTGCCTAGCTACCGGTCCATATCCACCTATCTCTCAAAACTGCAAAGTCTAGCTGCCTCTCCTCATGCCTGAACCGAGAAACAGCACCGCTCAGCTAATACAAAGAGTAAAGCTCGGGGAAGGATGAGAGGATGAGTGAGTAGGTGAGCACGGATAAGGGTCGACGCGCGCGGCCACCGACCGTGCGTTGGTTCGCCTCCAAGTACCAACCTCCAGCATGATGTCATGATCATATTCGTTGTTCATGCAAGTATGACTCCTCCTTCAGGCTTTAATTAAGCTTGTTCACCTCAACTACAGCTCGTTGCGTTTGCTTCACTAATACTCTTATCATTAACAGATTAGCTACGCCAACAGTTTAGAGTGGAAGCCAGACGATGCGTTTGGAAATGTTGGGTTCAGTTTCTTTTCAGTCTTACGCTTGAACTGCAAACAATTTGCCACAGCAACTTGCAACTGAAAACTCGTGATTTTCTTGGATTTGATGTACTGTATTACCGACTGTGACTATATACAACGAACGAAAATAACCAAAACTTCCACTACAGGTCGTACGTATATGATCACAATCTGAAAGGATAGAAAAAACCCAGCTCAACCGTAGTCAGTTAGAAGGGGTGGTAGCTCCGGCGGAGGGCACCGGCGTTGGCAAAGAACCCGACGAGGTCTTGCTTGTACGGGAGGAACGTCGACCTGCGGCTCCCCCTGCCCGTGCCGTAGTAGCTCCAGCCGTGAACGCCGCCGGGCGAATCGCCGGCGCCCCTGCCCTTGCGCCCGGGGGAGGCTGAGGCTGAGGATCCGGCCGCATCCTCCTGCGGCTGTGGCTGCAGGAACACGAACTTCTCCTTGCCGTCGCTGTGGCTGCGCCCGGTCTGGAACCGCTGGCGCCACCGCAGGACCGACCCCGTCGACCCGCTCTTCTGGCACCGCGCCGGAGACGAAGAGTTTGAAGACGGGGACGGTGAGGCTCCGGGCGACCACAGGCAGTAGGTCTCCTCGGGCACCCCGTCGAGATCGCCACCGTCCGGGGAGGATGAGCCCCGCTCCGCCAGGAGGAGCTGCCGCAGCGGCACCCGCACGGTCGCCGTGCCGGCCTCCTCCTCCTCCTCGGGCCGTGCCAGCGGCGGCGACCACGGGCGACCGAAGACCGGGTACACGTGCCCGATCAGGCTGCCATCGCCGAACGCGCCACCGCCGGCCAGCCCCGTGGCAGCGGCGAAGGTGAACCCCTCCTCGTCATCCTCCTTTTCGTCTTCAGAGGGCGCGGCAGAGGCGGTCTGTTCTGGATCTTCTCGAACCACAGTCGTGCCGTCGCTGTCGTCCGCCATGACTCGATCTCCGGGTGCCGTGTGCGGGATGGCCTGGCGGCGGAGATAAAAAGGGGGTGGGGAGGGAAGGACAGATGATGCGATGCGCGCGCGGCCACGGGACTGGCGGTTGCGCTGCGAAGCAAAGCGCGGGCCCGCCCTACACCGAGCCAAGTCGCCGACCACTGGGCCCGGATCCGCATTGCCGCTGCCTTGTCAGCGATTCCGGGGAGCTGGTTGGTCGGTTGGTGAGCGTGCGTGGGCACGGACACGTGGCGGCTTGAACGAACGAAAAAAAAGGGAATAATAACGGAATAAGAATGCAAGCTGGAGGGCAGGGGCTCGAAGAATCCCAGTGGAGTACAGCGTAATGGATTTCTGTTCTGGATCGCGTACATGTGCGTGCCTCGGCCATATACTTTCGCACCGTATTTTGCCTTTGCTTTTCTGCATCCAGCTCTCCTCTCCTGGTGGTGTCATTTGTATCCAGCAAAGGAGCGCAGATGGTATGACCTACTGACCAATGTATCTTCGCATGATCTCCGTGGCATAGTCACACTTACCCCCTTTCCTTCTCTCTCCATGCTACAGTAGCTCCAAAGAGTCCTCGAAGCCGCCGGCCCAATCCGAAGCCCTCTCGCCGGCCGAGAGCGGCGGAGGAGAGGCGTCGGCGATGGTAGTTTAGGTTTCTTTGTTTTTGCAGGTAGTGAGCTTCTTGTCTGGGCGTGGAGCTCTAGATCCAGCGCCGATCTAGGGTTCGTCACCCCCTCTCCTCAGGCTCCTCGGGTTCGAGATGGGGGAGGCGGCAGTGGCCACCACGCCGTTGAATAAAGCTCACGGCGTCGACCTCCCTAGGCTGCCGAGGTGTGCGTCGCTCTGCTTTCCCTAGCCTGCCGTGGCGGCGAGGAGGGGATGCTTAGTGACATGTGTGCCCTTCCTCGAGGCGTCTCCTGGCCGACCGTGGTGGTGAGGGGGAGATGCTTCGCGCGACGGCAGCCTCTGCTTGGCAAGGGAGGCCGTGGTTCATTGGCCTTCTTCTCTGGGAGATGCGACACCGCTCCTTCTCTCTGGTTGCCGTGGTGGCCTGCCTGTAGGAGGGTCCTTGGTGTCTGCGTCTTGATGGTTGGTGTCGGCCTCTTCCAAGGAGCTACTCTCCAGACGGCTTATCGGCAGCAAGCTCTGCCATCCGGCCAGACCTCAAGGCAGTAGGGCTTCCGCTCCGTCGCTACTGGGGCCTTGATTCGTCGACGTCTCTTCTCCCCCTCCCAATTGTGCATCTCCGGTGGTGGTTTGCAGGCCGATTTCAGTGGCTCACCGTCGATCTAGAGGCAAAGGTTGACGATGGACTCGATCACTTTCTCCTTCTTTTCTAGTGTCCCCTCTGTAAAGTTGCAGGTCCTAGTTGTAATTTCTTTTCTTGTGTGGACCTCATTGCAATTTTGCTCTAGTGACAATATGAAGCAGCAATGTGTCGAGTGCCTTCATACCACCTCTCCGTTCAAAAAAAAGAAGATCCACATGGCATGAAGACATCATGAGAAGTGACAAGCCACCGAACACTTCTCGCCTTCTTGGATGAGAAGCACGGAATCCCCTATACGTCGCTTCTAGTGAGCGCCGTCTCAACTCGCTCGCCCTATTCGCGATATACGCATACATGGGCCGCCCAGTACCTCCAATTCCGTCCCCAGCCGGCCTCGCCAGACGGATTTTGGCCATTTGGGAGCATTAAGTAAATACTGGCTTTCTATCGTGGCCCTCGCTTTAGACTCGCTGTGGTTGAAAAAACTGGCTAGCGTCTTTAGGCTGACTCCTATTCACAGGGGTAGATTTTATCATTTGCCACATTTTACTTCACACCTCTATAATTTGCCATACATTACTTAGCATTTTATTATTTTCAACGCATTATGCTAATTTCTTTACAATTTGCCCTATTTCTCCTTTGCACATATATTCGTTACTTGCAAAAATAATATGATATCAATACAGTACATATACTGATTGGACCCTTGGTTCCCAAATCGGTGGGATTCCCAGCAATGAAAAGTGATAACTGCCGACCAAACTTTCTTGTTGATGGATCAGCCAAATCATTTGTTCCCTTCTGCAACGGAGTAGAAACAGCACGTGAGAAACAGAGGAGCTCGGCACGATCGGTCCGGCGACAGCGGCCGGACCACGGGTGGCGCAGCCATGATCAGCGAGCATGAACGGCAGCGACTACCCATGTAACACATTCCTCTCCTCTGAATTTCCCTCATTCTCATCATTATTTTCCATATTTCTATAGTTTCAAGTGTATCCCCTTGCGCAAGAATTGCCATCATCATTGAAGTCGTACCAGTGTTGATCTTAAAGGATTGATGCACTAACCAATTATCCCAAAAGTCCAAACTGAAGGAAAGGGGTTAGGCAATGTTTTTATATTTAACACTCCCCTCACGTCTAGAATATTTTAGTCCTTACCGTGGGTTCGGTGCAAGTCACAGAATCCTTTTTTTTTCTTTTTATTAATACTGCATGAGCAAGATCTTGAACACAAGGCCTCTTGGCTGTGACACCATAAAAAAATTGATGCACTAGGAAATTATCCCAAAAGTCTAAACTGGAGGAAAGAGGCTAGGCAATGTATTTATATTTAACAGATCTTATCCAGCCTGGAAATATCAATAGCATCGAAAAGTTCCATGTTATTACGTATGGCCTGGGCAGCCATGCTGATTTGGTATGGTTCTCCCTTTTTACTGTAAAAAGGCAATCATTCCTAGATTTCCAAATGCGCCACATAAATTTAGAACACAGGGAAGCGACACATGAAGGTGATTCATATTCAGCAAGTTCAAAAGGATCTAAGTTAAAGAGGTAGTGTTTTGAGCAATCACTTCACTCCTGATAAAACAAGCAGAGCTAAACCATGCTGCTTTGACAAAGTGGCATGTGAAAAAAAGATGAATATCATCCTCCTGTACATCACATCTACAACAAAATTTGCTAATATTGGTTGGAATACTTACCAGCTCTCGATCCAGTAGGAATGGCTCGACACAGAAACTGCCACGCAAATGCTTGAATTCTTGGCAGTATTTTCTTGCCCTTCCAGACCTGATTAAGAAGATGAGTAGTAGCTGGAGATACCTATGCTGGTGTTGGTTCTCCTTGTTAATTCCTGCAAACTCTGCAAATAAGCATAGTAGGCGCTTTTGGAGTTGCACTTACCATTGGAGGTTAGCTTCCAGCAAAGAATATCATATAGTAGGCACTGAAACAAAGAGTCTACAAGTTGGTTATTTCAAGTCTATTGATTGGGAAGCCAGAGGTCTTTGACTACTACCGGATAAACGAATTTGGCTCCTAAATAATCAAATTATCATATATTCTTGTCCAATGTTGGCACCAGGGAGAACTCAAAAGAGATATATTTCCATGTGTGATCTAATAATGGGAATTAGCCTTAAGAATTGGTAAAACTGTAAGAATATAGGTCCAGAACGCTGATTTGGGCACACTGGCTTCCGCCAAATTGAGGAGTCGGGAAAATATTTTGCTTTAGGAACCTGATTTAGCAAATCTACAGGATTTTCTTCAAAACGCCAAGCCTCCATGTGAATGAGGCCCTGATTGATTGCTTAAAGTTTTTGAATGCCAGGACCCCCCTCTTTATTAGGGGTACATATATCCTTCCAAGCCTGTAAGCAAAGGGCATTGCTTGTACTGTTCTCTCTTACTCCCGTCAACCAGGAAGTCCTAATTATCACATTAAGTTTGGAAATAAATATTTTGAGATGTAGAAGGGACATAAGCAAAGATTGATTGAATAAGCTCAAGCATAGCTGTGTGGGAGAGGTCCTAGTTGTAATTTCTTTTCTTTTCCTGGTTAAACGGTGGAGACGAAATGGGCCAGGGGAGCTTAGAGGGATTGGCATGTGGCACTACTATGGCGGAGAATTGGGCGGGGTGGCAAGTCGGCGACAATGACATAGACCAAGTGTACAGGGTGGCTGGTGGTTCTGCCGATGTTGTTGAGGGAGAGAAAGTGGTGGCGGAGTTCCTTGGCAGCGGTACTTTTATCCTCCCCTCATCTCCTGCGTGGAAAATGTCATGTGGTAGTGATCATCCTCCTTGAGTTCAAAATTTAGATCAACAGTATTCATTGGAGGGCAGGGCCCTTGTGGTTCACAAAGTCACTGAAGCCCTGCCTTTGTTTGCGGCATCTAAATTTGGGGAAAAGTTTGTTGTTGGCACACTACTTTTTGTCCATTTTGATGTTTTGCGTTTGCTCCAGTTTCTCATTAAGGGTGAAAAGCAAAAGCAAAACAACAACAAAATCGACAAAAGCAACATTTTTTTTCATCATTTTCATTGTGTTCTTGCCCCGCAGAAGGCAAAAATGATGTATTACAATTTTAGTGTGACAAAAACAAATAGCGAAAACCAGTATTTTAAAAACAACTTTTTCCCTGAATTTGCTCTCTAGAGCTCTCCCTTAGCTAGAGAAAAATGCAGTACGAGGTCATCCTAGAAGGGGGATCTTGATTTATTTTCTACTACGGAGTAGAGTCTATACTTTATTATCATTAGTCATAACACTCGGTCACGTACTTTTCAGACTCAGGACGAGACAGCAGAGCAGCGCCGCGAACCACTGCGTCTGGCTCTATGATAAGGTCCTTCCCATGGAAGTAGTCCCTGAATAGTTGAGCAACCTTGGGGATCCGCACGCTGCCACCTACAAGAATGATCTCGTCGACGGTGTCCTTGTTCCGCACCACCATATCCACCATGTCCATGGCTCTCGCCAGCAGATCACGGTTCAGCTCCTCAAACTTGGTGCGCGTGAGGTGCTCGGTGAAATCCACGCCGTCCTCTAAGAGCGACTGGACGTTCACAAGGCTGTCTTCCTGGTCGCTCAGTGTCTTCTTGGCGCTCTCGCACGCCGCTCTCAGTTTACGCAGAGCGATCTCGTCCCCGCCGACGTCCCTGTGATGCTTCTCCCTGATCAGCTCCACGAAGTAGTCCACAACTCGGCCGGTGAAGTCGTCGCCGCCCAGGTAGTCATCGTGATGATCCCCGAGGAGGCGGGCCATGCCCCCGTCCTGGAACGTGAACTTAGTAGCATGGGTCGTGCGGCCACCAAGATGGAAGACAAAGATGACCTTGCCGGCCGTGGTGTTGTGAAGACTGTACGCAGCGGCCGCGGCGATCGGCTCGTCCACGACCTTAGCGGAACGGAAGCCGGCGTGCTGAAAATTGGCGCCTACCTTGGTATAGCTTCTTCGGACGTCGTTGAAGTGTCCGGGGACGGTGATAACAGCATACTTGATCTCGCGGCCCAGCTGCGCCTCCGCCATGTGTTTCAACTTGGACATAAGGAAACCGGCGACCTCCTCGGGACGGAAATCCTTGGCATTGCCCCCTATCTCGGACTCGATCTGGATGCTGCACCTGCCCAGTCGCTTGACAAACTTGTACGGCACTAGTCCCATCTCCCTCCTCACCACATCTTCAAACCTGCCGATCCAAAGATTTAATTGAATTGGGCAAGACTCAATTACAGTATGAATTTCTAGCTAGTCTTTCAAGTAGCATGCATGCATCAACGGGTGCTAGTACCAGAGGCCGAGGATGCGCTTTATGCCAGAGACGGCCGTCCCTGGGCTGACGGCGGCGTGGTTCAAGGCAGCCTCGCCGACGACGGTGCCGTTGCCGGTGAAGGCGACCCAGGAGGGGATACAGAATTGGTACTTCGTGTCTGTCGCCTGGCGGCCTCCGTAGCCGGCGATGCAGGACTTGGTGTTGCCGAGATAGATGCCCGTGGTGTTACCTGATCTGAACGGCGAGAAATCATCGGAACGCATGAATTCGTAGAAACAGTCCTCCGGGGACGCAGGCCAGACACCAAACGCCGCCGTCCGTGAAACCTCTTCATATGAAACAAACACGGCCAAGTAATTAGGAAGCCGACCCAACTAGTATGATTTCTTTTCTGCGATTGAACAAAGTACTCACCCATAGCCACGAGGAGGAGAACACCGATGAAGAACATACGACCTACCAACGCCATTAATTTGGATATATTTTCTGCTAGCTTTGGTTTCTGATGAAGACCTGGGTTGGGCTGGCACCATAAATTGCCGCTACGCATTGGTGGTGGTACGATTCGGTGCACGTCACGGCATCATTGGTAGCCCTTGGATCTGACAAATGGATGGTTTTGGACCAGTACATGTGTCTGGATTCGGGGAATTCCCAACACATCAATCTGTAACCTGCTTTTTTGCGATATCATTGCCGAAAAGCCTTATTGCCTTCCATGTTTGAATATTTGATGTTTCTCATCCAACCCTCGCGACCAAAAAAGCCACGAACTAGATTGGTCTTTTTTTCCTTTCCCAAAAGGATTTGGAGGAACGCCGGTGCGGCTGCCGCGGCTGGTTGCGCGCCTGCGGTCCGGTTGGGTGGCGGATGAGGGTGGTCTCTTCTCTTGGTTACTGGCGTGGTGGCTCCGGGGTCCGGGCTAGGGATCAAAGCGGAGCGGAAACGGATAAAACTGAATGACGTCATATTTGTTTTCATATTTTTTGTGCAAGCGGAAACAATTAAAGAAATCCTAGAAATAAATATGAAAACAAATACTGCCAGAAATAGACATAAAATTAATATGGTGCGGACACGGATGAAAACCAGATGATCACGGGAACTATAAGACTCCTTGAATTATGCAGAAAACTCAAGAATTTTAAGTAAAACCCGGTTAACTTGCTTTCCAACGC
Source organism: Dactylis glomerata (assembly GCA_007115705.1). Classification (NCBI taxonomy): domain Eukaryota; kingdom Viridiplantae; phylum Streptophyta; class Magnoliopsida; order Poales; family Poaceae; genus Dactylis; species Dactylis glomerata. The sequence goes on from QXEO01000118.1 coordinate 1,926,338, forward strand.
TAGCACAAATACTTGGTGTAAGGTGGAATATGAGATGAGTTGCTTAGATAGTTCCATTTGACAAGGTTGCATATTGGCCATGCTAGATTGGCGATCCATAATAACAACAATAAAACGGAGATTTCACATTAGTTAGAAATGGAAAATCCGTTTCCATGCATGTTCCACCGGAAATCGATGTTCCATTTCCGTTTCTGCTTTCGTCTAAATTTTTTGTTTTTGTTCCGTTCCACAAAATTATGTTTTCATTTTCATATTTCTGTTCTGTTATTTCCACATAAAAGTTGGAAAGTATCCACTCCATTTTCATTACTACTCCGGGCGGCGGGCATGGCCTCGCGTTTTCTGGTGTGGTGCTTTGCGATTGTCGTTCTGCTACTTCAGCCTTGTGGAAGGTGTGGTAGCATCATCTCTACTCGCAGGTGGCGAATTGACAGCTTGATGACTCCCAAGTTCAGGAGACCAATTATAGTATCTTTCAAATAGAAAAGGTTGTCGAACCCATGAGGAGCTGATGGTATTGGTTAAAACATTTGGTAAATAAAGCAATAAATGTTGTAAATGTTTTTGGGATTTTTGAGTGTAAAGTTGCAAGTAAATAAAAGCTGAAAATAAAATGCAATAAGTAAAAGCTCTTTGAAAGAGAAAGCCCAATCCTCTATGCAGCAAGAGGACAAGCTCAAGTGTGTGTGTGTTTCTTATAAGTGGAAGACGTTCCCGAGGGTGGCATGGATTTACTTGGCTTAGAGATTTCTAAAACAACACGGTGCATATCTTGTCTAGTTTTAATCTTCTCGGATGGAGCCTTAATCAGGTGCAGCCATATAAATAAACTATACCCCTTATGATGGATCTCATGGCCATGCAAATGAGCAACACGAGAATTATTAAGACATAAAGTCCCACCATAGCTATAAACTCTAGGGTCCCTGATATGAATCCCCCCCCCCCCAATGCAGCTTCATGTATTAGACTAAGGTAACTGTCCCCCGAAGTCCTACCCATTCCATTGCACCGCAGTGTTTCCCTATGAGCCAATAAAGGTGAAGTGGTGTGCAGTCGACGTTTGCACATCACCATCATAGAACAACATAAAAGGTAAAAACTAGACCAAATATCAACACATGTTATATAAATATCATTGCCAATTCATCCTATGCCCTCAGGAACATATGGAACTACTCACAACATGCGAACATGATCATAACCAGTGGCATGAATGATACAACACAATCTGAAATAATTATCTCTCCACAAAATAACAACAAGTGCCCAATCACAAGCATGAATAGCAACACTTAAACAATATCTAGGGATTGATAACTCTCAAACGATGAGGGGATCGGAGTGGATCACGGTGGTGATGATGGAGATGGTCCTGATCTTGGTGATGGTGATGATGGAGAGGCCTCCCCTAACGCCAAGGAGGAGGGTGATGTAGATGGCGATGATTTCCCTCTTCTCCGCTGCTCCGGAGCAGCAGAGTCTGACCCCTCTAGAAGGGGGCAGAGGTTTCGCCGCCGCCGCGGTCTCAATAAATCTCGGGAAAATTAGGGCATTTCTTTTCTGGCGAGACGAAGGCATGCTTAAAAGGGGAGGTCGAAACGGGGTCCAAGGTGCCAACGGGTAGGCCCCATGCGGCCAGATTCCTTGGCCACGTGGGGCATGCCCGTTCGGTCCTCGTGGCTCCTCTCCTCCGGTTCTTTTTCCCACGATCTTCCTCCTAGTAAAATACTTCTTGTGCATTTTCCCTGATCCATTTGGCATCCAGAAGGTCCCAAAACATAAAAAATATTGGAAAAAAGGAGTTTTCTGACTCCCAAATATTTAATACCAAAAATGGGGACTTTGTAAGAAAGTCCCATAAATTATCTAAAACATGCAAAAACAATAATGAAACAATGCAAATAACAATCTAATATGCCAATATAAACTACTAAAATGATGATATAAAATACACGTATCAACTCCCCCAAGCTTAAACCCTTACTCGTCCTCGAGTAAGTAAGCGAATAGATCATTACATGCATCAATGAGCTTATGGTTGATAAATAAATATGGGCATTGTATCATCATCATGTTCAATTACAAAGAAATATTAATGAGCTAAAACTCATACACATGAGGGAAACATAGATAGAGACTCTATCAATCACCTCTTACTTTTGAACAAAAATAACCATTGTATGTTGGACAATTGAATCATACTCTTTTCATATGTGCTTTGAAAGCAAGCATTATAATAATTGATACCTTGCTGTAATTTAAAGACAAGATCAACTCTCACTGAATAACTAGTTACATGAATCTTTACTATTGGTTTCGAGTTGGTGGTGAAGCCACCAACTCGACATACAACATTTGAGTTCCAAATTTACCCCTAGCATTTATAGTCACGGAAAGAGCGATCACGGGATCTCGGGACATCAATACGAGACATCAATACCACCGACAATAATTGTCGCTGATCTCTCCCCTGCAACTCGCTTGCCCTTCTTCCCACGAGGAGCAGACCACCGTGGTGAGCGCCACCTCCACCTAGGGTTCGGGCACCGCCGCCTCCACCTAGGGTTTGGGCGCCACCACCTACTTCCGCTGCCACCTCATCCTTCCATGCTGCAACATTCACCCTGCTACCCTGCCCCATGTTCCATGCCGCAAGGATGCCTTCCGTCGCTCGCCTTGAGTTCGCCACCACCAGGGCGCCTCCTGCCTGGGTTCTTACCGGCCTACGACCTGCTGCGTCTGGAGCTCGACCAACTATGGCACCGTGCTTGCCTTCAAGAAGATCAACCCCATCTGCGGCTAGGTATCAATATCATTCTGATTGTCAATTGCCATTGAGCGAATTGTTGATCTCATTCTGATGCTTGAAGTATAGTCTTTATGTGTATAGTAAGGGGAGCCTTAGGACAGGGAGCTCGAGTGAGCAACCAGATCAGAAGGAGGATTGAACATTGCACACTTGCTAATTAGGATTATTTTTTAGCAGCAACCAAGTAGATTAGGAGTGTGCATTGAGGTAATGATTTTCACCAATTTATTAGTCTCCTTTCAATTTTGTTATCTCTATTCTCCGCTCATTTTGCTTTGATTCTTTCAGATTGGGGAAGTGCATTGAGTCAAGTTTCTTTCACTTGAAGATTTCTGAAAAAAGTTATTCATCAGGTTGAATCCCTACTCAAGTCCAGCGTGTTTATATGCTGTAAAGTTGGCCATGATAGTGCGAATTTTGTCACTGCAGGGTGCAAGGATAATATGTGCATGTGAAGGCTCCATGATGTGGAGTTTGTATTGAGAGAATACCGAGGCAAGCTAAATTGGTTCCTCATGGAGGCATCAACAAAACAAGCATGCCACCCAATAAATATTGAAGAATAAATTGTGTACTTTGGCTTTACAATCAGTTCCTTTTCTTGATAGAATTTCTGATTCTACTGAATTGATGGTAACTCTGGAACAGAGGTATCATGAAGACTGGGAGGCTGGTAGCTTGAACCTGGCTGGGCATGGTGGCGCAGAGTTCTTTGCCAAAAGAAGGACCTGAACTCCTTATTGTATTTATTATATTTCCTTATACTTTTGTTCTGTAATATTTTTCTAATCATGATGTTTGCAGATTTTGTATCCTAAGAAGTTTTTATTTGGTGCGATGAGTTTGACTAACTGAATGGGTATTATGTGTTTAGCTAAAAAATTTATGTATAGGGAAGAGATTGATTATATCATCAAGAGGGACGATGGTATTTCTTATTACCAGGTAGGCTGGTCCACAAACGACTAAAATATATTGTCATAGTATCATCAAATAAACATCTTCATGTTTTCCCTTATAGGAAAATATGTACTTCCAGTTTATATCTTATAGTTAAATTAGAGCACACATGGAAATTTAGTTGTGCGGAAAAAATCTTATCGAAGTTAGTTTCACTTTTGTGAGCTCTCGGAGGTATTAAATCATCATTTTGCTTATGGTTGATGTGTAGGTGGTATCGAATATATATCAATGTGGTACAACATTATGGACTTACTAAGACGATACAACCAAACAGTATAATGTGATTGCTGGAGATGAAAAAGGAAATTTTTTGTTCACCTAAGTCTTTTATTTTCCTTAAGTATATGTATTTCTTTTAACATATATGGATGCATAGTTCATGGTTAGTGCATTTTTCCATCATGATAACATTCTTTTTAAATCTCTCTCTCTCTGTCATGTAACAATGCTTCTAGGATTCTCTAATTCTCATATACTGTACCATGATGCTAAAAAGGTCTTCGGAATGCATCAATAGCTAGGATAACAAAATGTATATATGTGTGTTATCCATACTGAGTAGGTTAGAGACAAGAATCGATGTGGTTGTGATACACAAAGTAACATGCTAGCGCTATTGAGAGTACATATTACTATATAATTTTCCCTGTAGTGCCTGTTCATTGGTTAATGCATTTTTCCCCATCTGCATGAGTAGGGGAAGATGGCAGTAGCTGCTTGCAAGGAAATGGTTCTAGGAGGCCGGGAGCAATATTGCCTTTGTATGGTATGGACATTTGGCAGCAGCGGCCGACGCCACATACTCACCTTGTACTTGCAGCCAGAATACAATTGGTTTGGTGGTCCATTTCTGTATGTCCACGCAAGTGATGTTTTTTGGGTAATGCTCCTTCCCCTATATCGCTTTTGTACCAGGATAATGGGAGGAGATAAGATCTTCATCAATCTTTGATTGTCATACCTTGCTAGATTAGTTGGATACTTCTTTTCTTATGGTGCATCTTATGCATTGACTCAGGAATTAAAAGTTACAAACAATGTGCAGGGTGTGTTAATGGTTTTGGTTTTATCTCTTACTGTACTACATTTTCAGGATCTCTTTTATCTTGGTTGTGCATTTGCTAGAAGTTAACAAATTTGATCCTATGAAAGCTATTTTATTGTTAATACACCACTGCTCCTTCGAGCATATGTGAGACTATGAGAGCTATATAATTTTTCTGATCAGACAGATCGAAGTTATGCTTTGTATTCAGGGAACAATATAATTTTGCATGCGTGTTAAATGGTTTTGGTTTTCATTATCTCTTTGGACATTTTTAGGATCTCTTACCTTGGTTGTAGTACATTTGCCAAAAATTACTCACTTTGTTCCTGTTTGTAGGGTGTATGGTTTTTGGCATAGAAATTAATGAATACACATCGAGCAAAAATTGCACCAGTTGTGGGTGAGATTAGCCCTGCCTAATTTTTCTCTCTCAAAAAAGGTGTATTTTGTTTTTCAGGAGAAGTACACAATATAAGGCGCGTTCTTTTGCACCACTCGTGTGGACAATTGCTTTAGGAATTTGATTTCATTTCCTAGATTCGGAGGGAGTAAGAAATTTGAGCCTATGAAAGCTTCATTATATAGAAACATGTTCCTTCAAGCATAAGTGAGCTCAGTGTATTATTTTCTAATTATGTACATTGAAGTTATTATTCCCTTCAAGGAATAACATGATTTGCATGTGAGCAGTAGAAGACGCTCTACAAACTGAAGCTATGGCACTCATCCAGGCGACTGTCAGGGCTGCTTTACTGGGCTATCAAGGAGTGCAGATTGAGACAGACTAAACACTCTGATGATTACAACATGGGGTGGCATTGAGTGTTATTATTAGAACTAAACACTCTGTTGTATTTTTCCTTTAATGTGTGTGTTGTAAAATGGTGCCCCAGGGCTTGTAGTACTATAGTTCATGTTCTAGCTACCCATGAGTCATGTGTAAGTTCATAGATTCAGAGGAGGTGCAAGTTGCAAGATGGAGCACAGTGCTTTCGACTATAATTATGTGGCGCATTCTAAAGATCAAGTTGGACAATAAATACAACCAGAGAGAGTATATGAGTGAGCAATCTAGAATGTGCAAAATCGCATTGTCATTTGTACACATCTCATTCTTCTTAATAGGTGATTAACATAGTTTTGCTAATTAGATCCAAAGGTCATAACAGAATGCCTTCAAGGTGCCATGATAGCCAGACTAGCGGATCAATTTGTGAATATGATAGTATATTATTCACCAGTTTATTTAGTTGATTTTTGATTAATATTGATACGATGTTAATTATAGATATTATTGAATCACAGTTCAACCAAACAAATATCATAATATTTTACAAATAAATGGTCACTTAAATAGTGTTAACATGTGATGAGGAAGGTAATTTGTGAAACCGTAGCAACGCATGGGCATTCAACTAGTAGAAATAAAAAGATAGATATGAAATTGTTTGCACACTTGCTCCTTAGTAACCTGTGCAAACCTTGTTCATGAATATTTCAATCAAGTCCTATGCTCAACTCAACCTTTGTCTCACACTTTCCATGGCTAACCGAATCCTCAGGTGTCTTCCATGTCATGCACTTTCCAAGAGCATAAGTATTGAAGCATACATGACTTTAATTTGCTCATAAGCTACTAAAGTTAAACAAGAACTTCTCATACTCTTTTCATTACCCCTTCCCAATTTTTTATCCCACAAGACTAAATCTCTACCTTAAACTATACTCTTTCATGTCATACTAACTACTTCTTTTTACTTGTTCTTTTAATGAGGTAAATTCTACAATTGTCCAACATACTCAAGTTAATCAAATTCAAGGCAAGAAGTGACTGAAACCTCTAAACATGCCTTGCTCATTTGCATGAGTGTTACCCATAAATCTCCAAATAAGAGAACCTTGGATGACACCATACTTTATTATTCATTGATAAACCACAAGATAGGGGATACATGATAATTCTCTATGAGCTTGCAAAACCTAAGATAACTCGATACTAAGCGATAAAATCAAAGCACACCATGACTAGATAAAATATGATAAACTAGTAAAGATAAAGAGACTAGATAGAACTCCCCCAAGCTTGAACGGTTGCCACCGACTTTATTTCTCTTATTTCTTCCACTTCCTTCCCTCATAATAATTGTCTTCAAGATCCCCAATGATACTGATCATGAAGTTGTAAGCTTGCTCAAATCTTCCTGCAGCTCCCCTTAGTTCTTTCATGAGTCTTTCCTCTTTAATTTGTGTCTCTGTTGGTTTTCCACTCAGGACTTGGCACTTGCGTCCTTGGAATCTTGCAATCCCATTCACCAGGAAGATGTTTTGGGGCCACACTTTGATATTCCCTGTCAAAAAATTAACAACTGGATTCTGGTTAGCAAGAGCATGCCTGGGAGTCTCCCCCCCAGAACTTATGAATGCACCCCTCCTCTTATTTCTGAGGGATACATTCACTTTCACCACAGAGCCAGGGACAAGAACAGGTGTTGTTGTCGATGAAGATCCGATGTTGATGATGGGCTTGCAATCTTCCTCCTCATTAGGCTTGTAGTCTTCATCATCCGAGGAATAATTCCTCTTCCTATTCCTCCTCCAGCAAGACGTCGGGCTGAGACCTTAAATCTCATCATCATTATCATCCATGGAGGAGCATTGGTAAGAGTCTCCCTAAGACATGACCAAAACCTTGACATGCAAAAACAGCAAAAACAAAGAACGCTCGAAAGCTCTTGGTGCGAGATTAGATCGGCAGGAAGGGGTATATATTGACGGTTTCTAGGTCAAGGCGAAGAGTTTGACTCAAAAACGATACAAAATGGAAGTCCGGGGGGCGAATGAGCACACCCCATGTGGCCAGGGAATCTGGCCACGTGGGCCTGATACGTCGCAAACATATCTATAATTTTTGATGCTCCATACTTGTTTACATCAATTGCTTTGTGTTTTGTTTACACTTCGTGGCATTTTTATGCATTCTCTGGAACTAACCTATTGACGAGATGCCACAGTGCCAGTTCCCTATTTTCTGCTGTTTTTGTGTTTTAGAAAAGTTACACAGGAAATATTCTCAGAATTGGACGAAACAAAGTCCAAAGTTCCTATTTTCCCCTGACACGAGACGGAGTCCAAAGAAGAGTCGGAGGGGGGCCAGGAGGTGGCCACACCATAGGGTGGCTCGCCCCTGGTGCCCTCTGATATCGTTCCTCCGCCTATAAAAAATCTCCGAAGCGAAAACCCTAAACTAGTCGGTGTTTTTCCCAGAAAAATTCCGCAGCCCTGCTGCCTTTGAAGACTAATTTCAGGGGACAGAAGTCTCTATTCTGGTACCCTGCCGGGATGGGGAAGTGCCCCCGGAGACATCTCCATCGACTACATCGCCTCCACCGCCGTCTCCATCGACTCCATCGCCATCTCCATCAATGTTGTTGTCTCCCATGATGAGGAGGGAGTAGTTCTCCCCTGGGGCTGAGGGCTCTACCGGTAGCTATGTGGTTCACCTCTCTCTCCCATGATGTGATCTATATGTGATCATGAGCTTTGTATCTAGTTGAATTGGTAGATGTTGTTCTTCATATATTATGCTACTCCAGTGCTTTATTATTGTAATCTCTGGAGACACCTTGTACCATGATGTGAAGTTGACAGTGTGCGCATTATGTGTGTCTCTTTGGTTAGTGTCTCTATGAATTGTTGGTGTTTGTTGGAACCATCTAGTGCGCTCAAGGTGATAGTGCGGGGCAATCTAGTTTGGGGAAATGCGAACTTTGAGGAGTGCTTTGTAGCCCTACACATGATTAGTGTTCGTTATCCATCGGAGAATAGTTTAGAGTAGCATAGTGAAGATAGATATTTATGTGTTCAATTATATTATCTTTGTTGAGAGTGTCCACTAGTGAAAGTATGATCCCTAGGCCTTGTTTCTAAGCATTGAAACACTGTTTACATTCAGTTTTGTTACATGTTTGCTCACAGCGATATTTCTTTCAGATTGCATTTACTACTTATAATCATTCATATTACTTGTATTTCACTATCTCTTCGCCGAACTAGTGCACCTATACATCTGACAAGTGTATTGGGTGTGTTGGGGACACAAGAGACTTCTTGTATCATAATTGTAGGGTTGCTTGAGAGGGATACCTTTGACTTCTTCCTCCCTGAGTTCGATAAACCTTGGGTGATCCACTTAAGGGAAACTTGCTGCTGTTCTACAAACCTCTGCACTTGGAGGCCCAACACTGTCTACAAGAATAGAAGCGTTCGTAGACATCAAGCTCTTTTCTGGCGCCGTTGTCGGGGAGGTAAGGTAAAAGGTACTCACATCCATATTCTAGTACTGTTGCTGGTGTGTGGGTGCTCGAAGTTATTTCCTTTAGATTCTGCAATTATATCTTTTTGTTTCTTGTTTTTTTTTCACTAGTTAGGCTTAATGGAAAACAATGATCTTTATAGTATCTTTCCTGAGTTAGGACATGTAGTGTTTGAACAGAAAATTGAAAAACTTTTGGAGCTTTATTCACATGCTAATAGCAATGTTGGTAGTATGAATTCTTTGAACACCATTATTGCTAATGCTATAGAAAAGTCTAAGCTTGGGGAAGCTAGTTTCGATGAGCATGATATTTTTAGTTCACCAGCTTTAGAGGAGAAAATTTGCTCTGATGATACTTTATCTCCCATATGTGATAATTCTAATGATGCTTGTGATCCTCATTCCTTTAAAATACCTATGAAAATTGTTGAATGCGCTATGAATAACTGCTATTTAGGAGATAGAACTGTCCATCCTGGTGATCATTTGCTCTTTATATATGAATTATGCGAGTTGTTCAAGTGTGCAGGTATTTCAACAAGCCAGGTTAAGAAGAAGCTATTCTCTTTATCACTGAAGGGCAGAGCTGCGGAATGGTATAAGATGTTGAAGAATGGCCGATCTATTGGCTGAGAGGAAATTGTACCTCTCTTTTATTCTAAATTCTATCCTTCTAGTGAGATTCATAAAGGTATGAATTATATTTATAATTTTCATCCTTATGATGGAGAAAGCATTGCCCAAGCGTGGGGAAGATTGAAGTCACTAATGCTCAAATGTCCCATTCATGAGCTTCCCCGTAATATTATTATCAATAAAATTTATGCAAGACTTTCAGGATATTACAAGGACAATCTAGACACCTGTTTTGAGGGGTCTTTCACAAGCAAGGAGGTTGAAGCCAAGTGGGATCTGCTTGAAACAATTCAAAGCAATGTTGAAGATTGGGATTGTGACAAAGGTAAAGAATCAGGTATGAACTTTGAGTATGATTGCATTAAGTCTTTCGCTGAAACTGCTGATTTTCAAGAGCTTAGTGCTAAATATGGCCTTGATTCTCAAATTATGGTTGATTTCTATAGAGCCTTTGCTTCTCATATTAATGTTCCCAAAGGAAATTGGGACGTGTATCATGAACCTTTTAAAGACACTTGCATGGAAAGTGAAATTGTTATTGATGATTGCAATAAACATGCTCAAACTTTTGAAAGTACTATTTCTTATAAGCATGTTAATTTTTGTGGAGCACTTAGACCTTGTGAAAAGAATCACATCAAAGAAGATTATTGTATCCACCACAAGAGTGAAGAAACTAGAATGTGGGACAAGGCTCTAAATGAGCTTGGTGAAAAGGTTTGTACCCTCTATCCTTTTATTTGTGAACGTTGCTATAAAGTGGGCCATTTCAATTTTCAATGCTCAGGCTATGATAATAGTCTTTCTAATCCAATGAGTACTGCAAGTTTGTATTGCGATGACATGATCACTCCTAATCAGCATGACGAGTTTACTTTATTTTTGCGGTGTGAAGAGTTATCGAGAAAAACTTCTTTCATAGATATGAGTGCTTTTAATATAAATAGCATCCTGCATGGTTTGTCATCTTTATTGTATTGATAATTGCCACGCAAATACTTACATACAAAATGTTATAAAAGATGATGCTTTACCAAAATATGACAGGACTAATATATGTTTTGTTCTTATTAATGAGAAGGAGGAATCCTCCAAAGTTTCTTCTATCGTTTCTATCAATAAACCAGGGTATGTGGAGAAGCTTCCTTTCAAGCCTCTCCCTCTTAAAGAGGAGAAAAAGAAGAAGAAGAAGAGGAACAAGAGTAAAAGGAGAGAGGAAACAGTATCTTCTCCTAAGCATGTTGCTCCTATTATAGTTTTTGCTAACGAGTCTGAAATCGATGATGTTCCTATGCCTGTTACCTATATTAGTGATCATGATTGGGAAAAGCACACTACTTTTGACATTGAAAATATTTTTGGTACAAATTATGAAAATGATGATTGCTATTTTGTTGAATTTGCTCCCACTATGATTAATAAGAATGACTATGTTCATGTGGGGAATATTAATTCTTTTATGCATACGGCTCATGATAAGAATGTTTTATGTGATAGTTATATTGTCAATTCTATTCATGATGCTACTGAAAGTTATTATGAGAGAGGGAAACATAGTTTTATGCATCTCAATAATATTAAGTTTCCCCTCTTGATGTTGAAATTCTTGAAGTTGCACTTGTTTTGCCTTCCTATGCTTGTTGCTTTGTGCTTTCATGACTTGTTTCTTTACAAGATTCTTTTTCATAGGAAGTGGTTTAGATTTTAAAAAATTCATATTTGCTTTTTGATGCTCTCTTTGCTTCAAGCTCCTTTCTAGCGCTTATATGAGCATCTTCTCAAATTACTGCGCCTAGCTCCAAGGCGTTAAAGAAAAGCACTCTTGGGAGATAACGCAATGTTTTATTTTCAGTACTTTTTCTTTTTGTTGAGTCTTGGAAGTTATTACTACTGTAATGACCTCTCCTTATCATTTTTATTTTGTTTTTGTGCCAAGAAGAACCTCTAATTGGAGGAAGGTAAGATTTGGGGAAGTTGCTGTCTTGAAACAGATTTCTGTGTTGTACCGTAAAATATCGTGAAAATTCTTAGAATGTCTTTTTTATCTGCAATTTCTTGTGCACATGCCACAGGTTGCTGTCTAACTGTCATTAGTTTTGCACTTTTTTATTTGAGCAACAGAAGATTTTCAAAAAAAATCGATCTTTACCAGCTGTTCTGTTTTGACAGATTTCTGCCATTATTTGCATTTGCTTCTTGATCTCTTTCTTTTTGAGTTCTTCTGATCATGGAACTTTTTGAGGAAGTTGCTACAGTAGCTTATGTGCTAATATGTGTTGTACTTGAGTTGAAACTAAACCAAAGGTGGATCTACTATCGTGCATACACTAATGTTGATAACAAGAACTGTATGAAGTTTTGTATGAAGGAAGTTTTCAAGTGTAGGGAAAGGAGAATGATGAGATGAGATGAAGTATGGACAAAATATCAAGCTTGGGGATGCCCATGTCACCCCAAGAAATATCCAATATGTACAAGCGTCAAAGCTTGGGGATGCCCCAAGGCATTCTCTTCTTCATCAACAAAAATATCAGGTCATCTTTCAAGACACTATATTTTTATTGCTTCATATGCTAAGTGTTATTCTTGGAGTGTCAGCTATTTTTGCTTTCAGTTTTGTTTTGTTTTGTTTGCTGCAATAAATGGTTGGATCACATCATGTTTGTTTTGGAGAGAGACACGCTCTGTTTTCATCGCCAAGAACACTCTAGTTTTCACTCTTATCGTTCAACGAGTGTTCTCTTTTTCTAGTACTGCGTTTAGCTTTCGTTTTTCGACTTGATTTTTGTTCAGAACTTGTTATTTCTTTGTAGAAAGGTGTGTTTAGACCTCTGGTCTATGTTGGTTTTCATCTTTAAGAGTTGTTTCAAAAAGGCTGATTGGTGTTGGAAAAGAGAAAAAAGTTTCATGCCTATGTTTTGACCTTTGCATGTCATGCTTGATGTTATTTTCATTATATTCTTAGTAGTTTTTTCTGTAGCATGACTTGTCTCAAATGACTGAGAGCGCTTAATGTGCCTTTGAAAGAATCATGCATTGTTTTTATTTTATAGAAGCATATTTTTGTGGTATTCTCCTTTGAAGCTTTATTTGGGTTGACTTGGTGCATGCGTACACCATGTTTGATTTTAACCAGTCGTCTCAAGCCTCTATGATCATTTGGTTTTTGAATTGTGATACCACTTTATGCTTTGGTTAATAATGTTTTGTCGCTATGCATGATTATGGCTGTTATTGCTCTCTTAGTTGGTCGCTCCCAGTCTTTTGCTAGCCTTCATCTGTATTGAGTATGAGCTCTACTCGTGCATCCAACTCCCAAAAACCAAAGTTTTCCAATGTGTCCACCATATCTACCTATTAGCAATTTGCTATTCCAAGTACATTCGTCTTGCTTTTATCTATCTTCCAAAATAAACTTTTTGTTATGTGAAAATTAGTTAGTAAAGCTCTCACAAACCTGATGGCACATTTACTTTCTTGCACTTAATAAACTTGACCATTTTGGCTCTCTTATGTTGATTATATGCTTGCAAGTTGTAAGTTGGGAGTTAGCTCAGCCATGCTGTCATGGGGCACGCTTTCAACATTGCACTTATTTCTATTTAAGTTGATATTATGATCTTTTGTTTATGGATGCTTATCTGTGTGAAAGGAGTTGGAAACTTGTGGACTTCATGGAGTTTGTATATGTGTTAGAGAAACGCCTAGGCCGCTAATCTAAGCCATGCATCATTCATGGTGGAAATTTACAGGATGCCCATAGTGGACATTCGATGATGCATCTCAAAATAAAAAGCTATACCAAATAATAAATAAAAGAGATGCAGAGGTGTCCATTGTCTATTTGTCTTATCATTTTGATGTGGGCTAGTTTCTATGTCATCGGGCAAGAGGTACCCTGTTGGCGTTCTCAATGATACACATATGCTTACAATGACAAGAACTTGCTTGGGACCTAAGTTGACTAGCACTATTTAAGTACTCATATTCACGGGACATGAGATTTTCGACTTATGACTTGTCAAGCATATGCCTCATATTTGTACTCGCATTTACCTTAACCATTCAAGATTCCTATGATGGGGGCAATGAGAGCTTAAAGCTAGTAAGTACCATAATTTTTGGAAGGTTTATAAAAACTCGCAATTACTACTTCCCTCTGCGAAGGGCCTTTCTCTTACTTTTATATTGAGTCTTCACCTTCTACCTTTATGCACCGTCTAAGAGAGCATAGTTATCATTCTGAGTATAATATGCATGGTCCCAAAATTTATTATTGATTGATTCATGATTATGGTTTTGCTTGTTCTTAAATTATTTGTATCTAGTCGCCCTATTAAACTTGAAGGTGTCCTATGCATTTATGTTTTGCTTCTCCTTGAGGGACAAGCTGAATACCACTTTGCTATGTTTTTCTATATGCTTAAAACAAGCAAATGACTTTCAATGCATTATTACTCATGATCTTTTGTTTGTGTTACTTTTCATGTTATAACATGGTTGCTAAGTTCTATTGTCAAGATTATATCTCTTATGCCCATGTTTAGAGTACTTCGATCTCAACACTCAATGCTTTACATCGTTTTGATCAAGATTGTGTTGGTGCATGTCACCTCAAAAATTATTGTTTTGTTATCACTTACCTACTCGAGCATGAGCAGGAGTTAAGCTTGGGGATGCTTGATACGTCGCAAACGTATCTATAATTTTTTATGCTCCATAGTAGTTTTACACCAATTGCTTTGTGTTTTGTTTACACTTCGTGGCATTTTTAAGCATTCTCAAGAACTACCTATTGACGAGATGCCACAGTGCCAGTTTCCTATTTTCTACTATTTTTGTGTTTCAGAAAAGTTACAGAGGAAATATTCTCGGAATTGGACGAAGATAGTTATTTATGTGTTCAATTATGTTATCTTTGTTGAGAGTATCCACTAGTGAAAGTATGATCCCTAGGCCTTGTTTCTAAGCATTGAAACACCGTTTACATTCAGTTCTATTACATGTTTGCTCGCAACGATATTTATTTCAGATTGCATTTACTAGTTATAATCATCCATATTACTTATATTTCACTATCTATTCGCCGAACTAGTGCACGTATACATCTGACAAGTTTATTGGGTGTGTTGGGGACACAAGAGACTTCTTGTATCGTAATTGCAGGGTTGCTTGAGAGGGATACCTTTGACCTCTTCCTCCCTGAGTTCGATAAACCTTGGGTGATCCACTTAAGGGAAACTTGCTGCTCTTCTACAAACCTCCACACTTGGAGGCCCAACACTGTCTATAAGAATAGAAGCGTTTATAGTCATCAGGGCCCTGCCCGTTCCCTCCTCGGAATTCCATCTCTTCCAGGTTTGTTCTCTACCCTGTTAATTTCCATAAAAATTGCTTCCTGTAGAATTTGTTGAAATTCCGAGAAAGTTTTGAACACGAAATTTACCTTTTATTGATTTTGGGTGGCTGTAACTGCGCTAGTTTTTGCAATTACGGCTGATACGTTGCAAACGTATCTATAATTTTTGATGCTCCATGCTTGTTTTACAACAATAGCTTTATGTTTTGTTTACACTACGTGGCATTTTTATGCATTTTCTGGAACTAACCTATTAACAAGATGCCACAGTGCCAGTTCCTGTTTTTTACTGTTTTTATATTTCAGAAAAGTTACACAGGAAATATTCTCAGAATTGGATGAAATGAAAGCCGAACCTCCTATTTTTCCCGACATGAAGATGGAGTCCAAAGCAGAGACGGAGGAGGGCCAGGGGCTAGC
This sequence comes from Dactylis glomerata, assembly GCA_007115705.1. Classification (NCBI taxonomy): domain Eukaryota; kingdom Viridiplantae; phylum Streptophyta; class Magnoliopsida; order Poales; family Poaceae; genus Dactylis; species Dactylis glomerata. The sequence goes on from QXEO01000118.1 coordinate 1,941,894, forward strand.
CACACCATGGGGTGGCGCAGGTCCCCCCTGGTGGTGTGGGCCCCTGGTCCACCCTCTGACATCGCCCTTCCGCCTATATATTCTCTCTGAGGCGAAAACCCTAAATCGTCCAGTTTCCATCCATAAAAAGTTCCACAGCACCACTGTCATCGAAGACCAATTTCAGGGGACAGAAGTCTCTGTTCTGGCACCCTGCCGGGACAGGGAATTGCCCCCGGAGCCATCTCCATCGACTCCACTGCCATCTCCATCACCGTTGCTGACTCCCATGATGAGGAGTGAGTTGTTCTCCCCGGGGCTGAGAGCTCTACCGGTAGCTATGTGGTTCATCTCTCTCTCCCCCATGGTGTGATTTTTATGTGATCATGAGCTTTGTATCTAGTTGAATTAGTAGATGTTGTTCTTCATCTATTATGCTACTCATGTGGTTTTATTAGTGTAATCTCCGGAGACACCATGTCCCATGATGTGAAGGTGATAGTGTGTGCATTATGTGTGGCTTGATGTCTATGCGCGCTTCTATCCTTGTAGACAGTGTTGGGCCTCCAAGTGCAGAGGCTTATAGAGCAGCAGCAAGTTTCCCTTAAGTGGATCACCCAAGGTTTATCGAACTCAGGGAGGAGGAGGTCAAAGCTATCCCTCTCAAACAACCCTGCAATTACGATACAGAAAGTCTCTTGTGTCCCCAACACACCCAATACACTTGTCAGATGTATAGGTGCACTAGTTCGGCGAAGAGATAGTGAAATACAAGTAGTAGTGATGATTATAAGTGGTAAATGAAATCTGAAATAAATATCGTTGCGAGAAAACATGTAACAAAACGGAAAGTAAACGGTGTTCAATGCTTGGAAATAAGGCCTAGGGATCATACTTTCACTAGTGGACACACTCTCAACAAAATAACATAATTAAACCAATAGATACTAAATTCAATATGCAACTCTAAGCTATTCTCCAATGGATAACGAACACTAATCATGCGTAGGGCTACGAAGCACTCCTCAAAGTTCGCATTTCCCCAAACTAGATTGTCCCACACTGTCACCATGAACGCACTAGATGGTTCTAACAAACACCAACAATTCATAGCGACAGTAGTCAAAAGAGACACACATAATGCGGACACTGCCACCTTCACATCATGATACAAGGTGTCTCCGGAGATTACAAATATAAAGCACGGGAGTAGCATAATATCTGAATAATAACATCTACCAATTCAACTAGATACAAAGCTCACGATCACATAAAGATCACATCACGGGAGAGAGAGGTGAACCACATAGCTACCGGTAGAGCCCTTAGCCTCGGGGGAGATCTACTCCCTCCTCATCATCGGAGGTAGCAACGGCGATGGAGATGGCGGTGAGGTCGATGGAGACGACGGAGACAGCGATGGAGACCGATGGAGATGGCTCCGGGGGCACTTCCCCGTCCCGGCAGGCTGCCAAAATAGAGACTTCTGTCCCTCGAAATTTGTCGGTGGCGGCAGCGGTGCTGCAGAACTCTTTCTCGAAAATCACCGATCCTTCTAGGGTTTTCTGTCGGGAGGCTCTTTATAGGCGGAGGGGCGACGTCAGAGGGCCACCAGGGGGGCCTCACCACCCCTGGGCGCGACCAGGAGGGGGGGCGCCCCCTCATGGTGAGCCTGCCCTCTGGCCCCCCCGGCTCTCTTTTGGTCCTCGTCCTTCGTCCGGGAAAAATATGAGTTTTGGTCCTTGTTTCGTCCAATTCCGAGAATATTTCCTATGTAGCTTTTCTGAAACACAAAAATAGCAGAAGATAGGGAACTGGCACTGTGACATCTTTTCAATAGGTTAGTTCCGGAAATCGCATAAAAACGCCACGAAGTGTAAACAAAACATGAAGCAGATGGTGTAAAACAAGCATGGAGCATCGAAAATTATAGATACGTTTGAGATGTATCAAGCATCCCCAAGCTTAACTCCTGCTCGTCCTCGAGTAGGTAAGTGATAACAAAAGAATAATTTTTGAGGTGACATGCACCATCACAATCTTGATCAATGAAGTAAAGCATTGAGTGCTGGGATCAAAATACTTAAAACATGGGCATACGAGACATAATCTTGACAATAAGAACTTAGCAACCATGTTATAACATGAAAAGAAACACAAACGAAAGATCATTAATAATGAAACAATGAAAGTCAAACATGTGTTCAAATCATATGGAAAAACATAGCAAATGGTTTTCAGCTTGTCCTTCATGGAATAGCAAAACATAAATGCATAGGACACCTTCAAGTTTAAGAGGGCGACTAGATACATGTAATTTAAGAACAAGTGAAACCATAATTATGAATCAATCAATGATAAACTTTGGGACTATGCACATTAAACTCAGAATGGCAACTATGCTCTCTTAGACGGTGCATAAAGGTAGAAGGTGGAGACTCAACATAAAAGTAAAAGAAAGACCCTTTGTAGAGGGAAGAAGTGATTGCAAGTTTTATAAACCTTCAAAAATTATGGTACTTACTAGCTTTGAGCTCTCATTGCCCCCATCATAGGCATCTTGAATGGTTAAAGTTAATGCGAGTATAGTTATGAGCATATGCTTGACAAATCATAAGTTGAAAACCTCATGTCCCGTGAAGTACGAATACCCAAACCTCATGCTACTCGACTTAGGGTCCCAAGCTAGCTCTTGTCATTGTAAGTATACACATATCATCGAGAACCGCCAACGGGGTACCTCCTTGCCCGATGAGATGGAACAAGCCCACATCAAAATGGTAGGACAAACAGACAATGAACACCTCGGCATCTCTTTTATTTACCATTGGTATAGCTTTTTATTTTGAGATGCGTCGTCGAATGTCCACTATGGGCATGCTGTAAATTTCCACCATGAATTATGCATGGATTAGATTAGCGGCCCAGGCGTTTCTCTAACACATATACAAACTCCATGATCCTGCAAGATTCCCAACTTATTTTACATCGCGAGTATCCATAAACAAAAGATCATGATATCAACTCAAATAAGAGAAAGTGCAATGTTGAAAGCTTACCCCATGACGGCATGGTTTGGCTAATTTCCATCTTACAACTTGCAAGCATAACGTCAACATAAGAGAGCCACAATGTCAAAATTTTAAAAGCGAGAAAAGTAAAGTGTGTCATCAGGTTCGTGAGAGCTTTACTGACTAATTTTCACATAACACTGGAAAAAGTTTAATTCGAAGGATAGATAAAAGCAAGTCAAATGTACTTAGAATAGCAAATTGCTAATAGGTATGTATGGTGGACACATTGGAAGAACTTGGTTTTTGGGAGTTGGATGCACGAGTAAAGCTCATACTCAGTACAAAATGAGGGCTAGCAAAAGACTGGGAGCGACCAACTAAGAGAGCAATAATGGCCATAATCATGCATAGCGACAAAACATCATTAAAAGAAGCATAAAATGGCATCACAAGTCAAAACTAAATGATCATAGAGGCTTATGGCGACTTTGTAAGAGTCAAACATGTTGCAAGCATGTGCCAAGTCAACCCAAATAAAGCATCAAAGGAGAAAACCAAATAAATGCTTCCAAATAATAAGAATAACGCATGATTTTTTTTCAAAGGCTCATTAAGCAATCTCAGTCATTTGAGACAAGTCATGCTACAGCAAAAATCACTAAGCATACTATCAAAACGACATCAAGCATGGCATGCAAAAGTCTAAGCTGCAGTCTAAACAAGCTCCTTTTTGTACCACTTTTTTGTATAAAACCTTTTCTCTTTTCCAACACCATTCAAACCTTTTTGAAACAACTCTTTTGATGAAAACCAACATAAAACAGAGGTCCAAATACACCTTGATTCAAAGATATAATAAGATCTGAATAAAAATCAAGGCAAAAAATACAAGCTAAACGCAGTTCGAGAAAAAGAGAACACTCATTGAACGATAAGAGTGAAAACTAGAGTGTTCTTGGCAATGAAAAATGGAGCATAGCTCTCTCCAAAACAAACATGATGTGATCCAACCATTTATTGCAGCAAACAAAACAAAAGAAAATGAAAGAAAAAACAACTGACGCTCCAAGAAAAATGCATAGTGCATGAAGCAATAAAAATATAGTGTGTTGAAAGGTGACCTGATTTTTGCCGATGAAGAAGGGGTGCTTCGGGGGCATCCCCAAGCTTTGACGCTTGTACCTCTTGAATATTTCTTGGGGTGACATGGGCATCCCCAAGCTTGAGATTTTTTCCATTCTTCATCTCATCTCATAATTCTCCAATCCCTACACTTGAAAACTTCCTTCATATAAAACTTAACACAATTCTATTAGCAACGTTAGCATAAACATAATAGTAAATCAACCCTTTTGGTTCAGGTTTAAAGTCAAAAACACCACATATAAAGCATATACTACATTAGCAACTTCCCCAAAAGTTTCGTGATCAAAAGAACTCAAAAAGAAAGCAATTGAGAGGCAAACACAAATAGTGGCAGAAATCTATCAAAACAGAACAGCTGACAAAGGTCGATTTTTTCGAGGACCTTCTGTTGCTCAAATGGAAAAGTGCAAAACTAATGAAAGTTTGGATATAACCTGGGGCATATGAAGGAGAAATTGCAGATCAAAAAGATATTCTGAGAATTTTCACAAATTTTTACGGTGCTGCACCGAAATCTGTTTTAGGACAGCAACTTCCCCAAACCTTACCTCCCTCAAATTAGAGGTTCTTCTTGGCATAACAATGAAATAAAAATGATAAGGAGAGGTCATTACAGTAGTAATAACTTCGAAGACTCAAATAAAAGGAAAATTACTGAAAAGAAAAGAATGGGTTATCTCCCAAGAGTGCTTTTCTTTAAGGCCTTTGAGCTAGGCGCAGTAATTTGAAAAGATGCTCATGTAGGCACCATAAAAGAGCTTAAGGCAAAGACGCCATAAAGGAACTTGAAGCAAGAGAGAGCATCAAAAAGGAAATATGAAACACATTTAAATCTAAACCACTTCCTATGCATAGGAATCTTGTAAGAAAATAAATCAACGAGGCACATAGTAGCAAACATGGATAAATAAAACAAATGCAACTTCAAGATTTGCAACATTGATGCTCCCGGTGAATGTGGCAACAGACAGTCCTTGTGCGTGGTGAATGACCAGCCCGTTGGGAACCCCAAGAGGAAGGTATGATGAGTGCAGCAGCAAGTTTTCCCTCAGTTAAGAAACCAAGGTTTATCGAACAGGAGAAGGGAGACGATGACGACTGAAGGTGTTTGTGGAACCTGCACACACACAGACAAATACTTTGCTCCCAACTTGCGATGAGGTTGTCAATCTCACCGGTTTGCTTGAAACAAAGGTTATGAGTGTATCGAGTGGAAAACAGTAGAGTATATGCGAGTAAAGTAAACAATGCGGGAAAAGTAAATAGGTGATTGCAATATGATTAAAATAGGACCGGGGTCCACAGTTCACTAGTGGTGTCTCTCCATAGATAAATAACATGCTGGGTAAACAAATTACAGTTGGGCAATTGATAGAATAAAGATAACGTGATATGTCAAGAAGATCACTATGAGATTCACTCTGGGCATTACAACAAAATACATAGACCGCCATCCAACTACATCTATGACTAATAATCCAACCCCGGGGATATCATCCGAACACCCTAGAAGTATTAAGTTGCGAACAACAGATAATTGCATTAAGCAAAGTGTGTAATGTAAACAAAGCATATGCCCTTGAGCATATGAATGTTGTTTTCTCCCTAGTAGCAACAGCACATCTACCACCTTAGAGGTTTCTGTCACTCCCCCAGGTGAAATAGAGACATGAACCCACTATCGAGCATAAATACCCCCTCTTCGAGTCACTAGCAACTACTCGGCCAAGATAGCTACTAACAACGGAGAGCATGCAAGATCATAAACAACATAGAGATAACAAAAGATATAATTCAGTACAGCAACTTAATCATAAATACCAATATTCATCGGATCCCAACAAACCAACATCATAGTATTACATAACGGTGATCTCAATCATGTAGGGCAGCTCATGAGATCTAAACATGAAGCACATGGTGGAGAAGACAACCAACTAGCTACTGCTATGGACCCATAGTCCAAGGTAGACTACTCACTCATCGCTCCGGAGGCAAGCATGGCGATGAAGAAGACCTCCGGTGGCGATTCCCCTCTCCGGCAGGGTGCCGGGAAGAGCTTCTGGACCCTCCCGATCTTCGGGTCGACGGCGGCGGCGGATCGCGATGTATTCTAGAAAACTGATCGGGCCCTTAGGTTTTTCTCGTCAGGGGGTATATGTAGGCGAAGGGGGGCTGTCAGAGGTGGAGCCACGAGGCCTCACAAGGGGGTGGCGCAGCCAGGGGCCAGGCCGCGCCGCCCCTGTGTGTGGGGGCCACGTGGCCCCCCTCCGTCAGGTCTTCGGATGTTTGGGAGCTCCCCGGTGAAATATGACTTTAGGAACTTGTTTCGTCCAATTCCGAGAATATTTCCTGTGTATCACTTCTGAAACACAAAAACAGCAGAAAACAGGAAACTGGCACTGTGGCACTTCGTTAATAGGTTAGTTCCGGAAAATGTATAAAAGTACCACTAAGTGTAACGAAACAATAGGCAAATGGTGTAAAACAAAGCATGGAGCATCAAAAATTATAGATATGTTTGAGACGTATCAAGCATCCCCAAGCTTAACTCCTGCTCATCCTCGAGTAGGTAAGTGATAACAAAAGAATAATTTTTGAGGTGACATGCACCTACACAATCTTGATCATATATGTAAGCATTGGTGAGCTGGGATCAATAGAACTTAAAACATGGGCATGAAAGATATAATCATGACAATAAGAACTTAGCAACCATGTTGTAAACATGCAAATGAACACAAACAAAAGATCATGATAATGAAACAATGAAAGTCAAACGTGTGTTCAAATCATAAGGAAAAACATACAAATGGTTTTCAGCTTGTCCTTCAAAGAGAGCAAAACATAAATGCATAGGACACCTCAAAGTTTAAGAGGGCGACTAGATACAAATAATTTAAGAACAAGTGAAACCAATCAATATGAGTCAATCAATGAACCTTGGGACAATGCATATCACACTAAGAATGACAACTATGCTCTCTTAATGGTGCATAAAGAAAGAAGGTGGTGACTCAACATTAAAGTAAAAGAAAGGCCCTTCGCAGAGGGAAGCAGTGATTACAAGTTTTATAACCTTCAAAAATTATGGTACTTACCGGCTTTGAGCTCTCATTGCCCCCATCATAAGGATCTTGAATGGTTAAAGTTAATGCGAGAACAATTATGATGCATATGCTTGACAAATCATAAGTTGAAAACCTCGTGTCCCGTGAATACAAGTACCCAAACCATGCTAGTTTACTTAGAGTCCCAAGCAAGGCTCTTGTCATTGTAAGTATATGCATATCATTGAGAACCGCCAATGGGGTACCTCCGTGCCCGATGACATGGAACAAGCCCACACCAAAATGACAGGACAAGCAGACAATGAACACCTCGACATCTCTTTTATTTGCTATATTGTTTAGCTTTTTATTGTGAGATGCGTCGTCGAATGTTCACCATGGGTATGCTGCAAATTTCCACCATGAATTATGCATGGCTTAGATTGGCGGCCCGGCGTTTCCCTAACACATATAAAAACTCCATGATCCTCACAAGATTCCCAATTCATTTCACACAGCGGGCATCCATAAACAAAAGATCACGATATCAACTCAAATAGGAAGTGCAATGTTGAAAGCTTGCCCCATGACGGCATGGTTGGGCTAGAATCCAACTTACAACTTGCAAGCATAACAACTCAACATAAAAGACCACAATGTCAAATTTTTAGAACAGGAAAAAGTAAAGTGTGCCTTCCGGTTCGTGAGAGCTTTACTGACCGAATTTCGCATAACACTGGTAAGAGTTTAATTTGAAGAGAAAATAAAAGCAAGTCAAATTTACTTGGAATAGCAAATTGCTAGTAGGTATGTATGGTGGACACAATGGAAAACTTTGGCTTTTAGGAGATGGATGCACGAGTAGAGCTCATACTCAGTACAAGGTGAGGGCTAGCAAAAGACTGGGAGCGACCAACTAAGAGAGCAATAATGGCCATAATCATGCAAAGCGACAAAGCGACATTAAAAGAAGCATACGATGGCATCAAAAGTCAAAAACTAAATGATCATGAAGGCTATTGGCGACTTTGTAAGAGTCTAACATGTGTGAGCATGCGCCAAGTCAACCCAAATAAAGCATCAAGGAGAAAACCAAAATAATGCTTCCATACAATAAAAACAACGCATGATTTTTTCAAAGGCTCATTAAGCAATCTCAGTTATTTGAGACAAGTCATGCTACAGCAAAACCACTAAGCATACTATCAAAAAGACATCAAGCATGACATGAAAAAGCCCAAGCCGCAGTCTACACAAGCTCCTTCTTGTACCACTATTTTGCACAAAGCTTTTTCTCTTTTCCAACACCATTTGAAATTTTTAAGACACCTCTTTTGATGAAAACCAATAAAGATCAGAGGCAAAAATACACCTTGATGAAAAGATATGACAAGATCTGAATGCATATCAAGGCAAAAACGAAAACCAAAAGCAGTAGCAGAAAAACTAGAATGCTCGATTAATAAGAGTGAAAACTAGAGCATTCTTTGCAAATGAAAACGAGTACATCTCCTCCAAAGGAAATTTGTTGGGGTCCAACCATTTATTGCAGCAAACAAACAAACTAAACAAACTAAGACAACTAAAACAACTGACGCTCCAAGAAAAACACATAGTGCATGAAGCAATAAAAATATAGTGTTTTCAAAGGTGACCTAATTTTTGCCGATGAAGAAGGGGTGCCTCGGGGGCATCCCCAAGCTTTGACGCTTGTACTTCTTGGATATTTCTTGGGGTGATGCATGGGCATCCCCAAGCTTGAGCTTTTGTTCATTCTTCAACTCATCTCATCATTCTCCAATCCCTACACTTGAAAACTTCCTTCATACAAAACTAAACACAATTCTATTAGCAACATTAGTGCAAGCATAAAATATATTCAACCTCTTTTAGCTTCAGGTTTCAACCCAAAACCACCACATATAAAGTATATACTACTGTAGCAACTTCCACAGGAGTTCCATGATAAAAAAGAACTCAAAAGAAAGCGATAAAGTGGCAAAAACAAATATTGGCAGAAATCTGTCAAAACTGGACAGCTGATAATGGACGAATTTTTGAGGGATTTTCTGTTGCTCAAATCAAAAAGTGTTCAACTAAGAAAAGTTTGGATATAACCTGGGGCATATGCACAAGAAATCTCAGGTCCAAAAGATATACAGAGAATTTTCACGAATTTTTACGGTGCAGCACCGAAAACAGTTTCAGGACAGCAACATCCCCAAATCTTTACCTCACTCAAATTAGAGGCTTCTCTTGGCACAAAAACAAAATAAACAAGATAAGGAGCGGTCATTACAGTAGTAATGACTTCCAAGACTCAAGTAAAAGAAAAAGTACTGAAAATAAAAACATTGGGTTATCTCCCAAGAGTGCTTTTCTTTAACGCCTTTGAGCTAGGCGCAGAAAATTGCGAAGATGCTCACATAAGAAATATGAATGGAAGCCAAAAGGAGCATCAAGGAGCAAATATAAAACACATTTAAGTCTAACCCACTTCCTATGCATAGGAATCTTGTAATAAAATAAATCAAAGAAGCACATAGTAACAAGTATGGGTAAATAGAGCAAGAGCAACTTTGGAACTTTTAATATAAAGAGAGGTGTTTTAGTAACATGAGAATTCCAACAACCATATTTTCCTCTCTCATAATAATTTTCAGTAGCATCATGAACAAAATCAACAATATAAATATCACACTCACCCTCTTTCGTTAAGCATGGAGGGCGATCAAATAAGGTATTAGTTAGAGAGTTACTCTTATTGGGAGGTAGACATGGGTAGCTCCATTCTTCCTCCTCTTGGTCATCACTCTCCTCCTCTTTTTCATCCAATGAGCTTCCAGTTTCAGCAATTTCTTCTTCCATAGGCTCCTTCATGGCATTAGTCTCTTCCGGTGGAGTGCATCTATTAAGATATTTAAGAATATAGCCATTTCCTTCCTTGTAATTATCAAAGCAAAATGTGAGTATATCATAAACCTCATATTTATAAGGTGCATCATCAATATTTTCAAGAAGATAAGCAAGTTCGAATGCACCTTTCCAAGCAATAAACTCTTCAATTTGTTCCACATCATAAAAGTCATAATTTCCATTAATATAAGAAGATATGGTAACATCATCATTATACTCACATTGAAAAGGGAGGTGTTTATACCTCCTACAGCAACAAGATCTATCAAAGCAATAAGTAATATTATAGGTAGAGCACACGTTTCTAGCAATGATATACAATCTATTGATTTGTTCCCATAAGTGTTTCCCTTTTTGTGACAAGCGGTGTTCCTCATAATAATTTTGTTGCTCTTCCGTGAACCCACCTTGCCAAAAAGATTTAGTTTCAAAGGAACCAACCATTGATAGAAAGCATGATAAAGCAAGACAAATAAAAACAACTATCAAGGATTCTAATTTTTTTTGGGTTTTTTGATATAAAAAGCAATGCAGGTAAAATAAATAAAGTAAAGTAAAACAAATAACAAAGTAAAGAATGTGTGTGCGAAGAACTCCCCTCGCAGAAGTCTTCTCTTCCTTCCCCGGCAACGGCGCCAGAAAAGAGGCTGATGCTCCCGGTGAATGTGGCAACAGACAGTCCTTGTGCGTGGTGAATGACCAGCCCGTTGGGAACCCCAAGAGGAAGGTATGATGAGTGCAGCAGCAAGTTTTCCCTCAGTTAAGAAACCAAGGTTTATCGAACAGGAGAAGGGAGACGATGACGACTGAAGGTGTTTGTGGAACCTGCACACACACAGACAAATACTTTGCTCCCAACTTGCGATGAGGTTGTCAATCTCACCGGTTTGCTTGAAACAAAGGTTATGAGTGTATCGAGTGGAAAATAGTAGAGTATATGCGAGTAAAGTAAACAATGCGGGAAAAGTAAACAGGTGATTGCAATATGATTAAAATAGGACCGGGGTCCACAGTTCACTAGTGGTGTCTCTCCATAGATAAATAACATGCTGGGTAAACAAATTACAGTTGGGCAATTGATAGAATAAAGATAACGTGATATGTCAAGAAGATCACTATGAGATTCACTCTGGGCATTACAACAAAATACATAGACCGCCATCCAACTACATCTATGACTAATAATCCAACCCCGGGGATATCATCCGAACACCCTAGAAGTATTAAGTTGCGAACAACAGATAATTGCATTAAGCAAAGTGTGTAATGTAAACAAAGCATATGCCCTTGAGCATATGAATGTTGTTTTCTCCCTAGTAGCAACAGCACATCTACCACCTTAGAGGTTTCTGTCACTCCCCCAGGTGAAATAGAGACATGAACCCACTATCGAGCATAAATACCCCCTCTTGGAGTCACTAGCAGCTACTCGGCCAAGATAGCTACTAACAACGGAGAGCATGCAAGATCATAAACAACATAGAGATAACAAAATATATAATTCAGTACAGCAACTTAATCATAAACACCAATATTCATCGGATCCCAACAAACCAACATCATAGTATTACATAACGGTGATCTCAATCATGTAGGGCAGCTCATGAGATCTAAACATGAAGCACATGGTGGAGAAGACAACCAACTAGCTACTGCTATGGACCCATAGTCCAAGGTAGACTACTCACTCATCGCTCCGGAGGCAAGCATGGCGATGAAGAAGACCTCCGGTGGCGATTCCCCTCTCCGGCAGGGTGCCGGGAAGAGCTTCTGGACCCTCCCGATCTTCGGGTCGACGGCGGCGGCGGATCGCGATGTATTCTGGAAAACTGATCGGGCCCTTAGGTTTTTCTCATCAGGGGGTATATGTAGGCGAAGGGGGGCTGTCAGAGGTGGAGCCACGAGGCCTCACAAGGGGGTGGCGCGGCCAGGGGCCAGGCCGCGCCGCCCCTGTGTGTGGGGGCCACGTGGCCCCCCTCCGTCAGGTCTTCGGATGTTTGGGAGCTCCCCGGTGAAATATGACTTCAGGAACTTGTTTCGTCCAATTCTGAGAATATTTCCTGTGTATCACTTCTGAAACACAAAAACAGCAGAAAACATGAAACGGGCACTGTGGCACTTCGTTAATAGGTTAGTTCCGGAAAATGTATAAAAGTACCACTAAGTGTAACGAAACAATAGGCAAATGGTGTAAAACAAAGCATGGAGCATCAAAAATTATAGATACGTTTGAGACGTATCAAACATAAAGAGGGGAAACTTAATATTGTTGAGATCCATCAAACTATGTTTCCCTCTCTCATAGTAACTTTCAGTAGCATCATGAATAGAATTAATAATATAACTATCACATAAAACATCCCTATCATGAGCCACATGCACAAAAGAATTAATACTGCCCACATGAACAATCGTAGTAGGAGCAGATTCACCAAAATAACTATTCTCATCACCATAATCATAAAAAATAGGAGGCATATTGTAATCATACCTTGTTTCCTCCTCAATAGTAGGTGAACTGAAAATATTATACTCATCATTGTAATCATCATAAGCAATAGAATAGCTATCTTCCAAGGCGTGTTCATCAAACATATCATCATAGGAAGGAACATGGATAGTACTAATGGTGCAACAATTATTAACTTCATAATTTTCAGAATTGGTACCAAAAAGATTTTTAATATCAAAAGTAGAGTGCTTTTCCCAATCATGATCACTAACATAGGTAACAGGCATAAGAACATCATCAAGTTCAGAATCATCATAATCTATAATAGGAGCAACATGCTTAGGGGATGATACCATTTCCTCTCTCCTTTTACTCCTCTTCTTCTTCTTACTCTTCTTACTCTCTTCTTTAGGAGGGAGAGGCTTGAAAGGCATCTTCTCCACATAATCTGGTTTACTGACAGAGACAACAGAAGAAACTTTGGAGGATTCCTCCTCTCTATTAATAAGATGGAAACATATATTAGTCCTGTCATAGCTTGGCAAAACATCATGTTTTATAACATTTTGTATGTAAGTATTTGCGAGGCAATCTTTAACACAATAAAGACGACAACCCTGCAGGATGCTAATATTTTTAATAGCTCTTTTAAACTTTTTGCTCCACGTTATTCATTATCATCGGGTGCACGACCAGTGCTCCCGATGGGAGTAGCCCCCGAGGCTATAGCCAAAAAATTTCAGGTATAGGCTCAAAAAATATATTGTCTTCCCATCAGCCAGCTTTATTCTTTTGTTGATTCGTCGAGTGTACTTCAATTGCTCCCAATGGTATTAGCCCCCAAGTCTATGAGGAGGGGTTGCATTGAAATCTCTTAGACTCAAATATCTTCCTTCTGCATCGCCTTTCATCTTGGGAGGTTAGCTCAAATTTTCCTTTCTCCCTTTATATATGCTTCCGCTATTTTTTTATTTTCTCCAACGGTAATGTCAAGGCCCATAATTTTCATTGGACCTGTAATTCATAAAGGCCCACTTAAGGTTACTTATAAATAAAGTACATAGGCTCGCCAAGGAAAACCCTAATCCCCTTATTGCCAACTTTCTCCGCCGCATCGTCTTCTTCCCCCAAATCCTATCTAGGGTTTTTACTTTACACCGAGCGCACGGATGCTGGTGATGTCAACCTTGGCACCGGCATGCTGATGGAGAAACAGGGATGCGGCTGTCCCCGCGGCAGTAAAAACAAACCAAAGGATGCCTCCCTGGTGGCTTCGTCATCTGCATCTGTAAAGCGGTGCCCTGGCCGCCCCGTGAGGAGTAAAAATAAGCCCAAGGTATCTGCTGCTGCCGCCCCAGGTTCTAGCGTGGCTCCTCGCAACGGCTCTCCTCCTGCTCCTGCCAAGACTTTTTCTTTCTTCTATATCGCTGGTGCTCAATGTCGTGAGACACAGCATGTTCCGCTGAAATTCACCAAGTTCATGGATGGGCGTGAGCTTCGTGAAGCAATTCTTCATGAACGGTCTGGAGGAGGAACTCCCTATGAAGTGGAAGTGTACTATGATGTGTGCGGCAAGATGTACTTTAGGGGCGGCTGGCCCCAGTTTGCGGAGTTCCATGACCTGCATCAAGGGTTTTTCATGCTTTTCGACTACCACTGTGGCACGTCGAAGTTTGACGTGAAGATCTACGACTGTACTCAGTGCCATAAAGAGTACGAGGCTGAAGTACACTTTCAGTAGATTTTCCTTTGATGTAATCCTTGGATTTGATGCTCCTTTAGCTTGCTTTATGTAATAAGTATATGTAATGAACTTTATGTTATGCCATCGTGTTTTAGTAATAGACCAGAGGAACTATCAACGTTCCGAGGTATGTTGGTTTACTTGCGCATTTCTTTTGACCATGTTTTGCTCTTCATCGAATATGGGGTTGTGGACAACCTTGCAGTTACCCTTCGAGATACGTGAGAACATGATCTCGATAATTTTTATATTTCTTTACGTGACTCGAGGGTCGAAGCCCCTGAGTCAAAAATAGTGACACATTTTACATATTGTCGAGTTGACCCAAGGAACCCGACCTGTGGCCTCATGTTCTGGGTTCAGAGGGTCATAAGTCGCGGTGTTCTATCGTCGTGCTTCTTTTACGCGTAGAAACGCTGAAGCTGTTCTGCATTCCATGGATTGCTCTTATCTTTTCTTATCTTCTTGTCTTGTAGTCGATAAGCTCCTCCTGGGATCACTTTTGTAACGATGTAAGGTCCCACCCATGGGGACTCTAGTTTACCGTGGCCGTCCTGCTTGAGTCGTAAGACTAGGTCCTCTACTACGAAAGATCGGGGGCGAACTCGACTACTATGGTAGTTCCATAGACTTTGCTGGTACTATATAGCTCTGGCTAGTGCTACGTCTCTTGCTTTGTCGAGTGTGTCGACATCGTCTTGGAGTGTTTCTGTAGAAGTTGTTTCGTCGTAAGCCGCAATTCTTGGAGCTTTGTGAGTAATTTCGACTGGAAGCATGGCTTCTGCGCCGTGAACCAAGAAGAAAGGTGTTTCTTGGGTAGCCGCATTGGGTGTAGTTCTCAGACTCCGGAGCATGGAGGGTAGATCATCTACCCAGGCATGTTTGGCTTTCTCCAGGGGCGCTAATATCCTCTTTTTTATTCTATTGCATATTAAGCCGTTGGCTTTCTCGACTTGTCCATTTGTTTTTGGATGTGCTACAGATGCGAATTTTAGTTTGATTCCCATACTCTCGCAATAGATTTTGAACTCCTTTGATGTGAAATTTGTCCCGTTGTCTATGATGATGCTATGCGGCACTCCGAAGAGAAATATTATGGACTTGATGAAGTTGATTGCTGCTGTGGAATCTTGAGTTATTACCGGTGCTGCTTCTACCCACTTGGTGAATTTGTCCACTGCCACCAACATGTAGACGTGCCCTCCTAGCCAAGATTTGTGCAGTTTCCCTACCATGTCCAGACCCCATTGTGCAAAGGGCCATGACAGTGGTATTGGCTGTAGTTCTACTGCTGGTGTGTGTGGTCGAGATGCGAATCATTGACAAGCCTCACACCTTCGATCTATATCTTTTGGATCTTCAATGGCCGTTAACCAGTAAAATCCTGCGCGAAAAGCTTTGGCTGCAATAGCTCTGCTGCTAGTGTGATGACCGCACACTCCTGCATGGATGTCTTTCAATATATCTTGTCCTTCTTGAGAGGTGACGCATCGTTGCAAGACGCCAGTTATGCTTTTCTTGTATAACTTCCCCTGTACTATGACAAAAGCCTTGGATCGTCGTATTATCCTTCTTGCTTCGACTATATCTTTGGCTAGTGTCTTGTTTATCTTATACGCCAGATATGGCTGCATCCAAGTTTCTTCGACCATCATGACTTCCTCTGGTTCTGCTGTGCTCCCAGTGCCAAACTTGCCAGCCCCCGAGCCCGTCGTCGGGTACTGGTTTGGTTTTCCTGGAGTCAGACTTTTGCTATTTTTTATTGATCTTTCTATGATTTCCTCCCAAAAGACTCCTGGTGGTATAGGCAGGCATTGGGACCCGATGTTTGCTAGATTGTTGGTGACGAGGGTTAACTCGGCAAATGTCCTAGATGAAGGACTTAGGATCAGGGGAATAGCAACGACTAAAGATTTCAGGATCGAGATTGGTACACGACGTACCCAGGTTCATGTCCCCACGGTGGAGGATCGCTACATCCTGCTAGCAATCTAGTATATGATCACAATGGTGTTTACATGGTGTCGCCGTAGGCGGAGTTGTGTCTAATCTATCTCTAATCTATCTTGTATGCTATGTCTTGATCTATTTCACGATGTAACTTGCCTCCGATATCTCTCTAGGGGTGCCCCTGTCTGGCTTTATATATGCAACCAGGCTAGAGATTACAAGTGTCCTAGTCGAATACATATTAGAACCTTCCTTTCTTCATCTCCAAGTTAATCTTCGAGTCTTTGTACTAATCCACCTCCATAATGGGCCGGACCCGATATACTAATTCGTGGGTACCCGAAGGGCATACCCACGTCAGTCGGCTTCCTCGTTGCTGGCCCTGCTGACATGTGAAACTTTGCATCCATCGAAGGTTCCTTCTAGGTAGTAATATAAGTTTCTATATGTCGTCATGTTGTCGCTGATGGCATCGCACCGATTCATCACTTGCTGGACGACGAGATTCGAGTCCCCGAATATTTTTACTCGGGTTGCTCCACATGCTTTGGCCATTTTCATTCCATGGATCAAAGCCTCGTACTCGGCTTCATTGTTGGAAGCTTGTGGAAAACTCATCCTTAACACATACTTTAGTTTATCGCCTTGTGGTGATATTAAGACTACTACTGCCCCTGCATGTTGGACCCTTTTCGATCCATCGAAGTACATTGTCCACACACTCGACAAATCAGGTGGTCCTGTGTTTTATAATTCGAGCCACTCTGCTGTGAAGTCTGGTAGTACCTAAGATTTGATTGCCTTCCGTTTCTCGTATGTGATGTCCAAGGGCGATAATTCGATTCGCCATAAGGAGACACGTCCTGTTGCTGCAGGGTTGATCAATATATTTGATAGTGGGGCTTCGTTAACCACTATGATTGGGTGTACCGTGAAATATTGCCGTAAGTTTCGTGTTGTTGTGAATACGCTGTATGCGAGCTTCTGGTAGTGTGGGTACCTCTGCTTTGTTAGGGATGGGACTTCGCTAAGGAAATATACCGGCCGCTGGACTCCATGCGCCTTTCCTTCTTCACTTCGCTCAACTATGAGTACCGTGCTTACCACTTGATGTGTGGCTGCAATATATAGTAATAGTGGTTCTTTTCCTCTTGGTGCGACCAACACCGGTGGTGTCGAAAGAACTTTTTTCAGCTGCGTGAAAGCTATATCTGCCTCTTCTGTCCACTCGAATTTGTCATCTGATTTTTTTATGAGTGCGTAGAAGGGGAGAGCTTTTTCTCCTAATTGTGCGACAAATCGACTTAATGCCGCCACGCGTCCTACGAGTTTCTGTACATCGTGTAGCTTTGCTGGTTTCCCCATTGTTAATATTGCTTGGATTTTCTCTAGGTTTGCCTCTATACCTCTTGCTGACACTAGGAATCCAGAAGTTGCCCTGATGATACGCCGAAAGAGCATTTTGTTGGGTTGAGCTTGAGCTTGTACCTGTTGAGGTTGTCAAAAGTTTCCTGTAGATCGCTGATTAGAGACTCCTCCTTTCTTGTTGTGATGACTACATCATCGATGTAGACTTGGATGTTGTGGCCTATTTGACTTCCGAGACAATTTGGCATCATCCGTTGGTAGGTTGCTCTCGCATTTTTGAGACCGAAGGGCATGACTTGACAGCAGAAAATGCCATAGGGCGTGATAAAAGCTGTTTTTTCTTCATCTTCTCTCTTCAGCTTGATTTGATTGTAGCCTGAATATGCGTCTAAAAAGGAAAGCCTTGCACACCCTGCTGTTGAGTCGATTATCTGATCAATGTGAGGTAGCGGAAAGGGATCCTTGGGGCAATATTTGTTGAGAGATGTGTAGTCGACACATACTCTTTGTACATCTGTATTCTTCTTAGGGACGATAACTGGGTTGGATACCCGAGTTGATTCTTTGATTTCTCTGATGAAGCCTACGTTTTCTAGCCTGTGTAGCTCGACTGCTATTGCTTTTCTTTTGGGTTCATCAAACCGTCGTAGAGGTTGCTTGACTGGCATTGCTTTTGGGTCCACATTTAGTGCGTGCTCAACGAGTTCCCTGGGAACCCCTGGCATGTCTGAAGGATACCAGGCGAAGATTTCCCAGCGCTCACAGAGGAACTCGATGAGCACGCTTTCCTATGCAGGGTCCAAGTTTACTGCTATCGAAGTGGTTTTGTTCGGGTCTGTAGGGTGAACCTGGATTTTCTTGGAGTCTTGGGTTACGTCGAAAGCCTGGTCTAGCAGGGATCGACCGACGTCGGGTAGCATATTGTGATCAGTTTCGCCTTTGAGGCTTGCGTATTCAGCTATCATGCCAAATGTTTGTGCCATCCTATTGAATTCTTGGTCGCAGGTGTTGGATACTTCGAAACTGCCTTGTACTATGATGGTCCCCTCGGGTCCTGGAATTTTGAGTGTTAAGTATACATAATGAGGGACTGCCATGAATTTTATAAATGCTGGTCGCCCCAAGATTGCATGGTATTGTGAGGGCCAGTCCATTACTTCAAACTCCAACTTCTCTCTATGGTAATTGCCACTATCACCGAAGCAAACACCGAGTTTGATTTTCTCGAGGGGGTAATTTGCGCTCCCTGGTACTATGCCGTGGAAAGAGCAGTCTGTCGACTTCAAATTTTCCAACGAGATGCTCATTGCTTTTAGAGTCCTTGCGTATATCAGGTTTATTCCACTGCTTGCGTCCATGAATACTCGCCCTATGTCATACCCTCCTATTTATGCTTTCAAGACCATTGGCGCGTGCCCTGGCCTGGGTACCTTTCTTGGGTGGTATGCTCTACTGAACCTGATTGGCTGGTCAGACCACCGTAGGTATTCTGTGGTAGCTGGTGGTGATGATATTGCTAGGTTCACTTGCCTTGATATAATTTTCTGCTCTTTTTTAGACTTCTGGACAGGTTGAATCATTGCGGATATGTACACTTTTGGCTCTGGATGTCTTGTGTTATGTTGGACTTGATATCCTTGACTTGTGTTCCTCCCTCCTTGATGTGCTCCTTGGTCTAACTCCAGAGCACCTTGCAACCTTAGGAATGTTCTGCAGTCTTTCATCTGATGATTGGAAACTCTCTTCCCATCTAAGTACGTGTAGTGGATACGGCAGGGCCCATGGAGCATGTCCTCTGCCGATGGGCCAGAATACTTCAGTTTTTCCCTTTCCCAACTGTTATTTTCTCGGTACTCTCTGTTCTTGTTGCCTTCCTCGTTCCTCCTTTCTTATCCTGCTGCTATTTGGTTGCGTCTTGTGCGACTATCCTCGTTGCGAGACCTGCACCTTTGCCTGCTTGCTCTGTCGACTTCCGGTGAACGTGCCCTTTTGTTGTTGTAAGCGTCTTCTTCGTCGGTGAATTTGTTTGCTATCTCCATTAATTCTGACACTGTTCTGGGCCTTGTTCTCCCTAATTCTTCCACGAGATCCGCACAGCGAAGGCCAGCTGAGAAAGCATCTATTGCCCGCTCATCGGAGACGTCTTCTGTGGAATTTTTTATTATGCTCCACCGCTGTATGTATGAACGTAGGGTTTCGCCCTTGCTTTGCGTGCAGGATTTGGCTTCTTCTAAGGACGCTGGATGCTTGTATGTCGAATGAAAATTTCTTGCAACTCGACTCTCCTGTTCTCCCCAACTTCCAATGGAATCGTTGGGTAAGGTGCTTAACCAAGACCGTGCTGCGCCGGTGAGGTGTAGCTGCAAACTTTGCGTCACTGTTGCTCTTGTTCCTCCGAGTATTTGTACTGCCTGAAGGTAGTCTCATAACCATAGTTTAGGTTCCTGTGACCCATCATACTTTTGCTAATCATGTGGTAATTTAAATCCTTTGGGTACTCACATTCTGCGAACCCTTCGGGTAAAGCATAGCGCGCCCATCTCTTTTTCGTCGTCCTCATAATTTTCTTCCTTCCACGCATAATGTGCGTTGTTTACTCTTGCTTGTGCTATGATATTCCTTGCATCCTCCCTTCGTGTCCTTCGCTTTTTGTCGCCTGATGAGTCGCTTGTTTGGCTTTGCGAGGATTGGTACTTAAAGTTTTCCTTTCCCTTGTCCTTGTAATGTGTCGCCTTCTTCTCTGGGGAACGTTTCCTTAATCTGTCTTCTACTAACCCGAGGCTCCTTATTGCAGCTTGATGCATGTGCTCCCGTGGGTCTCCGAGTTCTGGTTGTGTAGTTAGTAGGTATGCCTATGCTGCTACTAGTGCTGCTTCTGGCGTTTCTTGCACAAAATCCTCCTCATCGTCCGATGGATGTGCACTTATGCTCCTTGCGTGGTTCTCTTCCCTTGTCCACGCTGTTGTCCTCCTACTGAGCTTTGGATCCATATGTCTCTCTCTGCTGGATTCTGATGCTTCACTGTATTCATCCCAGTATGCTCCACTTGACACACTATTATTTTTCCTTGACTCCTCCTGATATTGTCTTTGTTCTCCCGTAGCTTCTTTTTGTGTTGATGCAGGGCATACTGGTACCCCATCAAGACTTCCCTTCTCGAATTGGCGGGTACCTCTGTGCCGTGGTTGATGGCTGACATGATGATTCTCCACCCGCCGGTGGAAATGTGAATTTTCTCCTTTTCCTTTTTGCTGTTACTCTTTGATTTGTTGACTTGTAGGTGGGTTGATGTATTGTCTGCAGGATCGTTGTCTTCTGCTGCTTCTGTGATAATGACGCATAGCTGGTGTATATTGCCGGAGACGCCACCGCTTCGGGTGATGAAGTCCTTTTGGCTAAGATATGATTGATCCACTGTTTCTCCTATGTCGAGTTTTTCCATGGTTTCGTCGAGTTCTTTGATTTTTTTCTCCTGTGTTTTCTGCTATTATGTAGCTGACCGATGACTTTACCTCGCTAGAGGAGCCCACTGATGATCCTGATATTGCGATTGTCTTGACTTTGCTTGTCGATGGATCCAGTTTTGCTGGATCTGAGAGGCGAGTTGAACCCAAAGATCCGACTATAAAGTTTAGGCTTCCGATCGTCAGCTCCATCTCCTGATTTCTGTCGACTTCTGGACTACTATTGGCTAAGAGCAAAAAAGCCGTCGAATTCATGATTCCAACGCCCCGAGTCCCCACGGTCGGCGCCAATTGACGAGGGTTAACTCGACAAATGTCCTATATGAAGGACTTAGGATCGGGGGAATAGGGCGTCGGATGAACTTGAAGTTAAATGTCAGTCAAACAAGGCGTGTATCGAGAATAAACATGGTGGTCAACTTGGCTTACTCTCAATCTGTCCCTGACCGGCCTCTCCTGGCCCCTATATATAGGTGACCAGGTCTCAAGAATCCGGTCGGGTCCGATACATATTACAATATCGA
Source organism: Dactylis glomerata (assembly GCA_007115705.1). NCBI lineage: Eukaryota > Viridiplantae > Streptophyta > Magnoliopsida > Poales > Poaceae > Dactylis > Dactylis glomerata. Next base: position 1,963,501 of record QXEO01000118.1, read on the forward strand.
TATACGACATGAACTCATACTTCGACTATAATTACACTTGGGCCTAACTTAACAGACCTTAGGGGTACACAAGTAACGGGCTCTATTATCTATACCTTGTCACCAGCCCTCCGTCCTTTGACGAGAAGGATGCCACTACCGGCACCGACGTAGGGAGCAGTGATGGCCTAAGGGGCAGGGAACAAAAGAGGGACTTCTAGGGTCAGGGAGGGAGGGGGCCTCTGCCGCCGCTCGAGAGGGGAGTGGCTGGGAGACAGTAGATGGGATCTTCAGGTAACCTAGCCACTTGACGTGCATCTATCTATATAGACATCAAAAATAGAGACCGTGCATATGTATACATATGCATAGGGGTATGGAACGAACGACTTCACCTAGTGGCATCCATCAAATTTATTGACAATATTAATATGTGCTCTTTATAAAAAAAATCAAATTTATCACATCCTTGTGACACAATTATAATATCGACACAAACTAGTATCACACGTAAAAAATAACTAAAAACTCGAGCTATCGATAGCGGAGAGCTAGAGGAGTTTGGGATAAAAAATCTGACTCATGGAGTTCACAAAAAGCTGCTAGCTGTTTAATTAGACATTCCATAACACAGAGGAATACAATTACTACAAGATCTACACAATCCTATCTGTAATAATTACGACGATCTCTGATTTGGTCGTTTACCATATACAAATGGATCGTAATTGATTAGAGAATATCTTAATACTTATATATACACCACACCAGGATCAAGCCAATGCAAGCCTCCAGCCCTAGTTTCCACCGCCAGCCGCCGCAGCAAGCCGCGGCCATCTTCTCGGCGACATCGATGAGTCCCTACTTCCATCCACCAGCCTCGACTGCTCACATGGGAAGATCGACAAAACCGTCCAAGCAACGTCCGGCATCAACTAATCACGCAAGTAGTTGTGTTCTTAATTAATTGCAGTTGCATGAACATGTTTGATTGCTTGTGTGCTGATAGTTTAATTCGCATATTGCTAGATTTCCATGTTTAACCATCAGCCTAGCTAGTAGGCATGGTAGAGTAGATTTTGACCTAGACTGCGAAGAGTCCCTGCTATATATAGCAGTAGTCCATGACGCTGCAGTACTTTAGAGCCTCAGCAGAGCAGGTGAATACCGAGTTTGACCAAAACTGCGAACACTATGTAACACGTACTGTAGCAAATTTTCAGTACTTCCATATTCATAAACTTGCGTTACGGAATATTGCACACGTCTCATCCACCTTCGACTTGCATGTCAAGGTTCCTACTCTACCTCTAAATCTTTTTCCAGAGATCTTGGTGAAGACAGGCCGATCTACCGTACCTGCACGCATGCATGTACTCATTCGGTTCATAAATACTTCACGTTCTAGGTCTAGTGAAAGTAAAATTTTACAAATTTTACGCGAAAGTATAGAAAAAGTACCAGTATCCATAATACCATATATATAGTATGGAAATATATATATTCTATAACAATTGTAATACAATAGATTTTATATTGTAAATGTTGATATTTTTTTTGAATACTTGGTCAAACTTTACAAAGTTTGACTTTAACTAAAGCTAGTATCGAAGTATTTGTGAACAGAGTGAGTAAATAAATTTTTCGTTTGAGTTCCAGTTTTCCTCCAAGTTAAAAGATGGAATCGACGGGCAGAACCGTACTATCGTGCAATCTGGATTCACAATACCAGCTGGAACTAGTATATGGTACTAACTATTCTATCAAACCATGATTTATTAAAATCGAGAGCAGAGTTGCTTAGGTATGTCAATGCAGATATTTATGTGACTGATGCAACTAATTTATTTGATTGATGCAGCTTGCTTCTCTTTATACTTGCACCGAGAATGGCATGGTGCACGGACTGCCCTTCCTCCATGTATGGTATGATTTTGGGCCTCCCTTACTTCACCCTTACAAAATCAGTTCCTTGTGAGAGAATCGTGCAAATTTGTAAATGTCTTCGCGATGAGTAAGAAAATATTATAGTGTCCTCCAAAGAGGTTTTTTTTGTAAAATGGCCTACTAGTGACAGCAAGTTAGAAATAAGAGATGTTCATATTGATAAAAAAACCATATATGCATTGGTTGGAGATCCATGTGGGTATACAGGAGAGAGAAGTATTCATAGTATTAAATTACCATTTGTCTCTTTTGTGATAGGCAGCCAGATTTATATGCAAACGGGGGTTTATACTGTGGAGTTTATAGTACTAAATAATTAGAGATTATTGAGATTCAAAAAATACATAGATGTATTTCAATTATGTCACATGTTCCATTTTGACTGCTTCCGTGTAACTGATCAATGAAGATTACCCGCGAAAAATATATATCAACTGTTTTCCACTGAAAATTCATTGAACGATAATGAATGAACTTCACTCCTCATTTTTATTTTAAATTCCAAGCTTAAGCACACAGAACACATCAACATACAAATTTGCATCCCAATACTCCACATTATTTACGTGGGTTTTTAGCTGCATTACCGTAATGGAAGGCCCTATGGTGTATTTTATATTAATAATGAATATACTGGGCAAAAAAGAGATCCAGCAGAAATTACATCAAGTATGGAAGAAACAGGCTAAAAAATACATAGGGAAATTAGATAAACAATGTTCTGTATCCCCTTAATGTGTGGTTGGACAAGTACTGATTTTACTCTATATTGATGACGTGAACTTTTAGACAAACTTAATGCACTATATAGTCAATGCAACCAAAAGTCCAAAATTATAGAAAAGGCTAGGCAATTTACTTATACACTTCAGCACTCTCTCTCTCATCTGTGACACGTACTGGATATCAATACATGGTAGACTCGGAGGTGTTCGTGGCTCAAGAAGCCTATATGTGCAAATAGAGGGGGCAGTAACAGTTTTCTATAAATTGTTTTATTGCGGGGAATTTTCAATAAACTATGAAAGCCCTGGAGAGGCTAGGAAATTTGTCACAGAAATACTAGTAAAACTGAAGAACCATTAATGCCGACATCAGGGGTATGCACACTATTTGCCATAAAGAGACCAAACCAGCTTAACCAATGGATTATTTCTTTCATAGGAAACTTACGCAATTGCTTGATGAATAGATCTTTATTGAGCAACTCAAAACATTGCCATTTTGATGCTACAGAAAATAAATTTGCATTTTCAATGATCATTATTTTGTGCCGATTGGTATTTTTTTTTCCTGTACAAGCATTGCAATCCACATTTCCTAGAAATTCAGAAATGCACGTCGACAATTCGGGCTGCACATCTAGTTCCAAGATCACGAGCACATATTTTATTCTTGTTTCTGAAATCCTTGTGTTAGTACATTATTTTGCATTTGTAATGATCATTATTTTGCACCGATTGGTTTTTTTTTTCTGTACAAGCATTGCGATTGCGATCCACATTTCCTAGAAATTCACATCTAGTTCCAAGGTCAAGAGCACATATTTTATTCTTGTTTCTGCAATCCTTGTGTTAGTACATTATATTTGTATCAACTAATAATAGTAATAATCAAATTGTTAACTATTTTTGTGTTTCTGACCAGATCATACTGTCAATTCAAACGGTGCAATTGAGCTTCCCCTATTTCACAGAGAGCATCCATGCGCCCAGAAATATCTCAGTTATTCCACAAGTATTATTGCGTCTGAGAAAAATAGCGTGCCAGTTAACTTCACACGAGATAAAGATATAAACGAGTTCCTCTACTTGATGTCTGTCAAGCTTGGCACACCTCCCGTCATGAATCTTGTGGCCTTCGACACTGGATCGACCCTTTCATTTGTTCAATGCCAGCCTTGTACCATCAAATGCCACGATCAACCACCAGAAGCTGGCCCAATATATGACCCCAGCAAATCCACAACGGTGAGGCGTGTTGGATGCAAGAACCCCACATGTCTCCTAGTCCACTCCTTCCTGCGTATTGAACCCAACGCATGCATGGAAAAAGAGGACAGTTGTCTCTACACCATGTCTTACGGAGGACAATCTTCCTACTCGGTGGGCAAGTTGGTGACGGACAAACTCACACTTGGACTGAATGACGATGCTAGTGTCCCTAATTTTTACTTTGGATGCAGCCTGGACAACAATTATTATCAGTCTGAAGCCGGCATAATGGGATTTGGCGGGCAGCCATTTTCCTTCTTTGGACAAATGTCACGGGTTCTCAGCTACAAGGCTTTTAGCTTTTGCCTCCCCAGTGACACTGACAAAACAAAGCAAGGGTATTTGTCACTCGGAGATTACAACCGTGCTGCAGCTAATTCTCTTTCGACCCCTTTGTATATGGAAGAAACAAGACCACCGCGTTCACCGATACCACGATCAGTGTATACTTTGAAGCTGGACAAGATTGTTGTCAGTGGAGTCACGTTAGCGGCGGGCCTCTCAGAGATGGTTGTTGATTCGGGGTCAAAGTGGACACTGCTCTTGTCCGATACCTTCGATCTGCTTGATACGGAAATCACCAAGGCTCTGGAACCTCTCGGCTACAGACGTGCTATTTACCCTGCCGGCCCAAATAAAATTTGCTTTGAAGTTCTTAATTTCGACCGTGCTACCAATTGGTCGGCTTTGCCGCCGGTGGAACTTTCATTCGCTTCCAGTGCTGCTAAGCTGACACTGCCTCCAACCAACTCCTTTTTTTTCAGTGGAAGCCATGGGTTATGCATGTATTTCGTCAAAGATGCTTTTGTAAGAACAGGTCTGCAGATACTGGGGAATTCAATGACACGGTCGATTGGAATCACTTGTGACATCCAAGGCAGCAAATTTGTATTCCGGGATGGAGACTGCTAGATGGTTAATAATTCTAAGTATATGCTACTCCCATCAACTATATAATAAAAGATTATATCACCCTGTGCCATTCCACTTGCTAAGTGCCTTTTCTCACTTGCTAGATGGAGTATTACTTTTACTGAATTTACTATTCGGTCTAACTAATCAAGTATGTTAGTACGTAGTATTTGATTGTCTTAGTTGGTTTTTGTTACGAACCCACATTGCCAGTCACCCAGGGTAACTAATTGAAATACAAGTAGAAGTAAGAAGGGGCAATCGGAAAGGTAGGAGAGGAGAGGCACACATGTGAGGAACAAGATGAGAGCCACCGATCTTTCGGGATGATTACTTTTTTTTTTTTGAGAAACCACATATATTTCATTAATTGAAAATCCAGTTACAATAACACGTGAAAACTAAAAGACAGACCGAGATAAAATGATTATCCTGAATTGGTAGATAAAATCTTATGAGATCGAGAAATACAAAACGATCCCTAGAGTTTCCTGCAACCACCATAGCGAGCGGCAGTAGCCCACCTCCAGGGCCGCCAAGACAAACGCCATAAGAGACACCGAGCCTCCAGCAATGCAAGATCCGAGAAAGCACCATAGACAAAGAGGCTTTCTGAGTCGATGAACAGGCCAATCGACGCACATGTCGCTGTGGCACGTCGCACGTCGACCGAGGGATGTCCTCGTGCTCTCTTGGACTAAGATCTGTCGCCTCCCATCAATGAAATCGAAGAAGAACGGCAAATCCACCACCTCCGGACCAACATCCTCGCTCCAGAAGAAGAACCTCGCCCTGGCCACCAGCGCCATCGTGGATAACCATGAACGCCAGCGACACACCGAGAAACTGATATCGCCAGATCTAAAGATTGGCGAGAAGACCAAGCTGAAGGACCGGTCAGCACACGTTGCCATCAACTCCGAGGCGCCGTCCTCAAGATCGTCGCCGATGTGGGAGTAGAGTGGAGGCAGATTTATTCGCCTGGACGCCGCTCCCACCATCCCAACGACACGCCAAGAAAGACAAAACCTGACCCTAACTACTAGGCTAGAACGAAGGAACGAGATCCCCTTCCTCCTGCTATCGCCGGAGCGGCAAGTGGAGAGAGAGGGGACCAGGACCAACGTCCTGGTCGAAGAAGATCGGGAAGAACTGAGCGTTGCCGCCTGTTGAGAGAAGTAGAGGCAAAAACGGTTCACGATGTTACTTTGTTGATGGTGAACCAATTAGCTTTTAGATATGGTGAACCAAGTTGAGAGATTCGAGGGTTTATAGATTTCATGACATATTGTTTGAACCAATTAGCTTTTATATATCTTTTGCCAAGTGCATGGCAGTGAGAAACAATCCCCTGTGAGAAATACTGCCATGCCTGGAATTTCCCTGTTTTCTTATGGAAAATATACTAGTCGGTCCGTAAATCCGAAAAACACATCATAGATATCCCCGCCTACCCCCGTTCTCTTGCCCCCCTGAGGGCGACGGGCGCGACCCCTGTCTCCGACGTCCCTTCCCCTCTCCTCCCGCTCCCCCCATCACCGTCGTCGGCAGAGGTCGTCGGGCGAAGCTTGGGCGATGCCGCCACCGATGGCTCTTCCTTCCCCGCGTCTTGGAGGTTGGTCAAGGTCTTCCCCTCCATGGCGGCGGTGCAGCTTGGGTGGAAGTGGTCCGGCGCGGCCGGCGGTGTGGCGGCGGCGCGCGGTGGCATCGTGCGGTGGAGCAGCTTGTGTCGGAGGTGGCCGTCGGCGGTCCTCGCCCAGATGTGCGCAACATGGGCCCTAGATGGGCTCGGGGCGGGCCATAGATGGGCTTGGGCGGGCTGGTGCGCTGCCTCCGTCCGCAGTGCTTCTTGGAGGTGGCGGCGATGACTAGCCAGGCTGGGATGGCGGCGCGGCGTGAGTATTGCAGCAGGGCAGCCGGGGCTTTACGAGCCTCTTTGGGCCCAGCCGCGCCAGTTTGGGACTGGTGTGCTCCGACAGCTCTGTTCGATCGATGACCGCAGTTCAGCGATGGAGGTGGGTCCCTCCCGCATGGCTGAAGCGCTGTTGTTCCATGTCCCGGTGATGTCGTGTACCTCCATCGTACAGGTCTCGCGCCAGTGGTCTCGAAGAGACGGTGATGGTGACTACAAGACCGTGGTGGCGCGTGCTAGTGGGCGGTGAAGTTTGGTGGTGGTGCTCTGTTGCGCCTGGGTTTTTTGTGGGCAGGGGTCGGGAGAAATCTCTGTCGGCTTGTCTGATCCTGACGCGGTGCCGCTTTCAAGTGGCTCCATTCCTTCTTAAAGGGCGTCGTGGGAAGCCTCCGTCCACTCTACTTCGAGCCGGGGGAAACCCCGGGACCATCTGGTCCGGGCAGCAGCGCTGTGTCAACGGCGCCTCCCTTCTTGAAGGTGGTGCTTGGCTCTGGGCGCTTCGAAATGCTTGGGTCATGGTGGGAAAAGTTGGAAGGCGCAGCGGTTGCGGGTCTACGTTGCTTTGTCGATTCACCATTGTTGTCATTTGTTTTCCTTTTTGGGCATGTTTGTGCTGTTACCCCAGCATTTTTCTTGTTTTGAACTACTGTATCGGTGTGGTTGCTATATTAATATAGCAGGACAAAAGCCTGAAAATATACTAGTCACGTGTAGTACAGGTGGAAACGTCACAAGTATGTGTGTTCTGGTGGCGTGTCGTCTGTACACGATTAATTAGTAACATTACTTGTGACTCCATATCAATGGCGTGTCACCAACAGGCCACTGGTAGCAGTTTTGGCGCGCCAGGTCCAAATTCAACCAATTTCCGGCGGGCTGCGTCAATGCCGGACATAAAACGCCGAGACTTCTGCGACAGCCGAGAGGGAGATGGAACTCTTGCCATAAAACGGTTTCAGTTTACCGCAATCACTTTTTTTAAACATTAGTTTACCGCAATCACTTATACAACACGCTTTTTTGCTGCATCTGATATAAATACTCTTAGATGGTATCCACCAATGAACAAAGCTGTGGGAGAGCATCGATGACATCGAGTTCAGATTCTTGTTTGCACAATATATTGCAAGAATCTATCGCAATAGTCTTATGGAGTGTGGATAGCCGGTCCGGGAAATTTGTCTCTCGTGTTCCAATTCGCAACAGTAGGGTTTAGGATCAGGTCTATCAAACCAAAAAAGCAGGAAGCAATTACTCCATCTGTTCCAAAATATAAGATATTTAGTCTATTATTGACACAGATGTATCTAGTTGTTTGTTAATATATACGTTTACTCCTTTTGCTTCTAACCTACACACTAAAAGATATCTACATACATGTATGTCAACGATACGCTAAAACATCTTATATTTTAAAATGGAGGGAGTAGTTGTTTTTCTCATACTCTAAAATTTTCATCACTTTAATCCTTTATCTTATCTGAAAACCTCGCAAAAGCTCAGATGGAGGGTTGCCGCCGGTCAAAGGCCTTGATCATTACATGCTGATGAGTGGGGCCGCGTAGGCACGATTTCTCCTTTGGCCGTTCTGTTCCACGAGTGGGGCCACCTAAAAAAACATTGGACCAGCCTTCTCTTGGTCACCCAAAGCATTTGACCGTTCTTGCTCACAAGTGGGCCACTTTATTTCCTGATGTGTGTGATGGGTTCGTAGCATAGAAAATAAAAAATTTCCTACGCATGAACACAAACTAGCCAAGAAAACTCTACGAGATGGTAGCAACGGAGAACTAACCCTCGAAGATCGGAAGCAGGGATTATGTTCCCGCACAAACGTTGCCGATGGAGACTTGACGAAGACGCACGTAGTCGACGTAGTCGTTCACTTGACGTAGTTGTTCACTTGACGATCTCAAGATCATGTACAAGGCGCCACAACCGGCGGCACCTCCGTACTCGGTCACACGTACGGCTTGTCGTCGTCTCCTCCACGCCCTCGGTCCAGCGGGGCAGCGGAAGAAGGGACCGCCGGGCACTCCAACATACACTTCTCCAAGTGTATGAACTACGAACTAAAAATCCGGCAGAGCTTCGCTAAGCTAAGATGGATTTGGGGCAGCAACTTTGTGGGAGAAAGCATGGATCAAGCAAGCATGAACATGAAGGAGAGGGGGGCCTTTTATAGGAGAGGAGGGGGCAGCCCCAAGGGGGGTGTGCGCAGCCCCTAGGAGAAAATCTTCCCCTCTTCATGATGGTAACCCCCTCTTCATGGTGGTAACCCCCTCTTCATGGTGGTAACCCCCTCATCAACATGAGGTAACCCCCATTTAATTTTCATGACATTCATGCTAATTAAATTTATACTAATTGATTTAATAAAACATTTTTATTTCTTTAATATTTGTTAATTCATTCAATTAACAAACATTAACAAATACCCCCTTGAGTTATTTCGATATCCCGAAATAGTTTTGGTGCTTTTCTGAAACAACCCTCATGCTGTCCTATAATTCGATCGGAGTATCGTATCCACTCAAAAACGACGGCGAACCTTAAGTGTGTCACCCTATGGTTCGTGAATAACGTGGACATGATCAAGACTCCTCTCCGATCAATAATCATCAGCGGGATCTGGAAATCCATGACGACTCCCACTTACTCAACGATGAAATAGTGATCGTGTGAACCAATAACGAACATAGTTAATTCCTTTTGTCTCGCGATATTATTACTTATCCGAGATCCGATAATTTGGTATCAACCATACCTAGTTTGATCTCGTTCTTGACAAGTCTCTGTACTCGTTCCGTGATAAGGCATTCCCGTGATCTAGTCACATGCTTGCAAGCGATGTCAATGCAATATCACCGAGAGGGCCCAGAGAATATCTTTCCGTCATCTGGATGGACAAATCCCACTCTTTATCCATGAGCTTCAACTAATACTTTCAGAGTACCCAAATCAACCTTTATAATCACCCTGTTACGGTGTGACGTTTGATATTATCAAAGTACCCTTCCGGTATCAGTGATTAACATGATCTCATGGTCTAAGGATTAGGACTACTTTGTATGAGTCTGATATAGCAATGAAACTTGATGACTTGATCGTATTGCTATTCGTACTATGGGTGTGAGTGTTCATCACATCATTCTTCTAATGATATAACCCCGTTATTAACAACATCCAATGTTCATGATCAGGAAACCTTGATCATCAGTTAATCAACGAGCTAGTATAAAAGAGAGGCTTTACTAGGAACCTTTTAGTTTATTAATCACACATGTATTAATGTTTTCTATTAATACAATTCTAGCATGAGAAATAAACATTTATCATAAACATGGAATATGTTAATAACCACTTTATTATTGCCTCTCGGGCATATTGCCTTCAGTGTGGCTGGTGCCGCCAATGACAAGTGGAACTGTGTCCTCCGGCGGTGACCGACAGGCAGACGATGGCGCTTAGGAGTGGGCATAAAAACCGATTACCAAAAACTGAAACCAAAGAGACTGACACCAAAATGACCGATTAATAATTTGGGCATAAATATTTGTGCCACCTCTTGGTCGTGCTTCCCATGAGTTCTTGCTCCGTCGTCTCTGAGGTCCCCGAGAGAACGTTGATCACGTGTTCAGCCCCTAGAGTTCAAATCTTAGGTCTTGCGAGATACCCTTTGTTCGTGCGAACACAAATCTCTGACAAGTACAGTCCTAGATGGTTCTACTAAGGTTTGTCTATCTCTAGGTACACGGTTACCCATGACCCCATCAAGTATACTCCCTCTGTCCTCAAAATAGTGTACTCCCAACTATCTTGGAGAGTCAAAATTTTCAAACTTTGACCAAGTTTTTGTAAAAATATAACAATATTTCTCATACCAACTAGCTTTATGATGAAAATATTTTCCATTGTGAATCTAATGATACTAATTTGTTGACATAAATATTGGTGCTTTTTGTAAAAACTTGGTCAAACTTTAAAAAGTTTGACTCTCTAAAATTGTTAGAAGTACACTCTTTTAAGGACAGAGGGAGTACATTTAAAACCGTATACAAAAAGTAGGATCATAAAATCTAGAATAGGTATCTCAGCGCATTTTGCACTAGGAACAATATGAGCAGCATAGAAGCAACATATTCTACATGCAACGGGCACAAGGCAAGCTGCGACAAAATGGAGTAGAACATGCGTGACACCAACTAGGAGGAAAGGAAGCGAACAAAGGATCCCCGTGCGGTGGCGCTACGCCGTACTGGGGAAATCACCATCGTCGCTCTCGAACCCACCCCCCCCCCCCCCCGCGCGAGCTCCCTCCCCTAGTTAGGCCGCTATCGAAGGTGTCTCTAGGCAAAGCCTGCACAACATGACGCGACGTGGTTACCCGATTGATGTGACCTTCACTAGTCGAAAAATGGACATCAATACCGGTTCCAGAGGCCCATTTGTACCGGAAATCAAACCGGTACAAAAGATTCGGGACAAAAGCCCCCCCCCCTTTGGTACCGGTTCCTTACAAACCGGTATTAAAGGGGCCTCCATGTTGGCTCCTAGGAGAGTGCAGGGCTAGGGACCTTTGGTACCGGTTTGTAACACGAACCAGTACCAAAGGGTGGCTACCGTGCCGGGCAAATAATTCAGGGTTTAGGGTTTTAGGAGGGGTTTAGGTTTTGGACCATTTCATCGTACGAGGATCGCGTTGATGCGCCAGAAACACGTTTGGATTTAGGAGTACATGAAGATCAAGGTAATGCATATCAACTTGGTGCATATAATATAACACATGTAATTGCATAAGATCGCAAATTAAGTAGTACATGCATGAAGATCGATCTTCATACATAGTGGTACTCTCCGAGGCATACTATCTATTACATGTAGCATAGTGGTACTCTCCGAGTCAAACTATATATTACATGTAGATCTTCATTCATAGTGGTACTCTGCGAAGTTAGGTATGACGTCCCGAAGAAAAAATCCTGCCAATTCCTCGCCAATTGCTTTGAAGCGGTGCTCGATTGGGATCCTGTCACGCTTTCTTGCCAACTGTAAAAGAATGAGATTCAAATGAATACATGAGCTATGTATATATATATATATATATATATATCAAATCACAATCAAACAATTATGACTGAAACTCAGCACAAGTTATGGTAACAAAATAAATTTGTGAATATTGTTTTCGTACCTCTCTATTCCTTTGATTATTCGTTCTCTCGCTGACAATCTTCTGGATGTACTCGCAAATGTAGTATCCACATAGATTAGTCCCCTCAGGTTGTTTCGCGCATTTCTGTACAAGAATATAATTCAATCAAATAATAATCAAGTATGATAAAGGTGTGTGGACCTAGGTAGTACTACTTACTTTGTTCGCACGCCATATCAGCTTCGGTTTCCATCCACCGGTCGGATCTTCCTGGATGAACGTTTGCCATACGCTGCCCGACAAAAGAAAATGAATAAAAGAGTTATTAATTTGTTGATATCAGGAAATTAACGAAAAAACCGATAAGAATTAAAATTACCTTTTGAGCATATCAAAAGCCGACTTGTATAGTATAGGCTCTTTGGTTCGTGAGTCAAAGACTTCAACATCTCCATCATACATTTTAATGACGATAAGAATAAAGTGGAACCTGCGCACGTTTAAATATGCAGTGTCATAGATATAAGTCATCAGTTAAAATTTTAACATATGGTGAGCAAAATAGAATGTGTTATAAGACAGTTACACTTACTTGAAGTTGTAAGGCCAAAGTATTATCTTTTTGTCACGTTGTCGCTTCAAAAACCTTAGCAAAGTCTCCGGTGTATCCTTGTTATAGATGGGATCTTCTATGGTTCTTTCATGCATTGTATCTGGGTCAATGAACCCAATGTCCATGATTTCATCCCTTTTGCATTCGAGCTTCTTCTATCTGCATAATATAGCGCACAAAAGATTAAATTGAGGATAATTTGCAGACAATGAATGAGCTGAGCTAAAGACTTCTCAAATTATATTAATAAATCACTTACAGACAATAGCAACTGATGACAGATTTGTCGAGGGCCCGGAGATTGTATAACTAAAAAAGTTCGCAGAAGTCAACGCTCACAGAGTATTCTTGGAAGTAGTGCTCATCCTTAACTCGCACCATGATAGCCTCAATCCCTCTCTTTGTGGCATTAGTGTACCACGCATGCAAATTACGCATACATGTTGGTAGCGACCTGATATTCTCGACCAGATCTTTCCCTTGAACAAATTTATATGCTACTTCAGCGATGGGGTAATCAATTGTGTTTTGTCGAGAACTTTCAACGGCCTTCTCGTCAAACACCTTGAGAGGGGGGACCGATTGAACGGGTTGTTCTCCGAGCTGGTACACTTGTTTCCTAGTTTTCGCCGAGACCACTGATTGATTGGGTTTTTTCACCTCCACCATAGTGGCATACGACTTTTTAATAGAACGCCTATAGTCAGATGGCGGCGATGGTGCAGGGTCATATAGATTCTCAACGGTACGAATAACTTTCACCGGATTTAGAGTCTTCTCAAAAGGTATCTCTGGCACTTTCTTAGCAAAATGTTTTGCCACCTCGGACTTAGAGATTTCGCTGCATTCCTCGATAGTTCTTTCCCAAGGTAACTTCTCAATAGGCGGCAGTGGTTTCTCCTTTCTAGGTCTCTTCCTAGGCGGTGTACCGTTCCGCTTAAAAAACGCAGTCTTACGCGGAGGATCTCGAGATGGTGGACTCGCGCTGGGGTCCCTCTCCGGTAGGTGTGGACTTTGCTGCTCATGTGGACTGCTACCAGGCGGAGTCGATGGCCATTGCTGCTCATGTGGAATTTGCTGCTCATGTGGACTGCTACGAGGAGGAGTCGGTGGCCTTGGCAAAAGGACGATGTATTTCTTGGACCATATGGCGAAACCGCGCTTGACACCGGCCAGTGTCTTCTCTTCGTCACCTCCAGGAAAATCAAGCTCCATTGTTTCAAAACCCGGAACAACGTCATCCACCCCGACACAAACACAGCCAGCTGGAATGGGCATATGATGGTGCGTTGCTCCATCTTCATTTGGGTAAACATAGCCGACCGCCACCTTAACGGACACGTTCCTCATTTGCACATGTAGCTCGCAATCTGTCTTCTCCGTGACATAATACACGGGGTAGCTTCCTCCACATTCAAGATGCGAGGAACCCACACTGCTTCTTCGCTGAGATGGGGCGGCATCGGCTTGAGGATCTTGTAGAAACAGCGGCTGATCAGGTGCCCTCTGATTTTTCTCAAGCACCTCCACCCTATTTATCAATTCCGCTAACCTGTCTAAGTCCTGCTTCTTCTTTCTCGAACGGCTTCTATAAGTGTCAGCGCACTCCGGCCATGCTTCCTTCATGGTGACACCTGGGAGGGCTCGTATCCGTCCAACGTGTTCCGCATTCCCAAGAGCGAGTGTCAGCTCGTCATTCTCTCTATCGGGAATGTACTCTCCCTTTCTAACTTTTTCAATTGCATCTATAAGCTGCGTCATGATTGCTTTAATTTTTTCCTTCCATTTTCCCTTTGCAACGATCTGCCCTGTCTTTGGGTCCAACCCTGCCCCATGCGCGAACAACCCGATCTTCATCTTCATATCTGGCCCATAAATTTTTCTTCCAGGTCTGGAATTGTGTGGCCATCTTCTTAAGAGTCCATTCCTTGACTTTCTTCTTCTGGCCTTCCGTCATGTCTTCCGGTAGGCTGAAGTGTGTCAGTAGACTGTCCCAAAGAAAAAGTTTTAGAGTATCATTGACATAACTAGCTTCAGGCCCCGCGTTCTTCGGCTTATGCCACTCTGCAATGTTGATCGGTACATGGTCCCTAACAAGAACTCCAGCTTGGTTTATAAATTTACGGCAGTGCTCTTTGGGATCCACCGGTTCACCACTATCCTTAAATGCGGTGAGGGCTAACCTACCCTCGCCCTTTAGACGTTGCGTCGGGCCTCGTTGCTTTTTAACAGATTTGCTCGATGATCCAGAAGGCTAAAAGAAAAATGATTTGTTAATAAGTGTAATACAAATAAATCAATGCATCTAGTGATGAACATATAGCCTTAATATATAAATATACACCCCGCCGGAGTTTGTTAAGGACACTTCGTTGTCTCTTCTTTCTTCAGACTCAAGTCCCTCACCGACATCGTTCAAAAATTGTGAGCCGAAATCATCGTCATCTCCATCGGGTTCTCCATTGGGTTCCGGTCCACGGGCACTCTCAAATATCAATTTCTGCACCATTTCTTCTTGCTCCTCATCTCGGATGAAGGTGTCGTCTTCCATAGCTCAATGTCACTACAAAATTAAGTGCAATTATTTGATTCATCATGTCATATTCATCTTATTATAAGTTTCTAGGTTTTAACTTAAAATGTTAAAGTAATTGAGTTAATTATTCCTCATGGTTGAATTGAGCACATAGAGCTAATTACTTATTTACTTAATGGAAGTTAAGAAATAACCTTAAATACAAGTTACTATTTCATTATTATGGTCCTCCATAATTTTAAATACCACAATAGCAAAATAGAATTCTATAATTGAAATGCATCACACTATACTTAAATAATCACAATTGAAGTTTGAATATGTGTGAATTAGGCATGATGGACTAGATAGACTTGATATGTGTCAAGGTGGTCTCAAGAGGATCTTTGATAACTAGCTATGATTATAGGATTTGCTATAGTAGAAAATAAACATTGCTGACAAGAATTGGAATTAATCTATATAGGAAATTACTCAAATCCTCATGTTAGAATTTGAATAATTATGAAGTGGTTCAAGAGAATATGGGAGTGATACTGATGAATAACTTGCAGTAAAACAAAGTCACTGCAATTGGAATCACTCTAAAATAAGTTATAGAGTTCAAACTATGACCAAATTAGTGATTTAGATAGATTTAAATGCACAAAGTGTGTGCACATATCAACTTTGAGATTTCTTGATCCTATTATCACTACACCACAACACTAGATTCCCAACAGACATTGGTCGGCAAAAGTCAAAATTATCAACAGATTGTTGGTCGGGAAAAATCTTGTCAAACTATCGGTCGGAAAAGCTCGTATATAACAACAAACTGTCGGTCGGGATTGTTTCATCCTTTTGTGTCAAATGATCAGTCGGCAATGTCTGTATACCGACCGACGGTAGGCTGTTACCTAGACCGATGCGCGCCCAGCTCGAAAATTATCGCCAATATTTGGCTAGCCCGCCGAGACCCGCCGGCGGTGCGAAAACTAGCGCCAATATTTGGCCCAGCGCGCGCGAGACCCCATTATTTCCCTCCCCCACCCACACTAAAACCTCAAAACAGAAGAAAAAAAAATCTCCCGTAGCCCTAAATCCCAAATCCATCCGCCTCTCCCTCGAGCTCTCTGGCCTCTCCCTCGAGCTCTCCGGCGCCTCTCCCCGAGCTCACCGGCCTCTCCACAGGGCGTACGCCGCCTGACCGCCCTGCTGAACATGTCCATGCACCACCCCCACGTGCTCGACTGTCTCCGCTGCCCAAGATGCTCTCCCTCGACGGCGGCGACCGGCCGGTGAGCCACGACCTGCCCCGCCCTTCGCTTCCATCCGGTGTCTGTTTGTAGGCTGCTTTTGTTGCTAACCACACCAAGCTGCAGCCCGTGGGGATTCTCTCTACATGCGCTAGCTGGTTTACATCTGGTTTGTGTGAATCTGATATGCTACTGCTGCTTCCTTGTTTACGCCTGGTGATTCAATCCTCTATTTTTCTCAATAATGCAATCATCAGTGAAATGGTACTGCTTAGCCTCAACCAGGTTATCTTTTAACGGCATGTTTTTAGGTGATTTTGAACAGATAACGGCAATCTATTGTTGACTAATATTAATTAGTCCCTCTGTTGCTCAGTAAACCAACTGGTCCTAACAAAGTGAAATGTTTGAAGGAATTAAGAATAAAACTATAATTTCAGCAATGGATATTTTGTGATTTGGAGCTGCTTGACCGAGTAATGCAGGCGCTTGAGAATCTGTATTTTGATGCCTTAAGAGCAAATCAATTTATTATGATATCGGGTATCTTACTTTGGTACTGATTAGTATTAATATATATTGCATCAGTAGGCAATGCATTAACCTGATTTATTGTCGTGGGAGTCTTAAAAGTTGGGAAAATCATGATTTATTTGCAGATTTGGTGCAATTTTGAAGTTGAAATGTTTTGGTAGGAAAAGTGAAATCATATGTACTAAATCCAACAAAAACATGTGTATTTCGTTTTAGGAGAGAACTTGTGTAATCAGAAGTAGGCACCATCTTCGCCCAAGATTTGGCCCTCATTTATAAACTGCTATATTTGCATCCTTAGCTAGTTTCTCATCTCCTTAATTTATAAGCAGCCAGTAGTCTATTGCTGGTCATTACTTACTAGTAGAATATTTTTTGGCACTGTTTTCTTAAAATTAGTAGAGCCTAATCTATGTTGTGTAATTGTTGGGTTACTAGGATTATTGATCCAGGTGACTCATGAGTTCCTGGCTGTGGTGCAACAAGCCTTCTCCGTGCCTCTCGCTGTCTCCTCACCAGTCGGTCTACTATTGTTATATCATAATTAGAAGAGATGCTACGCTGTCATATCAATATGATGATTTATGATATAATGACGATGGTGTTGTATCAGTATTGACAAGGTAATCACCATTCCTGTGTGTTTTCTGCACACATTTTTGTTGTTGTTGTACGTGTTATGCTGACTCATGATAATTTTGCTAGATGAAGCCCTACAAGCCACATGCGTTTGCCTCATCCTGCCAAGGTATTTCATTTAATCTTTTGAAAATCTGTACTTTCTCACATTTCTATAGTACAAGCTCTGCTGAAGTGCCATAAAGCATGTCGATTCTAGCAACTTGCATTCTTGGTTATTTAGATACAAATTTTGCTTTTGATAAGCAATCTTCAGTAGAAATTATCACTCTGATCAACAATTGAGAGCGCCTCATCTCACCATGCTAAAGCTGTATAAAATTCTTGTCCAGGCCAACCAAATGTAATTGTTTACCAGAGTCAGGGAGAAATGCAGAAATTGGCTCTGGAGATTCCACATCCATTACCTGGACTTTTCCTTCTCTGTAGTTTAAATCACCAATTCTCATCACATTAATATGTAAATCACTGCCTAATATGCAAAGCTAGCATTGACTTTTATTTCTTTGTAGTTTAAATCACTGCCAGAACTTTGAGCAGACTCTCAACTTTGCATCTATTGATCAGTATCCTTGTACATATCTAGTTTAAATCCGCGTGGCGGGGCCAACCGAGGCGCGGGTCGTGAAGCACAAGGCGTGGCTACGAGTTGTTGCGGTGAAGGTCAAGGCGGCGCAGGAGGAGCAGGGGAGGGAGCACTGGTGGGAGGTGGACGTGGACGCGCTCGGGGGGCGGCGGAGCTGTCGGACTTCGCCGTGGCACTCGACGCGCTCAGGGTCGACGTCCTCCGCCGCATCGCCAAGGCTCTGAAACCACCGCGGTGGTGGCGGTAGTGGTTCTTAGCTGCCCTGGGGATCGGCCGATCGGGACAGCAGTACGTAGCTTCGTTCGTTCAGACCATCAAGTTACTGCATTGCTTGCTTAATCAGGCCATCGTTTGGGATTGGGATAGCAGTTCGTAGATGCATATAACTGATGTTACAGAGTTTAGCTTGTTTCTTCTACATACTAGTACATTGCCTTGTAGATTGCAGAGATACATCTTGGCTGGTGAAATTTCCTGCTGCCTCTGTGAGCTTGTTCTTCAGTGTTTTGATTACTGAATCTGGATAACACGTGATTAGTTTTGACCTACTAAAACAAATTATGGCTCTTTGTTCGTAGATGCATATTACTCTCTTATCAAATTTCAGCATTTTGTTCCTAAAATGAAATCAACAGAATGTAACATCATGAATTTAGTACTGGTGCCGAGATTCAGAGAAAGTAACATCATGCCATGATTACAATTAAATTTAACTCAGTTTTCTGCAAATGATTCAGAGAAAGTAAATAAAGCTGTATTTTACAAAACTATGACTCTTTGTTGACAAAAACATTCTGTATATTTTGACTGGCACAGAGTTCATTTTTTTATAATAACACCAAAATACATGTTGGTTACCATCAGATCATGCTGGTACCATTGCATCTACTCTATCTGCACTATTTGATCTCTGTTTATTCATATTCATTTAACTAGCTATGATCAGCAATAATATCTAAACTGCACTTGTGATCATATTTATCCATAGCGAAACAGTATTGGTACATTTGTTCAGAAGAAAGATTGAAGAATTCCTACTGAACTAAATCATCCATAGCTGAATAAATCCATTACATAGCGGCATTACTACTGAACTTTTGTTCCTCAAACTATTCCTTGGAAAATCTTTTGTTGGAAGGGTGCTGCCAATGGTGGAACAATGATACTAAAATATATTGGCCAAGTCAGATAGCTAGATAATCAGAACAGAAACGCACTATTTGATCTCTGTTTATTCATATGCATTTAACTAGCTATGATCAGCAATTGCATTTGAAGTGTTGAACTATGAATTCATTGTTTATCAGATTGAACTCCTTTTGTTTATCAGATTTTTATGCGATTCCTTTATAATTCATTGAAGGTGTTAAACTGGAGCCAACATCAAAGAAGGGTTATGGTATCCACTTGTCCTTTTTGGCTACATTCAAGTCTGGTGTACATTGATAATTTTGCAAGTTCCTTGCAATGATCTTTCCCTTAGAGCAGCAGCCTATATACATCATACTTACAGGTCACATTGAAATGTGTAGGGAGGCTAGTAGAGACCATAAACTAGCACTGCTCACAGAAGAAATGGATGTATCCATGTGCTAGCAACTCTTGCTAGCACTAGCATTCGCAATTAGAAACATCATGCCATTGTTACAGTTAAATTTAACTAAGTTTTATGCAAATGATTCAGAGAAAGTAAGTAAAGCTGTATTTGACTCACAACAGTAGCTGTAGATAAATTCAGAGAAAGTAAATAAAGCAGTACATTCATTCTTTTGTTAGTTCAGAACTTGGAGTAGCTCAGTGAATGTCACTGCAGTTCAGAACTTGGTGATTCTCATTCTCTTTACTTGAATTATGTTGCTCAATTCATTAACTCCTCTCAGAACAACTACAACAACTTGTACCTTTTTGTTTTTCAGAGAGGAACTCTGAATTAGTACTGATGCAGCAGGAGAGCAGCGGCTGGAACAAGTAGGTGCTGGACAGGAGCACCGGCTGGAGCGAGCTAGACAGTAGTAGAGCACCTGCTGGAGCGAGCAGGCAGGTAGTGCGCAGGCAGGAGGGCGGCAAGCAGGCAGGTGTGCGCAGGCAGGAGGGGCGGCAAGCAGGTAGGCGTGTGCAGGAGCAGGCCTTCCCCTCCCTGCTGCAGTATAGACCTGGCCATGCAGGAGCGGACCGGGAGCTCGATGTGGCGCGGCTGCTGGGCCTGGCGCCGGCAGAGCAGAGCCGGAGCTCGATGTGCTGGAGCCGGCGGCCGAATCCTGCTGCTGGAGGTGGAGTTCTTGGTCCAGGAGGAGGCTGAGATCCTAGTCGAGCAGGCGGCAGTGGACGGCGAGGTACGGCCGGGGCAGGGCTGGGGCAGGCCGGAGACGGGCAGAGAAGCTTGTGACTTCTGATTTCAGATTCAAGGACCCTGGTGGTAAAGAATTGAAACTATAGGTTTTTTTTTTGCAAAACGTAATTAGAACGTGTCAGCCGGAGGGAGTATCATTTTGTAAACCTGATCATGTGGTAATCAGTTAGCTATCATTTTGCAATCTTGAATATGTGAGTTGTGAACAGATGAATACAATCAGTATTGTATGAATAAATGCATATCATTATTGGTTGTTGTGGTTTAATTCCGCTTTATGTTTGCTTGTACATTTGTTGTGGAATATGTGGGCCTGACTGATTTTTGGCTGTCAAATATCTAAAATATATGTGGAATTACCTAAGCTAGTATATGTAGCTGAAAGTTGGTTGGCATTGAGTCTTACGGCTTACAGTTGGTCGGGAAAGACCGATGGCAGTGCTGTTGGTACGTTAGTCGGTCGGGAAAGAAATGTCGGTTGGCAATGAAATGTTGGTCGGGAAAGCTTGAGCACTAGTGTCAGACAATCGGTCGGCAAATAAATGTTGGTCGGGAAAGACCTTTGCCGACCGGACTTACAGTGACAGACAAGGTTGGTCGGCAAAACACATTCCCAACCAACATTCTGTTGGAGCAAGCGGCTTTCCCGACCAATTTGTCTGTTGGGAATATTGTGCTGTGGTGTAGTGTATGTTCTACATATTAAGAGGATTCCAAAGACTATAAATTTGTAATTTTTGGACATTTCAAACAAAAGATATGAAATTAACAAGCTAGCAGATAGGTTTGATTCAATTTGAAAATAGATTCAAATTGAATACTGAAACTATGTGATATTTGTGCACCATTATATTCTACATGTTCTAAGGATTCCAATGGTATATTATTTGTTATTTTTGGACCTATAGATCAAAAGATATGAAATTCCAAAGATCTAGCTAGAATCAGATTCAAAATTCTATTTTTAATCGGGTTTGAACTGGAGCAGGCCACGTGGCGCTTTCTTATTTGCTGATACCGTTTCGTGCGGATAAGGGCAGTGAGCCGTCAGATCTTATGAGATCTGAACGTCCCAGATCTGCTCGTACCCCTTCACGTTAAGTGATTCGATCTGAACCGCGTGATCCAGATCGGACGGTCAGAAAAAGAGGAGAGGGAGCTCACCTGGATAGGGTTAGGGTTACGACGAGACTCTCGCGAGGTGCGGCCCAGATGGTTGATGCCGGCGAGGTTCTGGGGATTCCCTGGGCTGGCAAACAGGTGGACGGGGCGCGGAAGACTTCGGCGAGCTCGATTGCAAGGTCAGAGATCTCGATTGCTTCCTGCTGCAAGGTGGTGGCGCGGCTGGAGTCGAAACAGCGGCGGTGTGCTTCGGGTATGTGACGTTTGCGTCGTTATGCTGTGGAATAAAACCAAGCAGGAGTGTTAGGAGGTGCGCCATGCCATGGCAAAGTGAATAGAGGGGAGGAGGTGACCGAATCGGCATGAATTCCGGTGAACTTCTGCGGGAGGAAATCCGTCGATTCGCTCTAGTGGTGTGGCGGCCGTGGCGTGGCGGCCGTGGCGCGGCGTGGCGGCCGTGGCGAGGCGAGGCGACGAAGCTGCGGGCGTGGCGTGGCGGGCGAGGCGAGGCGCGATGGGGGGCGCTGCCGGAGGGGAAGGGGAGAGGAGCGGAGAAGGGGCAGCGCACCTCGTTGCTCCGGGCGACGGCGACGGCGGGGCTCTGGGACGACGGCGACGGCGGGCCATCTCTGTAAGTGCGTGCGTGTGTGTGTCGGTGGCCTCCCGTGGAAGAAAACGGCCTGAAGGCCTTTGGTACCGGTTGCTGTTAGGAACCAGTACTAAAGGTCACCTTCAGTACCGGTTCGCAACAGAAACCAGTACCAATGGTATTTTCTGAAATTCGTTTCCTTTTGTTTTGCTCTTTTAACCTTTCGTACTGGTTCTATCCACCAACCGGTACCAAAGGATTTTTTATTTTTCTTTTGATTTTTCTGTTGCTGTTTCTTTTGATTTTTGTTTGATTTTTCTTTTGCAGTTTCTATTGATTTTCGTTTCATTTTTCTTTTGCAGTTTCTATTGATTTTTCTTTTGCAGTTTCTTTTGATTTTCGTTTGATTTTTCTTTTGCAGTTTCTTTTGATTTTCGTATGATTTTTGATTAGTTATATTTGATTTTCTATTTTCTTTCGATTAGTCATATTTGATTTTCTTTTTGATTAGTTATATTTGATTTTCTATTTCCTTTTGATTAGTTATATTTGATTTTCTTTTTGATTAGTTATATTTGATTAGTTATATTTGATTTTCTATTTTCTTTTGATTAGTTATATTTGATTTTCTTTTTGATTAGTTATATTTGATTTTCGTTTGATTTTTGATTAGTTATATTTGATTTTCTATTTTC
This sequence comes from Dactylis glomerata, assembly GCA_007115705.1. Classification (NCBI taxonomy): domain Eukaryota; kingdom Viridiplantae; phylum Streptophyta; class Magnoliopsida; order Poales; family Poaceae; genus Dactylis; species Dactylis glomerata. Next base: position 1,986,302 of record QXEO01000118.1, read on the forward strand.
TTTTGATTAGTTATATTTGATTTTCTTTTTGATTAGTTATATTTGATTAGTTATATTTGATTTTTCTTTTGTAGTTTCTATTGATCATATGTTTGCTTAATAATTAAGTGTCGGTTGGCGCGGCGGCACACTGCGTCCGTGAGAGGAAAAGGGCGGGAAGAAAAGGGCGGAAAGAAAAAGGGCGGGAAAACGATTGAACTGGAAGTAAAGTACATATCTCAACTGAAAATTAAGATACATGGCCAGATTAAGTCACAATCGGCCGAGCTTGTTTTCGAATGTTGGAGTGATTCAGTCATAGTCATGCCTAGCCCTATAAACGTCGCCACTGTAGTCGTCGTAGTCGCCGATGTCATCGTCGCTGGCATCGGGGTCGCGGTAGTCGAACCTCGACGGGTGAGCACGCGTGGGCTGAGACTGAGGGTAGCACAGGCGGGGGCCACGGTAGGCCATGATGCTCTGGAGAGTCCGGCCGCGTCACCATAGCCGACGGCCGGCCTCGTTGAAGTTCGAACGAGGTGAGCCGTCCTCCTCGTGCCTGGCAAGCGCACTCTCACGCCGATTGATGAAGAAGCCGTCCCAAGTCGGGTTGTAGTCAGGATGCCACTGAGGATTCCTCCGCTGCTCTGGCGTGAGCTCGAAGTAGTAGTGGTTCGTGATGGCCATCTGGCGCGCTACACCTACAGGGACAGGAGGGACCGGTACGCCTCCGACGCTCAGCATCCAGCCAATGGGGACGCGGTAGCCCGGCGGGCAGGGGTAGTTTGAGGCGCAAAGTGCCTCCGCCTTCTGGGGGGTTAGAGATACGATGGAAGCCATGGGAGAGAGTGATGAGGTTTGCATATATGAGTCTAGATGTGACATGTAAATGGAGGCCAAGCCTGCATATATATAGTGAAAAAATGGCGGGAAGACGGAGGCGGGAAGCGGTGGAAAGCGCGGGAAGAAAATAGGCAGGATCGCAGCGGCGCGGGAAACCATCTAACCTTTAGTCCCGGCTGGTGGGTACAACCGGGACTAAAGGTGGTTTTTGTGTCATCTAACAAAACTGTCGGTGGAATAAGGACGTGTGGGTAACCTTTAGTCCCGGCTGGTGGGTGCAACCGAGACTAAAGCTGTCGGCAGGATAAGGACGCGTGGGTGGATGCACTGCTCGATGAGATAAGGACGGGTGGGTGGACACACGACGCCCCTGTCGGAGGAACAAGATAAAGTAGAAGCGGTGCCGTGCCTATAAAAGGAGCATCGATACGCCATGGCAAGCAGCTCAACAAGCCAACCTAGAAGGTAGGGAGAGTTTCATCCCCATGGATGGAGGACAGGGTTGGGAAATCTCCCGTGGCGGAGCTTCTCGAAGATGTCGTTGGTGCTCACGCCCTACGGCATCTTCGAAAGCTCCGCCTCGGAAAAATTTCCCTGCAAGCCCGTGAAAGACTCTATCTCCTCTAACAGTGTTGGGTAAAGGGTTGGAAAATCTCCCGTGGTGGAGCTTCTCGAAGATGTCGTTGGTGCTCACGCCCTACGGAATCTTTGGAAGCTCCGCCTCGGAAAAATTTCCCTGCAAGCCCGTGAAAGACTCTATCTCCTCTAACAGTGTTGGGTAAAGGGTTGGGAAATCTCCCGTGGCAGAGCTTCTCGAAGATGTCGTTGGTGCTCACGCCCTATGGAATCTTCGGAAGCTCCGCCTCGGAAAAAATTTCCCTCATACAATAACATCATTACACAAAAATAAATGGGAAAGTGGTTTCCATATTGAGATACACAAGTTATGATCCCTATCTAGTCTTCTGAGTTTTCTTCTTCTGTTTTCCTTTCTTCTGATTGCGACGCAACCATGGACAATCTTCATTATTTAAAATGATGCTTGGGTCAGTTTTCACCTTGAAGGGTGGAATATCATCAAACTTATTATAATCTTCTGACATGTCTGTCTTGTCCTCTACTCCCACGATGTTTCTTTTTCCTGAAAGAACTATGTGGCGCTTTGGCTCATCGTATGATGTGTCCTCTTGCCTTTCTTTTCTTTTTTTCGGTTTGGTAGACATGTCCTTCACATAAAAAACCTGAGCCACTTCACTGGCTAGCACGAATGGTTCGGTGTCGTACCCTAGATTCTTGAGATCCACTGTAGTCATTCCGTACTGCGGGTCTACCTGTACCCCATTTTTCAGGTTGAACCATTTGCACCAGAACAAAGGGACCTTGAAATTAGGTCCATAGTCAAGTTCCCATATCTCCTCTATGTACCCATAATATGTGACCTTCTTCCCATTGTCCTCTGCTGCATCAAAGCGGACACCACTGTTTTGGTTGGTGCTCTTTTTATCTTGGGCGAATGTGTAAAATGTATTCCCATTTATCTCGTACCCTTGAAACGTCGATATAGTCGAAGATGGTTGCTTGGCCAACAAGTATAGCTGTTCTTCATCAGTGACATTTATGAGACGTGTTTGCAACCAACCGCCGAAAGTCTTCATGTGTTCTCCATCAATCCAATCTTCACGTTGCTCTGGGTATTCAGAGCGTAAAATATTCTTGTGTTCCACTTTGTACGGAGCCACCAAGCTGGAATTATGTAGAATTGTGTAGTGTGCTTGAGTGAAAGAATGTCCGTCCATACACATTGTTGCTTTCTTTCCTAGCGTGCCTTTTCCACGCAGTCTCCCCTCATAGCGCGATTCAGGAACACCGATCGGCTTAAGGTCAGGAATAAAGTCAACACAAAACTCAATGACCTCCTCTGTTCCATAGCCCTTGGAGATGCTTCCTTCTGGCCTAGCACGGTTATGAACGTATTTCTTTAAGACTCCCATGAATCTCTCAAAGGGGAACATGTTGTGTAGAAATACAGGACCGAGAACACTAATCTCTTCGACCAGGTGAACGAGGAGATGCGTCATAATATTGAAGAAGGATGGTGGGAACACCAACTCGAAGCTGACTAGACATTGCACCACATTCTTCTGTAAATTTTGTAGAGTTAGTGGATTGATCACCTTCTGAGAAATTGCATTGAGGAACGCACATAGCTTCACAATGGGTACTCGAGCATTTTCCGATAGAAGCCCCCTCAATGCAACCGGAAGTAATTGTGTCATAATCACGTAGCAGTCATGAGACTTTAGGTTTTGAAACTTTTTCTCTGACATGTTTATTATTCCCTTTATATTCGATGAGAAGCCAGACGGGACCTTGATGCTACTCAGGACTTCAAAAAAGATCTCCTTCTCTTCTTTGGTAAGAGCGTAGCTGGCAGTACCTTGATACTTCTCTGGATTCAGGTTGTTTCCTTCGTGGATACATTGCTAGTCGAGCCGTGCATCCGGTGTATCTTTTGTCTTCCCATACACGCCCAAGAAGTTTAGCAGGTTCACGCAAAGATTTTTCGTCACGTGCATCACGTCGATTGCAGAGTGAACCTCTAGGATTTTCCAGTAGGGTAGCTCCCAAAATATAGACATCTTCTTCCACATGGGTACATGTCCGTCAACATCATGCGGAACAGATTGTCCGCCAGGACCCTTTCCAAAGCTCACTTTTAAATCCTTGACCATATCATATATAACATCCCCAGTAGGGCGGGTAGGATTCGTTCGGTCTTCTGCCTCACCTCTGAAATGCTTTCCTCTCTTTCTTACTTGATGTTGTTTTGGAAGAAATCGACGATGCCCCATGTACACATTCTTGTTTCTCAAATATATACTGTCAGTCTCACCTAAACAGTGTGTGCATGCATTGTATCCCTTGTTTGACTGTCCTAAAATATTACTAAGAGCAGGCCAATCATTGATGGTTACAAACAACAACGCTCGTAGGTTAAATTCCTTTTGTTCATGCTCATCCCAAATAGGTACACCTTCTTCACGCCACAACTGTAAAAGTTCTTCAACCAATGGCCTCAGGTACACATCAATGTCGTTGCCGGGTTGCCTCGGGCCTTGGATGAGCACTGGCATCATAATGAACTTCCGCTTCATGCACAACCAAGGAGGAAGTTTATAGATACATAGAGTCACTGGCCAGGTGCTATGACTGGATCTCTGCTCCCCGAAAGGATTAAAGCCATCTGTACTTAGACCAACTCTTAAGTTCCTTGCGTCATCTGAAAATGACTTGTACTTTCTGTCGATTTTTCTCCACTGCGACCCGTCAGCGGGGTGTCTCAGCATCACATCTTTCTTACGGTCCTCTTTGTGCCATCGCAACAACTTGGCATGCTCTTTGTTTTGGAACAAACGTTTCAACCGTGGTATTATAGGAGCATACCACATCACCTTCGCAGGAACCTTCTTCCTGGGGGTGGACTCGCCCTCAACATCGCCAGGTTCATCTCGTCTGATCTTATACCTCAATGCACCACATACCGGGCATGCATTCAAATTCTCGTACTCCCCGCGGTAGAGGATGTAGTCATTGATGCATGCATGTATCTTCTGCACCTCTAATCCTAGAGGGCAGACAACCTTCTTTGCTTCGTACGTACTAGAGGGCAATACGTTCTCCCCTGGAAGCATCTTCTTTATTATTTTCAGCAACTTTTCAAATCCCTTGTCAGAAGTACCATTCTCTGCCTTCCATTGCAGCAATTCCAGTGCGGTGCCCAGTTTTTTCTGGCCATCTTCGCAATTTGGGTACAACAGTTTGTTGTGATCCTCTAACATTTTCTCCAACTTCAACCTCTCATTTTCACTTCCGCAGTTTATCTTCGCATCAAGAATGGCCCGACCCAAATCGTCATCGGGGTCATCAAAAATGGGCTCATAAAAAATGGGCTCTTCTTCAGCTTTGTCTTCCCCCATTCTACTATCACCGTCTTCAGTGAACATAGGATAGTTGTCACTATCCTCTTCTTCGTTGCCTTCCATTATAACCCCTCTTTCTCCGTGCTTGGTCCAACAAATATAGCCGGGCATGAAACCATTCTCAAGCAGGTGGAAGTGAAGGGTCTTTGAGGTAGAGTAATCCTTCGTATTCTTACAGGAACTACATGGACAATAAATGAAACCATTCGACCGCCTGTTTGCCTCCGCCACGTTGAGAAAATAATGCATGCCAGTAATGAAGTCGGGATGGCATCGATCACCGTACATCCATTGTCGATTCATCTGCATTATATAAGTATATCAAAAATTATTAATTACACAACATCATGGATATATGAGTGACCAACTTAATTAATATTCAAGTTCATCACATAAAACTAAGTTTTTTTTATTAAAAAAGAGGCTCACCGAGGTGGTATAGTGCCGGCTAGGGGACGACGCTGGCGATCGACGGCGGTGAGGACGGGGACGATACTAAAACCTACAAATCATACTTTAATTTGAGCTCAATTGCATACAAAAAGAATGAAATCCCTAACTTAGGCATTTCATCAAACACCTTGCTAGCACTAGAAAAATAATACGAGTTAAACTAGCAAAGAAATGAGCTAAATTAGGAACGCCGGAAGAAATGATGATATTGCTAACCCTTAGATAGATGGGTGCCGTCAATCTTGATAAAATGGTGGAGAAAAATGGAGATTTATTGGAGTGTGAGAGGTGCAAAATGGAGATTTGGAAATGTGAGAGAGGAGAATGAGAAGGAAAAGAGAGGTCGGGCTGCAGAAATATGCCGGAGGCCCTTTAGTACCGGTTCTTCAGATGAACCGGTACTAAAGGTTCAGCTCTGGCCCCACCTCTGCCTCAAATTTGGACTGAAACCCTTTCGTACCGGTTCGTAAGATAAACCGGTACAAAAGGCCCTCAACGAACCGGTATTGATGTTCCTCGGCCGGCTGGGCAAGTGAACCGGTACTAATGCACCCTTTAGTACCGGTTTATAAGGGAACCGGTACTAAAGGCTTAGACCGATGCCCATTTTTCTACTAGTGCTTGTGGTAAGAGGCAGCATCCGACCATACTCCTCCGGCTGCGGTGGTGCACGACGGTTTCGTCTGAAGTGCTATCAGACACGTGGATAGGCGGAGAAGGGGCAGTGCCATGTTGGGCTTGATCTGGGCCTGTCTGGGCCTGGGTAGAGCCAAGGTGGTGCGCTGGATGCCTGCTTCTATGCATGGATGGCGACCCCTGTAGCTCTGCCCGCTGTTGGGTATGATGCACAAAATAAAAAAAATTCTGGCTAGGCAACACTTATTGTCCAAGATTTATCTACTACTAATACTGTAACAACTAGCTGGATTTGGTAACGTACCCTCGTAGACCGAACGTGGGAATTACGCTCCCGCACAAGCATTTATAATAAAGCCGACGTAGCCGACCTCAAGACACTACACCAAAAAGGCCTAGCAGTGACGGGCGTGTTTTCCGCTACACTAACGAGAGAGGCATTCGTCGCTGATTTACAGCCACTGGTAAGTTGTTATCGGCGATATCTAGTCAGGCGTCATTAGTAACTGCTGCAATGATGATATTTAGAAATTAAGACGTCACTGGTACTCCTTGATTTGACGAGCCAACCCCGCCCTTCTGCCCCTGCTCCGTCAGATCAAGGTTACTGACGACGGACTTCTATTTTCATTTCCGTTAGAACTAGGCTGCCAGCGACCAGCTTTTATTTACGTTCACGTCAACTCAAAGTTGCCAGCAACGGGTATTATTTTCATTCACGTCAGCTCAAGGTTGCCAGCGACGGGCTATTATCTTCATTCCCCTCACATTATAAGTAACCGCTGGCGACCGGTTGATTGTTCATTTTGTCACAAGTAAGCTACCAGTGACATGGCCTTCAAAACCATCTTACGTCACCAGTAACGGTCGATCAGTGACATGCCCGTTAAATACTATCTGAAGCTGCTTGTAGCACATGACTAATGATTCACTCATTTACCGACCGTCGCTAGTTCAAATTTCCAAAACAAAATAATAATAATGTGTATTTCATAATAATATATTCCAGGACAACATACGCATAATATGTCGTGTATTCAGAATTAATATATTACAGGCTGACATATATATAAATCCTCACATAATCCGGATTAGCACATTCTAGACTGGCCTGCATACAAATTCTCACGTTCATGCTAACAATTTGTTGTAATAAAAATATGGCATCACTAGGATCCTCATCTTGATGTGCCTAGATATTCATATACCGCATCTTCACATGACATCACTGTTGCAAGAAAAACTGAACAAAAATCCTTGAGCATGTATACAATAAGAACACAAGTAGTTAACTGAATAACCTAATATTCACCTAATATTCGGCATGTCATAACTACGCGTTTGCGACAGGGCAACATCAAGGAAACGGTGGAAATAATAAAAGCGTAGCAGAATAATTGCACATTTCATGTGAAAAATTACGGTGTGATATTGCTGACGATTCCTATTTTATTGGCATGTGTGAAATACCTATTGACGGTTTGGCCTAAAGTTCGTTTGCCTTCTCACTTTGTAGGAGCCCGCCTGGTCCTTTGGCACACACATGTTTTTCCGGCCCGTATGTTTTCCCGCCCCGTATATAGTCACTCAGAGCGCACATGACACAACTTTGCCGTTTGCGACGGAGAGACTTAAAAGGCCTGATCTGTACTAGTGGACCACTAGTGGAAAACAGGGCATCAGTCCCGGTTCGTATGGGCCTTCAGTCCCGGTTGCGCAACCGGGACTAACCAACCGGGACTGATGCCCTATCTTTAGTCCCGGTTGCTATACGAACCGGGACTAAAGAGTGACCACGTGGCAGGGGCCGGGCGGTCGTGGGCGTAGGTCTTTAGTCCCGGTTCGTGTTAAGAACCGGGACTAAAGAGTCCACACGTGGCAGCCTCTCTGCTTCTTTATTTTTCTGGATTTCAATTGTTATTTAGGGGTCTAGGGTTTAGGGTATATTTGTATTTTGCTCCATTCAATTGTTTGATTCATTTCAAACAAGTTTTCTTATATACTTATTCATACAGCATTACAACATAATATATAAAACAATACATATATATAATATATTTGGTTCACCGAGCATATACATGCATACAAGTATATATACAACTTGTTCACACACATAAGATCACGACTTGTGTTTAATTATAAACATTGTCTAATCGAAACCGACATGAAATTCACCCTTTGGGTTAATGACATGTTCAAGCAGAAATCCGGCTAATTCCTCTTGAATTCCTACTACGCGTTCAGTCGGTGAGAGCAGTTTCCGCTTTGCTTCGAACTACGAAGAAGAAGAACAATATGAATATGAATCATCATAACAAAATTGATGCCAATAAAATGAATTTGTCAGTATATTATTTACTTACTGTTTGAAAATCAATTCCTTCAGTGACCTGTGCACGAAGGTTCTCGCAAGTATAGTATGCACATAGATTAGTTCCCGAAGGCTGCCTCGCACACTTTACGAGAATAGATTTTAGTCAGTGACATATCAAGATTGATATACTTAATGGTATTTGAAACTAGAATTAAAGGGATGTGTGGACCTAGCTCGTACGACTTACCTCGATCTGACGGTAAATTAGCTCAGTTTTCCATTCACCTTTAACTATGCGTATAAACCGTTTCCAAACACTGCCGAGCAAAGAAAATAAATAGATGAGTTATAGATGAACGAAAGAGACCGATATAATGCCATAATGATTAAAATTACCTATCCATCACATCAAGGATGCTTTGGTATTCATTAAGTGGTTTATCCATCGAGTCAAAGATTTGAACCCTTCCATAGTCAGGTTCAATCTTTAGCAAAATCCAATGGTAACTGCGTGCAAGTTTAATTATGTAAGTTAATAAACTCATCAATTACACTTATAACATCGAGTAAGGAAAATTAACTGTGTATAAGATAGTAACACTCACCTGATGTTGTACGGAAAGAGTATTCTAGCTCGGTATTCCTGCGTAAGTAGGAAGTCTAGCAAGTTATCCTCCGTCTCCTTGCGATTCCTTTTCTTAGATTCCATACTCTTCATTCTGCATAATAAACAGCGTAGTGAGGAAAATTACATGCAAAGAACGAGTTGAGCTAGAGACTTATAGAAATAATGAATCACTTACAGAACATAGGCACTGACGAGAGATTTGTCGAGCGCGTCTTGATTGAATAGCTGAAAGAATTCATCAAACTCAATATGCACCAAGTCTTGACCTAAGAAATGGTCCTTTGTGATTTGCATAAGGAGAAAATCTTGCGTGCCCTTTGCGGCTTGCAGGTACCACTTATGCAATTTTCGCATTTGCGTTGGTAGATTCATTTCAATCTCAGGTGGGACCAGACTCTTCCCCTTTTCATATTGCCGTGCTATAGGCGCCTTTGGGGTGATACCTTCATCTAGCAATTGAGAAAGAGTCAAACCAGCTTCTTTAGCAAAGTCAGCGGGATTGGGTTGAGCAACACTCCCACCAGCATCACTAGCAAAGACCTTTAGCGGGGAGATTGATTTTTTGGTCTGTGCTCCAAGCTGGGCAACGTCTCTTTTCCCTCTTGCAGTTACGCTTGTCTTATTAGCTTCTTTTTTTGCATCTACCTGCTTATCCAAACAACGCTTGTAGTCATCTGGCTTACGCAATTCATATTGCGAAGGTTGGGTAAGCATATCAAAGGCCCACTCCTTCTGTTCCAGAGTATATACCTGCTTCGGTGTAGGGGTCGGGCGTAGGGCTGCGAGCTTCCTTTTCACTTTGGCTCTGTCCTCCGCCTCAATTTCTTCAGCAGTCTTCTCGATAGGAGGAGGCGGCACCGCCTTAGCTATCTTGGCCCGTTTCTTCGGAGAGACATTGCTAGTGGACATAGCAGCGGACTTGCCACAACTCTGGGACTTACGAGTGGGCTGAGGCGGCGGAGGTGGCGGAGGCGGCTGACATTGAGGTGGAGATCGATGTGGACTCGGGGTATGGTGGTAGTCGTCCCTGTCATCGTCGGGAGGTGGTGAATTGTGAGGACTAGGAGGAGAGGGTGGCCGCCTTGGCGCCGAGCCTGGAAACACGATGTGTTTCTTATCCCAAAGAATTATACCACCCAATACTTCTCCCAGTTTTTCCTCCTCTTCAGGTCCAGCGACGTCAAGAAGGAGGGACTCATACCCCCTTTCAATTGCATCCACCCCGACCTTAGCATAGCCAGGTCGAATCTCACGGCCATGCCAGGTTTGTCCAGGTCCAGATGGCAAGACATAGCCAACCGCCACCTTCATCGATATGTTCTTCATGGGATAATGCAGCTGACAGTCTGTCTTCTTGGTGATATCATCCACGGGGTAGTGAACCATCGGTACCTCCGTGGAAGCCACGCTGCTTCTCCGCTGAGATCGGTCGCCTGATGCATGTTCTAGGTGTTGCTGATGCTGAGTTGCCCCTTGCGACTTTAATTCCTCCAGTGCCTTCTGCTGCAGCAAATACAACTCTCTCAGCTCAGCCTGTTGCCTTTCTATGCTCTCTATCCGTGAGGCCTCCTCCTGCGCCTTCCGCTTCTTCGCTCTCTCTCGGCTTCTATAAGTCTGGCTCTCTTCGGAGAACCCAGACCTCCACGGAATAGCAGAACCCAGACCCCGTGTTCGTCCTGTGTGTTCTTTGTTCCCGAGGGCCTTTGTCAGCTCGTCGTTCTCTCTGTCCGGCTTGAACGTCCCCTCTTGAACCTCGGCGATTGTCTTGACAAGTGCTCCCAGGGGTTCAGCAATTTGTTTCTTCTCTTGAACTAATTTCCCTGTTCTCTCATCATAGACAGCTCCATGGGCAAGTGCCCAATTTCTTGACCTTCTGGGCCATTGTTCTGTTTCTGGTTCGATGCCTTTTTCTCGTAGGGCGGCCTCTTGCATATCCCACTTAGGCTCGGCCCTTTTGTAGCCGCCTGGACCCAACTTATGGTGATATTTCTTTTTCGCGGCATTTGCCTGATTTTTCTGACTCCTTAGCTTACCCAGCTCTGACTCCTTGTACTCCACAAATGCATCCCAGTGATCCCGCAGGAACTCATTGGGGCCAGTAAATTCTGGAGCTTGTCGATCGGCGTTGACATAGGTGTTCCATAACCTCTTCTTGTGGTTATTGAACTGTGCAGCCATCTTCTTGAGAGCCCACTCCCTGACTTTCTCCTTCTGTTGCTCTGCTTCATCCAGGGACTCGGTGACCGGCAGATTGAAATGTGGAATGAGGGAATCCCAAAGTCTATCTTTCAAGACCTTGGTGACATAATTGACCGCTGCACCCTCTTCTGGCTCTGGCTGTGCTGGCTCTCCCTTTGCCGCCTTGGGCTTATACCAATATTGAATGCTTATCGGCACCATGTCCCTGACAAGACATCCACATTGATGTGTGAACGCATTTGCGACACTCTTGGGTTCCAACGGTTCGCCTTCACTTGAGAGACGCCCAATCGTGTAATGCTGATTCGATGCCAGCCGTTTGGCCGGGCCTCGCTTCTTTCTAGAAGATTCAGAGCTCTAAAATAAGAAAACACTCGTTAATATATATACCACATAATGCATCGTCATCTACTGATTCATGAATAGAGCTAATCTTCATATATATATATACCTCGCCGGACCGTTTTATTAAGTCACGTCCAGTCCCGTGTGAGCCGTCCTCGCAATCATCATTCTCCGGCTGCTCCTCCTCCATTCCCTCACCCGACTCGTTCAAAAATTCCGAGCCGTCTCCTTCTGCACGGGTGGTACCCTCTTCTTGTGCACGGGTGGTACCCTCTCCTATAATCTTCAACATCTCTTCTTCACCTTCTCTTCCGGCGCCGAAATCCATATCTGAAATCCATATAACATATAGATCAACAACATTTCGATCTATTCACTTTCTATTCATTTTTATTACTATTACTAAGAAACTAATCTAACTATAAGAAACTAAGAAACTTATCTAACTATAAGAAACTAATCTAAGAATAACTATAAGAATAACTAAGAAACTAATCTAACTATAAGAAACTAACTAATAAACTAATCTAACTATAAGAAACTAATAAACTAATCTAACTATAAGAAACTAATATGAATAGCATTTCTATTTCTATTACTATTACTAATATGAATAGCATTTCTATTACTATTACTTATTTTTTAACATTAAATCTAACAATTTTTCTAACATATAAAATCTAACATAAAATCTAACAAATAGTAATTGCATTTACTATTACTATTACTAACTTATTTTATAACTATTACTATTACTAACTTATTTTCTAACTATTACTATTACTAACTTATTTTCTAACTATTACTATTACTAACTTATTTTCTAACTATTACTATTACTAACTAACATACTAACTTATTTTCTAACTATTACTAACTATTTACTATTACTATTACTAACTTATTTTCTAACTATTACTATTACTAACTAACTTATTTTACTAACTATTACTATTACTAACTAACTTATTTTACTAACTATTTACTATTTACTATTACTAACTAACATACTAACTTATTTTCTAACTTATTTACTATTACTAACTAACATACTAACTTATTTTCTAACTTATTTGTAACTACATTTCTAACTACATTTTTCTTTCTATTTTTTCTTTATTTTTTTCTAACTTTTTTTCTTGCTATTTTTGCAGGTGCATGGCGGCGGCCGGCCGGTGGCTCACCTGCGCGGGGCGTCGTTCGACTCGGAGGGCAGCGCGGCGCGGGGCGATGCGGCGGCGCGGCGAGGGCGTCGACTCGGCGGGGGCTCGGCGGTGGTCGCGGCGGCGGACCTGCAGGCGCGCGGGCGGAGCTCTCGGGGATGTGGTCGGAGGCGAAGGATCGGCGGCGCGCGGCGGCGGTGCTCCGGAGCGGCGGCGTCGACCGGCGCGGCGTAGACCGGCGGGCAGGGGGTGCGAGTTTTCCGGCGACCGCAACAATCGGCCGGATTCGTCCTCTGCGCGCGTCGGTTTCGGCTAAGTGTGAGAAGAGAGGAAGAAGAAGAAGAGGGCGGTGGCTTATATACCCGCACCTCTTTAGTCCCGGTTGGAGCCACCAACCGGGACTAAAGACCTTGGGCGGTTCGCGCGCCCAGATCCAGACCTTTAGTCCCGGTTGGTTAAACGAACCGGGACTAAAGGCGTAATAAATGCGCGCCAATGGCAGATTTTTTCAGATTTCATATGAAAATATGAATTTTGAATTTCAATTTGAATAACTTCTGCATATTTTAGAATTTGATAAAACTTTGAATATGAAAAGTGTTTGAAATTGAATAACTAATTGAAAAATATTTTCTATTTTCAAAATCAATTATTCTAACTATTTAAACAATTAACTATTTTGCCATTTTCAATTAAAACAATATTGATTAAAATTCTTTTTGCATATTTTAGAATTTGATAATACTTTGAATATGAAAGGTGTTTGAAATTGAATAACTAATTCAAAAATATTTTCTATTTTCAAAATCAATTATTCAAACTATTCAAACAATTAACTATTTTGCTATTTTCAATTAAAACAATATTTATTAAAAATCTTTTTGCATATTTTGGAATTAGATAAAACTTTGAATATAAAAAGTGTTCGAATTTGAATAACTAACCCAAAATCATATATTTACATCAAAGTTTAATACATTATTACACATCACCAACATCCCCATCTAGTGTTGGGGTTTCCTTCTGCACCGTAACCATGGAGTATCTTCTTTGTTTAAGAGGAGGGTTGGGTCAGTGTTCACTCTGAAGGGCGGAATTTCATCAAACTTGTTATAATCTTCTGACATATCTGTCTTGTCCTCCACTCCCACGATGATTCTTTTCCCTGAGAGAACAATGTGTCGCTTTGGCTCATCGTGTGATGTATTCGTTTTCTTATCTTTTCTCTTTCTCGGTTTTGTAGACATGTCCTTCACATAGAAAACCTGAGCGACATCGTTGGCTAGGACGAATGGTTCATCCATGTACGCAAGATTGTTGATATCCACGGTGGTCATGCCGTACTTTTGGTCTACAACTACCCCGCCTCCTGTCAGCTTGACCCATTTGCACCGAAACAAAGGGACCTTAAAAGATGGTCCATAGTCAAGTTCCCATATCTCTTCAATGTAACCATAATATGTGTCCTTTGTCCCATTGTCATGTAATGCATCAAAGCGGACACCACTGTTTTGATTGGTGCTCTTTTTATCTTGGGCGACCGTGTAAAATATATTCCCATTTATCTCGTAACCCTGGAAAGTCAATATAGTTGAAGATGGTTTCTTGGCCAACATGGATAGCTCATATCCAATAGTGGCATCATTTATGAGAAGTGTTTGCAACCAACCACCAAAAGTCGCCATGTGCAACTTTGTAATCCAGGAGTTTGATTGCCCAGGGTTTTCCGAGCGTACAATATTCTTGTGTCGCTCCATATACGGCTCCACCAACGTGGAATTTCGTAGAACTGTGTAGTGTGCTTCACTCAAAGAATGTCCGTCCATACAGTATGCTGATTTCATTCCTAGCGTGCCTTTTCCACTTAGTCTCCCCTCATGCCGCGATTGAGGAAGACCAATCGGGTTCAGGTCAGGAACAAAGTCAACACAAAACTCAATGACCTCCTCTGTTAGATAGCCCTTGGAGATGCTTCCTTCTGGCCTAGCACGGTTATGCACGTATTTCTTTAAGACTCCCATGAACCTCTCAAAGGGGAACATATTGTGCAGAAATACTGGACCGAGAATGGTAATCTCTTCGACTAGGTGAACTAAGAGATGCGTCATAATATTGAAGAAGGACGGTGGGAACACCAACTCGAAGCTGACAAGACATTGAGCCACATCATTCTGTAACCGTTGTAGATCTTCTGGATTGATTACCTTCTGCGAAATTGCATTGAGGAATGCACATAGCTTCACAAGCGGTACTCGAACATTTTCCGGTAGAATCCCCCTCAGTGCAACCGGAAGCAACTGCGTCATAAGCACGTGGCAGTCATGAGACTTTAGGTTTTGGAATTTTTTCTCGGCTATATTTATTATTCCCTTTATATTTGACGAGAATCCAGATGGGACCTTGATACTGCTCAGGCATTCAAAAAAGATTTCCTTCTCTTCTTTGGTAAGAGCGTAGCTCGCAGGACCCTTAGAATCCTCCGGATGCATGCCGTCTCTTCTTTTCATACGGTGCTGGTCCTCCCGTGCTTCTGGTGTATCTTTTGTCTTCCCATACAAGCCCAAGAATCCTAGTAGGTTCACGCAAACATTCTTCGTCACGTGCATCACGTCGATTGCAGAGCGGACCTCTAGGAATTTCCAATACTCAAGCTCCCAAAATATAGATTTCTTTTTCCACATGGGTGCATGTCCACTAGCGTCATTCGGAACAGACAGACTGCCAGGACCCTTTCCAAAGATTACTTCTAAATCTTTGACCATATCAAATATATCATCACCAGTATGGCGTTTAGGCTTGCCTCGGACTTCTTCCTCGCCCTTGAAATGCTTGCCTTTTTTCTTCAATTGATGTTTGGGCGAAAGAAATCGACGATGCCCGAGATACACCACCTTCTTACTTTTATCCAAATATATACTATCGATCTCACCTAAACAGTGCGTGCATGCATTGTATCCCTTGTTTGTCTGTCCTGAAAGGTTACTAAGAGCAGGCCAATCATTGATGGTCACGAACAGCAACGCTCGTACATCAAATTCCTCTTGTTTGTACTCATCCCACACACGAACACCTTCAGTCTGCCACAGCTGTAAAAGTTCATCAACTAATGGCCTTAGATACACATCAATGTCATTGCCGGGTTGCTTCGGGCCTTGGATAAGCACTGGCATCATAATAAACTTTCGCTTCATGCATAACCAAGGAGGAAGGTTATATATACATAGAGTCACGGGCCAGGTGCTATGACTGCAGCTCTGCTCCCCAAAAGGATTCATGCCATCTGTACTTAGACCAAACCTCAGGTTGCGTGCGTCTTCCGTAAACTCCGGAAAATCTCTGTCGATTTTTCTCCACTGCGACCCATCAGCGGGGTGTCTCAACATCTCGTCACTCTTACGGTCTTCTTTGTGCCACCTCAACAACTTGGCATGCTCTTTATTTCTGAACAAACGTTTCAACCGTGGTATTATAGGTGCATACCACATCACCTTGGCAGGAATCCTCTTCCTGGGGCGCTCGCCCTCAACATCACCAGGGTCATCTCGCCTGATCTTATACCGAAATGCACTGCACACCGGGCATGCATTCAAATTCTCATACTCACCACGGTAGAGGATACAGTCATTAATGCATGCATGTATCTTCTGCACCTCCAATCCTAGAGGGCAGACAATCTTCTTTGCTTCATACGTACTGGCGGGCAATTCGTTCTCCTTTGGAAGCATCTTCTTCATAATTTTCAGCAACTTCTCAAATCCCTTGTCAGATAAACCACTCTCTGCTTTCCATTGCAGCAATTCCAGCGTGCTTCCTAGCTTTTTCTGGCCATCTTCGCAATTTGGATACAAATCCTTTTTGTGATCATCTAACATGCGTTCCAACTTCTCCCTCTCCTTTTCACTTTCACAGTCAATCTGTGCATCAACAATGACCTGACCAAGATCATCAGCGGGCATATCTGATGCCCGTTCTTCACCTTCTTCTTCTTCATTATCTTCCATTGCGGTATCGGTGGTTTCAGGGAACTCAGGATAGTTGTCATCATTCTCTTCTTCATCGTTGTCTTCCATCATAACCCCTCTCTCCCCATGCTTAGTCCAACAATTATAGCCGGACATGAAACCGAACCGGAACAGGTGGATGTGAAGGGTCTTTGTGGAGGGGTAATCCTTCTCATTTCGACAACCTCCGCATGGACAACACATAAAACCATTCCGCTTGGTTGCCTCAGCCACCTTGAGAAAAGAATGCACGCCTTTAATGAAATCTCCAGAGCGTCGATCGGCGTACATCCATGCTCGGCTCATCTGCATTATATAAGTACATATCAAACGCAAATCAAATATACAATTTCTATTTCTATCTCTAATTTTAGTTTGATAAGTAAGAATAAGTTAACAAAACTTTAGTCCCGGCTGGTGGGTACTTCTATCGGTATTTCTATCTCTATTTCTATCGGTATTTCTATTGTTCTATCTCTATCTCTATTTCTATTTCTATGTTAGCTATGTCTACTTCTATTTTTATTTTTAATTCTAACATTTCTATTTCTAATAGCATTTCTATTTCTAATAAAATCTAACATAAATAAAACCTATATAGCATTTCTATTTTTACCTCTATCGGTATTTCTATCTCTATTTCTATCTCTATTTCTATCGGTATTTCTATTTTTCTATCTCTATCTCTATTTCTATTTTATTTATGTCTACTTCTATTTTTATTTTTAATTCTAACATTTCTATTTGTAATAGCATTTCTATTTCTAATAAAATCTAACATAAATAAAATCTATATAGCATTTCTATTTTTACCTCTATCGGTATTTCTATCTCTATTTCTATCGGTATTTCTATTTTTCTATCTCTATCTCTATTTCTATTTCTATGTTAGCTATGTCTACTTCTATTTTTATTTTTAATTCTAACATTTCTATTTCTAATAGCATTTCTATTTCTAATAAAATCTAACATAAATAAAATCAAATAAACATCTAATAAAATCTAACATAAATAAAATCTAATAGCTATGTCTATCTATATAGCATTTCTATTTTTACCTCTATCTATAAAATCTAATAAAATCTAACATAAATAAAATCAAATAAACATCTAATAATTGCTCCCATAAAAAAATCACAAATCTCTCTACTTCTAGAGCAATAAATGAGCTAAATTACCAATGAAAGACAAAAGCACAAAATTCCTCACCTTTTAGTCCACTTAGATTGAAGTGGGGACATCAATTTGTGACAAAAAATGGTGATCAAAGAGGATGAACTCGAGTTGCATGAAGAACACTGAGAGTGGAGAGTGGGAGTGCCTGGCTCGGGGAGGAAGAAAGAGCTGCTTTATACAGGGGAGTCATTAGTCCCGGTTTGTAATACCAACCGGGACTAAAGGCTCACTCTTTAGTCCCGGTTGGTGTTACCATCCGGGACTAATGAGTCTGACAACGGTCGGATTCGACCCCAGAGTCATTAGTCCCGGTTCATATTACGAACCGGGACTATAGGTTTAAAACGAACCGGGACTAATGAGGTCTGCGGTCTGGCGGCCGAAAAAGCGGTGGGGCCCTGGGCATCAGTCCCGATTCAGACAGCAACCGGGACTAATGCCCAGGAATATTAGGCCGGTTTTCTACTAGTGGACTCTATTAACCACTGTCAATTAGTTGAAGCCATTGCCTGCCTTGAAAGTTTAAAACTGGGTCTTGCGAATTCTGTTTGCAACATAATTATTGAGACGGATTGCGCAGCCATTCTGAAATCTTTCAAAGAGGCAAGCTGTGATAGATCTTAAGTATGTCCGATTGCCAAGGAGTTCAACTATATGAAGCCCCCGGATCGGCAAATTTTAGTAACCAAAATTATTAGATCTTGTAATAAAGGTACACATGGTTTGTGCTAATTAAGTCATAGCGTGTTGTGTAGTGGTGTTGTACAAGGCCTTGTAAGAATATTGCAACAACAAAATTATTACCTGATCAATATACAACACATTTTCAAACAAAATGCTAGGAAATTCGCGTGAAGACAAACCTAGTTACTACTGAACAATGCCAGGCATCCATCTAATGCCGATCTGGGTTTTTTGGGGCTTGCACCGTTGGCCATTGGGCCATTAATTTAATTAGACCTGAACTTGGAGCATGAGCTAGCTAATTGCCAAATGACTAGCTACAACTAACATAAAGATTTGCTTAATACTCCGTATGATAGTAGTCGCAGCTGCTAATGGTCCGGGGGTGGCGCCCCTGCTCAACCGTTCTCTCCAACCCTGTCTCTAACAATCCATACATGGGCAAAAAAAAAATGCTGTATATAGCACCAAGGGATATCTGAGACTCCATCCAAAGTTACTCGATTTAATTTCGGCATGCAGTACTAGAGGAACTCAAGAAGTAGTTACTGATGTCAAGATTATAATCTCTAACAGCAGGAAACATGAGCATGAAAAGCAAGTCTGTACAACCACAAGAACAACTTCCAGTAGGTGCTAGTGCTACAAAGCTACGACCAGCTACTACTACACCTAGAGAAATGAATTGCCAATTTGCCATACAGCCTTGGTCTCTTTAGGCATGCACTAGAGGAACTCAGGAAATAGTTACTGATGTCAAGATTAATCTCTAATAACAGTGCGAAACATGAGCATGAAAAGCTACTACAACCACAGTCCACAACAACAACTACCAGTAGGGGATACAAAGCTACGACTAGCTGCAGATACTACACCGAGAGAAATGAACATAGACTTGCCATACAGCCTTGTCTCTCTAGAGGAGACGAGAAGTTGACCTTCGCCCCAAGGAGGACATCTCCGTCTCCGCTCCCCGGTTAGACTCATCGTCAGTAGTAGCCGGAGATTCGCGGTCCTTTGCAGCTGAACGGAAGTATGCAAAATACAGGCAAACTCCACCAGCCACGACAGTGGCCACTACTGCGATGACAATCAAGATGATGGTGGATTTTCCTTGTTTGTGCTCTTCTCTTCTACCCTTGCTTCGCTCGATACTAGTTGTAGGATTGCGGAATATGATTATATTGATACTTGGATCGGTGATTACAATGAGCCTCTTGGGCTGTTTATATAGTAGTACCAAACTTGGAGACTAAGAAACCTAGTAGAGATAGATCTAGATTACAACTTTAAACTACCAAATATACCTAAGACGTGATATACTCTAACACCCCCCCGCAGTCGGATCGGCAGTGAAGCGGACGGTCTGACTGGAGCATAAGCCGGAGGTGAGGTGGTAGCTCTTGTTGCCGATGTCGATGTAGCCGGGAGTGAGCGTGCTGTAGTCATGGTCGATGATGCCGTTGGTGATGTAGTCGCCGTAGATGAAGTCGATGAGGTTGATGTTGTCGAGGTCGATGTCGTCGTTGAGCCGAAGAAATTTCGCCGTAGTGTTTGCAGTTGTAGTGGTAGTACTTGAGTAGACGTAGTTGGAGTCGGAGTAGTCGAGGTAGGCGACCCACAGTACCGAGCTTGCCAGACTCGGGAGCGCGTCGGGGACGAAGGCACGCGTCGGTGTTGCCAGCACCGGACGTGCGAAGACAGGGACCATCATGAGCCATGCGCGCCAGAGCCGGTGGAGGTAGCAAAGAAGATCTCCGTAAACGGTCGGTGCGAAGAAGTTGTCCGCCGTGTCGGAGTAGACGAAGGGGCTGCAAGAAGAAAACTTGTGCAAATAAAAGTAGACTGCGACTCTGGCGGCGAGGTCGTGGTGGACGAAGATGAAGTGGTAGTTGTCGATGGCGATTGAGTTGTAGAACATGTCGGGGATTAAACCCAGATTTTTACTTGAAGTTGCGCGGCGTCGCTAGTAGGAGAAGTAGAAGGTTTTGTTGGTGTTGACGTTAACCTCGGTTGGTGATGACGGCGACGATGCTGCGATGTTGGTGATGTAGATGGTTGTCGGCGATGATGACCATGAACGATGTTGGTGAAGACGATCCGGCGCGATTGATGAGTAGTAGCCGGGATGCGTCAACACCAAGGCTGTTGTAGAGGCGCGTGACGACTTGATGTAGACGCGGTGCCGAAGAGTCGGAGTAGATCGGCTGATGGCGAACTTGACGATGTAGACAGATACAGCTTGGCTTGAATAAAATTGGTCCATACGCACATGCACGCACGCGACATGGATCTATGGCCTTGCATGCAACTTGATGTTGCACCTTGAAGTGGAGACGTGTGACGCGGCCGGGGACTCGCGCCGGATTGCGCCAGGCGGAGGCCGCGGAACAGCGCCGCTACTCTTCTTGCTTGATCCAAGTTTCCATCTGCTGATTCATTGCATCGGCGAGAGGACTAAGATGATTTGGTGGCTAAAGAGATACGAAAACAGATCTAATTGGAAAACGAAAAATTTGGCTAAAACTAAGAAAACTAGCTACGAGATAGATCTAGATTACAACTTTAAACTACCAAATATACCTAAGACGTGATATACTCTAACACTAGTTGATGGAGCGGGGGGAGAAGGAACATTGCTTCCCTCGGTACCAGCTGATGGAGCGGGGGGAGAAGGAACATTGCTTCCCTCGGTACTAGTTGATGGCGCGGGGGGAGAAGGAACTACCGAAGGAACATCAACGATATGGCAAGGCCCTGAAAAGGAATTGAGAAAAAGAGAGTCAATAAGGCCGGATGATCAACTACAATTATGCTACAAGCCAGACAAATATCACAAAGTACTCCACTAGTTTTAGTACTTACCCTTGCAGTCAAATGGTGTAGATGCGGATGCGAGCCATGCAGTCACCTGGGAACCATCTTTTCCACCACAGCTGCGGTAGACAGATGCGAGGTCGTAGTCCAGAGGATTTGATGCCATGTAGATGTAGATGTAGATGCAGAGGCAGCATAGTCCTTGGTCGAGGCTGGATAACGGCATCGTGTCAATGGCGTAGAGAAGCGCATTACAGCATGATGCTGTCGGTGCCTGTGGGGACTCCCGGCATGACAGTGCCGCAATGCTGGTGAGGTCCAGCTTGCAGGTGCGCTCAGGCGGCGGCTGACCTGCCGCCAGTAGCGAGAGAGAAGCGACCAAGACAAGCACCGTCGAAGCAGCAAGGCGTGCCATTGTTTCACCGAGCTGTAGGTAAAGATGAATGAAGAGGACAACTCTATGAAGTTTACCAAGCCAAGGTTGCTCAAAACAAAATTAACCAAGCGAACGAAACCAAGAACTGTGGGCAAGGTACTAATTAAGATCGTGTTCTTGCACAAACAAATGGCACCCAGACAAAGAGATGCTAGAACTGAGATTTTACTTGGATACTAGAAGGTAAACTTGGAGGTAACTTTCAAATAAAATTCTAGAACGGTGAAAATAAGAGAGGGTAGTAGGGGAGCTGACCCAGTTGTCCTGTTCAACTTCTTGTTCTTGTGGTTCTTGCTCGTGCTGTGCTTGTCCTGTTCTACTTCTTGCTTCTTGCGGTTCTTCCCTGTGCTCTACTTATTGCCTCTTCTAATTCTTGCTTCTACGGTTCTACTTCTCGCAGTGTTCGTCCTCCCTTCTGCCTCACCGGGATCATATATAGGCAAGGGGGCGTAGTAGTTACTACCGCAGCTCGAGTGGAAGGAGGATCCATTACTTCGCAAAAGTAAAGGAAGGAGGCTCCATCGTCCCCTTTGCAAATCCATCAAACGTAGACGAGATGGCTGACTCGCAGGTGTCAGAGGCGCCTGCAATTGAGGTTAAACGCCTCAAGCCCATAAATCGAGAGAGACCTTTGCTCTGGACACAGTTGTCTAAACTCTAAAACAGTATTCTCAATTAATTGAGTCAGTCTGAGCCATTTGTTAATTTAATTTGATAATTTCTATGAAAAAATTCAGAGATAAATTCACACTTTCACTCATAAGATAAATTACGACCATACACTCAACCTGAAAAACTGGATTCATGATTTAAACAGTGTTATACCAAAAATACCCCGCGTGACGAAATTTATTACCGCAAATTTAAGGCAGTACATTAGATCTGTGGATTGTAGAATCACGACGATTGAACGATCTAGATTGCATTGATGTACCGTAAAACATCCTTTTTATTATCTGTAACTAACAACAACACATCTTATCTGGGGAAAACACCACACCATTTCAAAATGTCAAAAATTATGAACAAAAATTCAAACCGTATGTTTCCATATTTTATGTGTGCATGCCAAGTTTCATAGAAAAATGATATTTTTTGTGTCTTGTGTAAAAAGAAAAAAATATGTCTTGTGCAAAGTTTTTTTAGCACCGAATTTTCTTTTTACACATATCACAAAAAATATTATTTTTTCATAAAACAACTTTGTGAGCACATAGAATGTCAACCACCTTCTTTTTACACATATCACCAAAAATATTATTTTTTCATGAAACAACTTTGTGAGCACATAGAATGTCAACCACCTTTTTTTAGGTACTCTGAGAAAAATTGTCAAATATTTTACATTTTGAATTTTTCTTAAAACATATTTGAAAACCAGGAGCATATGCTCCTGGGAGCCAAAATGCATCCCCCATGTCTTCCCGTGTTTTAAGTTAACCTTTTAAGACTTCACTATAAATATTAGTTTGAATATTTAAATCATGGGGGAGTTTGTAAATCATATCTTTAGATTTTTCTTGAATATTATATGCATAATATAATACTTTTATTATGTATTATACATAAATTATAGTAAGCAAAATTGTTGTCAAACGCAAATCTTGAAGAATATCTATTTGTGATACGGGGAGAATTGCTCCCATATGATCGTTAACTTTCAAAGACGACGTTTAGGATCCAGATTTACTTGGATAGTTATGAACTATTCTTTTCTCTTGCAACATGATGTTTTGGGAACGATTTGAATGATATTATGTACTTTCCAAGTCAATGCTCCATTCATACCTATGGAAAAGGTATATATCTTAACCCTAATTGCTCGCACCCCTTAGATCAATTACGCGCTCCCAACCCAACCCTCTACTTTTTTTTGAAATAATACCACATATATTTATAATAATAAATAGTACACGGTAGAGCCGACTCCAACTATTACAAAATAAAGTCTAAAAGAAAACGAGCTAATCTTCGAGATCTTCAAACTCTTCTTCTTCCATGACACAATCTCGTATTTTTCTGAAGGCAGCCAGAAAATAATGGCATAGATATCATACCATATACCTGCAAATACCAATAGAGGTGCTCCCATATTTTTATATTTGAGCCGCAATGCCAAGGCTACGTGCACGCACGCAGCCATTAAAACAATCAACCAACATCGGCAAGAGTACCAACACCAGTATTCCAGGGAAAAGAGACCGAACAGCCTTGTCGACGCCGCTGGAGAGCCGAGTGTACGAATCACCATTGTCGAGGACGTAGCAGCCGGGATAAATATTACGAGGATAATCCTCCTCGCAGCAACCATGAGAAAACTCCAAAATCGACTTGGAGAAGTAAGATCTGAAAGACCATAGCTATAGAACTGTAATCTAACAACACCACCATTGACGTCGAGAAGAAGATCTCGTCGTTGAACGAAGGCCTGAAGATCACTTATTGTAGACGATGGCATCTTCATTGGCGTAGAAGCTAGGAGAAGATGGCTATCAAACCCTAATCTAATCTTGTAAAAATACTATATTTATTGAAAACTCCACCCATAGATCGGGTTCCCCACCCCTCCTGACGCCGGCAAGGCCGGCCGGAGGAGGGGGAACCAAGCTATGGAGGAGGAGGAGAAGAGGCGGCGGCTAGGTCAAAGACGTGGCTGGAGAGAAAAGAAGACAGGATGTAGCGTTCGTGTTGGTTTCAATCTGATAATAAATTGATCGGGTCAACCCAACCCTCTACTAGTTTAACATATAAAGTAACTTAAATTAATAAACAAAGCAACAACCAAGAATTTTTTACAAAAGAAACCACCTGCCCTAGTGAATTATCAAAAAGAACCACCTCTCAGACAAAATGTCAAAAAAAGACCACTTTTTTCGTGACGGCGGAGCCAGCCAGGCGACATGTGACACCTGCCGCCATGGGCTCAAGCGGCACGTCAAGTAGATGGTTTAGACACGAAAGTTAGCAGCACAGTGTTACATGTCGCCATTGGAGGTGGCGGCATGTATGTCTATGAGAAAATGACACATAACTACCACATTTGCGCACAATGTTTCATTTAAACGCAAGATCGGACCGTTTTGACACTTAACTACCACTATTCGGGTATATTCGTGACAGATAGCACCGATTTCTTCATTTAGCCATGTTAACTAGTTTCCTGACCGGTCGGTCCCACCTGTCAGTCCTACGTGGCAAGTGAACCCTAACAATGGTTTATAATTTTGCAAAAAAAACCTGGAATCTTTTCTTCTTCCCACACAAAGTCCTCCTCTATTCCCACATAATAAAAAGAAATAAAATAGAAAAAGGAAAAATATCCCTCTGGTCCGAGCTGGGGGGACAGCCTCGTCACCGGCTGTGTCCACGCCGGAGGTCACCGGCGCTGCCCCTGTCCGACGTGGCGTGCGCCTCCCCCTGTCTAGACCTCGCCGGCGCCGCCCCTGCTGGACCTCGCCGGCACCGCCCCCTGCTGGACCTCACCGGCACCGCCCCCTGCCGGACCTCGCCGGCGCCGCCCCCTGCCGGACCTCGCCGGCGCCGCCCCCTGCCGGACCTCGCCGGCACCGCCCCCTGCCGGACCTCGCCGGCGCCGCCCCCTGCCGGACCTCCCCTGCCGGACCTCGCCGGCGCCGCCCCCGACAAAGCTCGCCGGCACCGCTCCCTGCGAGACCTCGCTGGCGCCGCCCCTAGCGCCGGCGTTGCCCGAACTGCCCCTGCTGGATCTTGCCCACACCATCCCCTTGCCAGACCTCGCCCGCATCGGTCCTTGGCAGAGCTCACCGCGCTGCTGGAAGATCTCATCCGAGCCGGCCCCTTCTGGAGCTCGTGCACGCCGGCGCTGCTTGGAGCTCACCGCCACCGGAGGCGGAGGAGATGAAAAGGACCTTTATGTAGAAGGAGAATAAAACTTGAGGGGGTTTTTACAAATTGATGCAGTCTGCTAGGGTTTCACATGCCACGTATACCCGACAGGTGGGTCCGGCTGGTCAGAAACCGTATTAAGCGACTAAATCAGGGATTGTGTGTCACGAGATAGCCCAAATAGTGGTAGTTAAGTATCAAAACGGTCCGATCTTGCGCTTAAGTGAAACATTGTGCGCAAATGTGGTAGTTATGTGTCATTTTCTCTATGTCTATAGTACTTGTCTGTTCGGTTCAGTGACGAGAAATGATTAGCTAGACCATGTGGACGAGCGCCTAGCCAGACGTACACACAATATGCAACGATTAATAACAAGAACATTGATGATTAACCAGCTTGTTGTAGACATGCCGCCTGGGTCTCATGCGGCATGCTCCGCACCAACATGCCGTCTCGACCTATGGCGGCAGGTGTTATGTGTCACTAGCCCCGCCGCCATGAAAAAGTGGTCTTTTTTGATATTTTATTTGAAAGGTAGTTTTCGTAGCGTCTTTATTTTTAGAAAAAATGCTAAATGACCTAACCTTGCTATATTTTTATTAGCATCTGGAAAATGTTGCCGCTAAGAAGCATAGCCCGCTATTTTAAACTTTGGTAATAAACAACTATTGATTTAAAATATAGAGGATCTTGCATAAATAAGCAAGAAAACAATCATAGGGCATAATGCATGACTAATTGCTTAACAAGTATATACTATAAAACATTGGTGAATTTTAAAAATACTACAACAATATAGCAATGATATCAACAAAAAGATACCCTTTTTTATAAAAGAAATATAATAATATCGTGAAATACCAATTATATCGGGCCTCTGCACCAATCACTGGCAACATCAGCACTCTAACCATCACTAATGATGGCACCCGGACTACAACAGAGGTTCCCCAAAAGTGATGTCTCCAAGAAGGGAACAACGAACTGATGTTGTCGCCGCTGGATCAAAGATCTTAGGTTTTCACACTAGAGAAAGAGTCCAAGTTCACAAAAACAATGCCTCTAACAGGTTCATTGCCAGGCACCACCAATGAAGGCCAGATCTTGGGTCTTCACCCTAGAAAACAAGACTCGGTACTCCAAGAGCACTACAAAAATGAAGACCTCTAGTGCTACCACCCCCGCTTGCTGAAGTTGCTACTATAAGTCACCAAACACCTGGCACATAGGAATGTCATGTTCAGAATAGGAACATTGCCTTGCAAGCTATAACCATACAAACAGCATGTGGAGCATAATCTTCACCGCATCCAAAAATCTCCTCAGGCATAATCCACCATGACTTTCTCCTCCTCTGTCAATACCATGAAAATCTAGAATTAGACATGTCTCATGGCATTGAAAAAAAGCGAAGCTTTGCGCCCTCTTGAAGGTAAACATGCTAATAATATGGGCGTGAATGACCGGATACCATCCGATCCGGATATCCAGGAGTGCATGCGCCAATCCACGTAGATCTCTAGCATAGAAAAACCGGAACTCATCAACGGCCAAATCAAGGAGGGCCGACATCCGGCAAAATTGTGACTTGGTGCAAAAAGAGCACTAGGGCCAATCCACAATTATTCAATCCAAGCTAGCAGCCCCCATGCTACTAGCCAGACTCCAGAGAGACCGGCCATCTGGATCCCTCACTGCTTGCAGAGAGGCAGACGACCCATGTCTCGACGGCTGCAAGCACGTCGTCGACATAGAGCAAAGATGACCAACAGTCAAGAGCGACCAAAGAAAGTGGAGATGAAAGAGGGAAAATGCCTGCTGCGCGCACTCCTCACTGCTGGAAACAATCTCGTGCCGCCACGGTCACCATGCCACCGTGCCGATGTGTGCTATGCCTAAGCTCCCACCACCATCTGCCGCCTACGGCCACCGATCCAATTGAAACCCCACACTCCAGGCGGCCACGGGCCAGCGCCGCCCCGTCTTCAAGAGGAGAAATCGCCCCGCCGCCACGTTCGGCCTAGGCGCGCGGCCCTTCCGGCGATGGCGGGAAGGCGGAGGGGAATGGAAGCTTCTAGTGGCTAAATATAATGCATAAAGAGAAACATATCACAAATATAATCAAACAATCGCACACTAGTAGGTAGACGACCTGTTGGTCTTGGTGTTGGACGAATGTTGATGGATTCGCGCACGGCGGAGGCGCTGTCTGGCGTCATGGTGGCGTCGACGGGAGGTCTGTCAAGAACATTGCGGAGATCTATGCTTTGAAGAAGATGTGTGGAAGACAGTGGCGGCGACTCCTGTAGCGTGTACATAGGTGCACACTGTCTGTGGTGCCGAATTGAATGATGTGCGTAGGTGTGCGGTTAGGGCATAGGTTCTAACCATGGCCATCCCCTTCATTTCTGTTGGTATTGCGATTTGTCACAAAGTAGGTGGCTTTAGACTGATCGATGTGTAATCTTGTAAGGCTCTTGCGATTGTTTTATTGAAATAAAAAAGCTATGTGTATCCTTTGGATGCAGTGGCCGGGATACCCCATTCTATAAAAAAAAAGACG
Organism: Dactylis glomerata; assembly: GCA_007115705.1. Classification (NCBI taxonomy): domain Eukaryota; kingdom Viridiplantae; phylum Streptophyta; class Magnoliopsida; order Poales; family Poaceae; genus Dactylis; species Dactylis glomerata. The sequence goes on from QXEO01000118.1 coordinate 2,014,384, forward strand.
ACCTGTTGGTAGTTACTACTCCACTTCAACACTTCAACACGGCAGGTAGTAAAAGCGCATCGAGGGGTGAGAGACAGCAGGTCACTATGACACATTATCACTTCGCTCATGGGTCTTCCTGATCTGCACTTCATTTATCCCGGCTATCTTTTATCCGAATTTTTGACGGATCAGACCACCTGCGCGAGTGAAATGCTAGAAAGGACCCCCTCCGAAAATTTTTGTCAAAAAGGACCAGCTGTGGGTGGCGGCACCCCCGGGGCAGGCGACACGTGCCCCTGCCGCCTGGGCCATTGCCGGCAGGCCCCTGCCACCGTTGGCACCGCCGGCATGTGGCTTGGCGCGGAGACGGCGGGCGTGCGTGGCGGCGGCAGGCAGCATGCCGCCACCCCCACTGGCGGCAGGTGGCAGGGCAGGGCCATGCCGCCACCGCCACTGGCGGTAGGTGGGCCATGCCGCCACCCCCACTGGCGGCAGGTGGCAGGGAGGGGCATGCCGCCACCCACACTGGCGGCAGGTGGCAGGGAGGGGGCATGCCGCCACCCCCAATGGCGGCAGGGGCACGTGTCGCCTGCCCCGGGGGTGCCGCCACCCACAGCTGGTCCTTTTTGACAAAAATTTTCGGAGGGGGTCCTTTTTAGCATTTCACTGCGCAGGTGGTCTGATCCGTCAAAAATTCCTTTTATCCAGCCATACACTACTGGTAGTGCTGGTACTTACTGTGGCATTTATCCCTGGCTATCTTTGTGATAGAGTATGTCTTGTCTGAACTTCTGATCATCCCATTGGAGATCTCGGAGATACAGAAGGAATCGTCGAATTGATGCAGCCATGCACACAATTGTTTCCTTTATTCAATGCGCCTGCTTCACATTGAGATCCTGAACTGATGTACGTCATCGTCATGTCATGGACCAATGAACGAACCGGCAGTAGGAACTGGGTTGCGTTGGAACTTGCAGCTGAGCTGATGGATCACAGATGACAGCAAGGGAAATGCGCCAATAGAGACAGCAGGCAGAGATCGAATATGGGGTGGTCGATCAGGTTTGACCACCCTGCATTCAACGGTAGCCTGGCCCATCTGTGTTTGCATATCGCCGTCTGGCAGGGAAAATGGTACTCCCTCCGATCGGAAATAACTGTCAGACATTACAAAATTGCCGACAGTTATTTCCGATCGAAGGAAGTATATTAAAGTTTCACATCTTGATTGTCTGTCAACAAGAATCTTCTGGATAGAGTTAGAAGTTACTGTACGCAGATGAATTAATGCAGATTAAATTGCAGCGCAGTTTGAAGACGTCTGAAAGGTGGTTCACTGATTTTCCATCACAGTGAAAGGTTGCATTTGTACTCCCTCCGTCCGGAATTACCCTGCATTCTGTGTTTGGTCAAAGTCAAACTTTTTAAATTTTGACCAAACATATTGATAAAACTATCAATAACTATGAAACCAAATACATGCAACATGAAAATATATTTTATAACAATTCTAATGATGGTTATTTTATATTATAAATATTAATATTTTTTCTTATACGCTTAGTCAAAGTTTATAAAGTTTGACTTTGACTAAACTCAGAATGCAGGGTAATTCTTGACAGAGGGAGTACTACAAATTTCTGAAAGACACTTCTCACTATGTTTCTTAATCTCTCAATAAAACGAAACTGTGGCGGTGACGGTGAGCTCCTACATTCAAAAGAAGAAGAAAAACAGATGGTTGTGTTGCATTTGGTAGAAGCGTATTTTAAATTTTGTTTCTTCTTGACAACTCTGCTAGCTTACCTAGCGTTGCATCTGACTGGGTCATGGCCATACGGTACGAGTAGTTTCCACCCTCAGACTAGTTAGAGAAGACTGCGTAGCGTTCATCCCATTCATTGAGGAGTTTCCACATCGCGTAACGTGAAAATACTGTAATTTCAGTTTCTGTTCTGTCCTTCTCGTAGTGCATGTAGCCATTCTGATTTTTCAATCTAAGTTTCAATCTTGACCACCCCCTGTTTTCAGTACTAGTCTATTTTTATTTTATTCTCCACTCCATTCATTTATGAAACACCGGCTGAAGTCACCTTGTAAAGGATTTAGTGAGCTTACGACAAGATTCATTGGAAGTTTCTGTTTGAGGTGCTACAAAAGAAAGGATTTAAAGAGATGTCGGGTTTGAAAATTAATTATCAAAAAAAGTGAGGTTTTCGGTGTTGGTCTAAACAAGACAGATGTCAGGAGACCTGTTGACATTTTTAATTGTAATGCTGGCCAGTTCCCCTTGACATATCTGGGTTTACCTGTGAGTCCAAATAGGTTTTTAGCTAGTGATCTAGTCTTTGTGCCCCAAAGGGTGGATAAGAGACTATCCAGAGGGTTTAACTCTCTGGCTTCTTCAGGTGGGAGGGCTATCTTAATTAATTCATGCCGGGATAGCATTGCCAATTATGCCATGGGGTGTTATGTCCTTGATGAAGGGAATCACCATAAAATGGATATGTCTAGGACTAGATTTTGGGAAGGGATTGGAGAAAAAACGAAGTTTCATATGGTGAAATGGGATTTCCAGTGCAAGACAAACGAGTTTGGTGGTATGGGCTTCTCGGATACTAGAGCTAGGAATGTCTGCTTGTTGAGCAAGTGGATATACAGAATGGAGAGTGGATCTGAGTTTCCAAATTCTGAGAAAGAAATACTTGGGTGATGGGGGTTTCTTTCAGTCCAGGCCTTGTGGGTCTCAGTTTTGGAGGATTCTTCACAAGATCAAAAATTGGTTTAAACTGGCTTCATCCTATAGTGCGGGAAGTGGCACGCAAACCTGTTTCTGGCATAATGTGTGGAGGTTGGATTGTCCTTTTAAATTTCTTTTCCTATGTTGTGACTAACCTGAGGCAATAATGCATGAAGCTTGGGGGAACAGAGATTTTGGGTTGTCTTTCTCTAGGTATTTTGGGCCTGGAGAAGTATATGAATGGGAGTGTTTCATGTCTTTACTAGAGGATATGAATTTTGTTGAGGGTTTGGACCAGGTTAGTTGGGAATTGGAATAGAACAAGAAATTCTCCAGTAGGTCCATGTACATATTTATTTTAATGTGTGATATTTTGAAAGGCGCCTTTCCCCTAAAACAAAATAATTTTCTGTGGCATTGTTTTCGCGGGAAGGTGCAGTCAGCCTTGGAGCTGTCTAGGAGGGGCTGGCCTGGGTCCATCTTCTGTGTATCTTGTGGAGTTGCAGAAGATGTTGATCATATTTTGTTTAATTGCCCAATGGCCAGATTCCTTTCGTGTGTAATAAGAGACCGCATGGGAAAATATTTATCTCCCAGATCAAGAGATGAATTTGTTGAGATTTTTCTTTCCCAGGGTGGTAATAAAAGTAACAAATTGGTTTGGTACTGGTTCGCTGTTGTGGTGTGGGATTTCTGGCTCACACAAAATGAAAGAATTTTCCAACATAAAGTGTTGGCTAACCCCTTGCTTCCTCTCTACAGAGCGCTATCTTTGATGCTACAGTGGAAGCCGCAGGTGAAGACAAAGATGTTGCAGGGGATAGAGGAGATCATCAAAAAAGTTTGATGACAGACTGAAGGAGTTGAGTTGTGTTGATGCAGGAGATCGCAGTGGCGTAGGCTAGTTTACCTTTTTGCTTGTGTTTGTTTCCCATGTGTGTAGGGTGTCCTATGCAGTTCGAGAGCGTTGTTCTCTCCCTTACTCCCTATCAGTAGTTACTCTAGGTGCGCTCTGGTCTGTTTGTTGCGTGGTGAACTTTTTTTTAGAAATGGGGTGTTCCCGGCCTCTGCATCAATCGATGCACATAGCCGTTTTATTAAAAAGGTTCAAACGTTTACAAGTATCATGCACCCGAAAGGTGAGTAACAGCTAGCCATCGCCCAACGACGACTCTGCTACAAGCCATCTAAAAATGGAGTACATAGTATTGCTAAACATTCTCAATTCTATTAGCATGCCGCCAACCACCCTGCCTGAAGATAGCCTGAACGACCGCCATCAGTCGTGTGCATCCAGAATCCATATACCCCCGCTGGTCTTCTGGAAGAAGTAGCGCCCAAGTGGTGATCCAATGCGAAGTTCTGTTGATAACCTGCATAAAGGGAGAAACATTTGCATTGTTAAATATAATATCATTTCGGCAATTCCAGATTGCCCAGACCAAGGCACAAACCCCAATTCTTATCCGTGCCTTGACAGATTTGCTAATCCCGTTCAGCCAGTTTCCAAACATATTCTTTATATTACTAGGGGGTGGCATATTGAAGGTGAAGTGAACAACTCTCCATATGAGGGAGGCGAATTTGCATTTGAGGAAAAGGTGTTCTATGGTCTCTTCCTCATCACAAAATGCACATTTTTTGCAGCCATTCCAGTTTCTTTTAGCCAGGTTGTCCTTGGTTAGGATCTCTTTTCTATTTAGGAACCACGTGAAGATTCTAATCTTTAGTGGTACCTTAATTTTCCACAAATATTTCCTAAGAAATTTTGCATTCCCGTTAAGTAATTCAGCGTAAAGAGACCTGATCGAGAACTGTCCAGATTCCGTCAGCTTCCAGATGAAGGTGTCTTTTTCATCGGTGAGATGGATGTCCATTAACCTCTCCACGAGGTCGAGCCAAGACAGCCATTTATCACCATCAAGATTTCTTCTAAAAGAGATGTTCAAGCCGTTCTCGGTGAAAGTGTTCGCCATAGTGACATTTTTATGGTTCACGATGGCATAAAGATTAGGGAATTGATTCGCTAAGGGAGCATCGCCAAGCCAGGTGTCTTCCCAAAAGCGAGTTCCTTCACCGTCACCGACACAGAATGAACCATATTTGAAAAAGGTATCTTTCTGGTTCATTAGCCCTTTCCAAAAAGGGGAGTCCGTGGGTTGGCTTGTACCTCAGCTAGGTTTTTGTTTTTGAGGTACTTGTTGCATATCAACTCTTGCCACATCCCTTCCTCGTTAATAATCTTGAATAGCCATTTGCTCAAGAGGCAACTATTTTTGATGTCCAGAACTTCAATACCCAGACCGCCTTGATCTTTTGGTCGGCATATCATATTCCATTTTGACAACCTGTATTTCTTTTTGTTCTGGTCGCATTGCCAAAAGAAGCGGGAGCGATAGAAGTCTAACCTCTTCCTTACCCCTACGGGTATCTCAAAGAAGGATAGAAGGAACATTGGCTGGCTAGTTAGAACCGAGTTTATGAGGATTAGTCTATCTCCATAGGAAAGGATCTTGCCTATCCAAGAGGCAAGTTTCTTCTTGAATCTATCTTCGATAACCTTCCATTCTTTGATGAGTAGTTTTCTGAAATGGATAGGGATACCAAGGTATTTGAACGGAAGTGCACCTATTGCGCATCCAAAGATTTCCTTGTAATCGTTCTGGTGGTTTTTCGCTTTTCCGAAGTAGAAAAGTTCGCTTTTGTGGAAGTTTATCTTGAGGCCGGAGAGTTGTTCAAATAGGCAGAGAATAAGCTTCATATTTATTGCTTTGTCGATATCTTGTTCCATGAAGAGGATTGTGTCATCCGCATATTGGAGTATCGATACCCCTCCTTCTACAAGGTGAGGTATTAATCCTCCAACTTGGCCATCTTCTTTGGCTCTATTGATGATGATGGCAAGCATGTCAGCTATGATGTTAAAGAGCATGGGAGAGAGGGGGTCCCCCTGCCGAAGTCCTTTGAGCGTTTGAAAATAGTGGCTGACTTCATCATTCACTTTGATTCCCACGCTACCCCCCTGGGTGAATTTGGTTACCCAATCGCACCACTTGATGGGAAAACCTTTCATTCGTAGAACTTGGTGGAGAAAGGGCCATTTGAACTTGTCATATGCCTTCTCGAAATCAATTTTGAACAGGACTCCGTCTAACTTTTTAGAGTGAAGTTCATGAAGGGTCTCATGCAATACTACAACACCTTCCAAAATATTTCTGCCCGGGATGAAAGCAGTTTGGGTAGGATTGATGATTTTCTGGGCTATCCCAGTGATGCGGTTAGCACCTACTTTAGTAAAGATTTTGAAGCTCATGTTGAGAAGGCAAATAGGTCTATATTGTTCGATACGACTTGCATCTTCTTTCTTGGGAAGGAGGGTTATGATGCCAAAGTTGAGTCTGAAGAGGGGCAAGTCTCCTGCCTGTAGCTGATAGAACATGGCCATCATGTCCTCTTTTATAGTGTCCCAGAACACTTGATAAAATTCAGCCGGGAAGCCGTCGGGGCCAGGGGCTTTATTCTTTTTCATTTTCATCACCGCTTCTTTCACCTCTATTTCGGTGAAGTCTGCTAACAGCACATTTTTCTCTTCGGGGAATAGTTGGGGGATATCTTCGATCCTATCCTCAAGAAGGGTGAAATTATTTTGAGGGGGCGCCCCAAACAGACCCTTGTAGTATTCGCTAATGAATACTTTAAGGTTTTCAACACCAATAATCGTGCCCTCATCTTGCTCAAGTTGGAAGATTTTTTTTCTTTCTATGCTTGCCATTGGCAATGAGATGGAAATATTTAGTATTCCCCCCCTTCCTGGATGTGTTTTACTTTAGCCATTTGAGCCCATTTGGTCTCTTCATCTCTTCTTAATTAGGCCAGACTCTCGTCCGACTCCTTTTTTAAAGATCTTTCAGATTCACTAAGGGGAGAGGTTTCTGCTTTAATATCAAGACTATCGATGATATTAAGCAGGCGTTCCTTTTCTTTCTTATAATCTCCGCTGATGTTACGAGCCCATCCACGAAGAAATTGCCTCAGGTGGCGAATCTTCTTCTGCCATGGCTCAATTGGCGTAGATTTATTCTGGACTGAACGCCATTCGTTCTTTACCATATCGATGAAACCCTCTTGTTTGAACCAAGATAGTTCAAAGGAGAAGGTTAAGTTTTTTCCCCCGTGTGCCGGACTCCCAAAGTCCAACAATAGAGGCGTGTGGTCAGACCCTGATCTAGTGAGGGCATGAACACTTCGAAGCGGAATTTTTGTTCCACCTCTACTCTTACAAGAATACGATCTAGTTTCTCGTATGTGGGGACAGTGCGCCTATTGGCCCATGTGAATTGTCTCCCAGAGAGAGCTATCTCTCTCAGGTCTAAACTCTCAATGATGGCATTAAAAATAAATGGCCATCTAGCGTAGAAGTTATCGGTGTTCTTCTCTTCTTTTCTCCTTATGATCTTGAAATCGCCCCCTACCATTAGGGGAAGCGTTTCGTTTTCACATATCCTCACCAGCTTGGCTAAGAAAGCTGGTTTCTGTCTATCTTGGGCTGCGCCATACACAGCCACAAGTGCCCATTCAAAATTATCTTTTTTGATCTTAAGATGGAATTTGACACAGAAATCCCCAGAGATCACCTTCGTCACTATTAACGAGGCATTGTTGATTCTAGTGAGAATCCCTCCCGATCTACCTCTAGGTGGTAGGCAAAACCAGTTGTAGTCCATACCAGCAGCTAGGTTGCTTAGGAAGGGCGCCGAGAAGCTTTCTCTACCGGTTTCCGAGATGATAATGAAATCAAGTTGATGAGTTTTCACAGTTTCTTTGATTAGAGAGTGTTTGGCCAGGTCTCTAAACCCATCACTGTTCCAAATGAACCCTTTCATTTTAAGCCTTTTTTGTTAATCCTAGTGCTCCTCCTAACCGACACGCCCATGGTTGAAACCTTCTTTTTATTTCTCTTTCTAAGCATCTTAATAGGCATATCAAGGAAAGGGTCAGAGGAATCCCCCATGGGTCCATCTCTATCCTCAATCGCCAAGTCGGAGCTGAGTTGATTGGCAGTACAAATTATGCTACAGTCCGTTTCTTCTCCTAAGTTTTTATTTAGATTATTTTTGAGGTAGGTGATCCTACGATCTTCCTCAAGCTGTTTTAGCGCACAAATTGAGCATTTGGTTTCTGAAGCATTTGATCCTAGAGAAACCCCTAGTGTGGTAGCCCTAGTTTCTATTTCAAAATCTGAAAATTTAGAAAAAGATAAGTTTGATCTGGTACCTGGTGTGATGGCGTGTATGCGACGTTCAGCCAGCTGGGTCGCACGCTCCATTTGCGTGGCGTCGCCGTTGTGCTGCATCTTCACCCTCTGGCTAGAGCGCACCGGCGAAGCAATCTTCTCGCTAATGCCCCCGAAAGCGATAACATCTTCGGTCTTTCTTGACTTGGAGGACGTTGTCGGAGGCGAGAGGGGTGTCGCGGCTATCCACGGTGCGTGGATAGCCGCGTAAACTGTTGTCAGGATTGTAAGCTCGTGGTTTTTTTCATTGTTTGTACTTGTGGAGACTCATTTTTTGCTTTCAGTATAAGTAGGTCCCCTGAGGCACTCTTAAAAAAATGTATGCCCGGCCATACCGGCATGTAGCCCAGTATGACCGGCCATACAAAAACATCAACAAATTTCAAGTTTTTTTTTGAAATGGTGTATTGGAGTAAGGATCTGTGGCATTTATGTGGAAAATGAGAGGGGAGGATTTGAGCCATTAGTCAACTAAAAACTTTGATCCCCTCTTAATAGTGCGGGCTCCATATAAAAAGAAACATACCCGAAAAAAGAAGAACTACCATGTCGCGCTCTTCCAGACTCCGGTTTCGAGTCCCTTTTTACTTCTTTTCCCTTTTCGCATCGTGACCCAACACCATAAGAGGGAGAGGGGATTTAACATTTAGATGAACTTGGTTTAAACAATTAGTCCTCTATATCCTTGTATTCACCAAATACCAAAATAAAAATTAAGGGCGTAAATGCCCTTACAAAGATCTAATAAGGCCCATTAACATTAATGATGACATTGGCCGTTACATCTAGACTAGAAAAGTCTCAAACAGGGTGACCCATTATCACCTATGCTATTTAATATAGTGGCTGATATGCTAGTCATCTTGATTGATCATGCAAAAGCCGATGGCCAAATTGAAGGGGATGATTCCACATCTTCTCGATGGTGCTTTATCCATCCTTCACTATACCGATGATACAATTCCTTTTATGGAACATGATCTCAAAAAGGCATGAAAGCTAAAATTAATTTTAGCGGCTTCCGTGCAACTCTTGTGTCTGAAGATTAATTTCCATAAGAGCAAGTTCTTTTGCTTCGGTGAGGCGTAGGACATGGCTAGCCAATAGGCTGACTTGTTCGGCTGTGGGCATGACCAGTTTCCAATCCAGTATTTGGGGATATCAATTCACTATCAGGAACTCGCAATCGCCGAATGGAAATCAATCGAGGAGAGATTACGAAAAAATACTTAGTAGTTGGAAAAATAAATTGTTGTCCCTAGGAGGGAGATTAGTACTCATTAACTTAGTACTAACTATCAGGGTGTTGTATGTTATCATTCTTCGTATTGCCAAAAGGAGTCCTTTGCAAGCAAGATTTATTATAGATCTAGATTCTTTTGACAAGGGGACAGTGAGGAAAAAATATCGTCTAGTTAAGTGGAGTGTTGTTTGTAGACCTAAAGATCAGGGAGAGAGTTGGGTGTTCATGACCTACAGGTCAAGAACACCGCTCTACTAGGTAAATGGTTGTTCAAGCTTCTTACCGAAGATGGTTTTTGACAAACCCTCCTTAAGAGAAAGTATATTGGCTCGAAGGTTCTATCCCAGGTGGTTTTAACATCTAGTGACTCACACTTCTGAGCTGGCCTCATGACTACGAAGAAATATTTATTCTTCTTTGGATCTTTCTCGATCAAGGATGAATCAAAAATACGTTTTTAGGGAGGATAAGTGGCATGGAAATACCACACTCCCTAAAGAGTATCCGACTTTTTACAATACCGTATGAAACAATGATGTTACCATTGCTACAGTAATGGCATCCTCACTGCCAAATGTGTCGTTGAGGAAAGATTTGATTGGCCCTAGGCTCGCTGTGTGGAATGCCCCACTTCAATGTTTGGCTATTGTGTAGTTATCACCTGGGGCTGATGAATTTTGTGGGACTCTACACACCAATGGCTTGTTCTCAGTCGTTTCCCTTTACAAAGCATTGATTCAATCTGAAATACCATTTGATAATAACAAGATGATTTGGAAGATGAAGATACCACTAAAAAACAAAAACAAAATGTTGATATCTTCATCGAGGAGTAATCCTCACCAAAGGCAATCTTGCTAAAAGGAACTAGCATGGGAATAGCACTGTCAAGATGCAACGATTAAACAACTATTTTTTCAATGCCTCTTTGCCAAATATATATGGTCAATCATCTAAGTAGCTTCAGGCATGTATCCACCGCCCAGTGTCACCAATATTTCGGAGATTGGCTTCACGGGGTAGATCTCAGGTTTAGAACGCTTATTAGGTGGGAGCTCTTGCCATTATATGGTCGCTATGGTTTTGTAAAAATGATAATGTTTTTCATGACCAAAATTATTTCCTCTTACAGGTCATCTACAAGTGTACTAGTATGTTCCATTTATGGTCATCTCTTCAGCGACTCAAGAACCAAGACCTATTGATGGAGATCTGTATATGATTGCAGAATATTGCGAGGAATACTTTTTCCAAACATGGGTGGTCGCATATCTACGGATCGAGCTACCACCATCTCCATGGGTGATTTTCATTTGTGTTTATTGATATGTATTTTTTTATTTTTTTCTAGACTTTTAGACTGGTGAACGGCTTTGTGCATCCTAGCTATGCACATGTCGGATGTAGTGATTAAATCTTTTAAGTAATAAAGCACCAATTATTAAAAAACAGACAGGCAATCTACTATAATTTCTAGAATCCTTACCTGGTCAAACTTTCCATCGAGATAGCAGCAAGGGTTGCTCATTGAATGTGATACCACTATCACTAGGAATTTCTATACACTCTTCCTTGGTTTCATCAAAGTAACCAGAACGGTTTCCATTCTAGAAAAATGTGACATGGCCAAACTTCTTCTGTAATTTCAACAAGAAAAAGCAATATGTAGATAATTTCAACAACCTCTTCTGTAGCTAAAATTGTGCCTTAGAAAGAGTATTAACCTCCGGAAATGTCAAATCGAATAGGTTTCCAAAGGTAACAAAGAACCGCAAAATCTCCCTTTTCTAGTTAGCTCACAGTACTGTTGCAATTAAAAAGGAGCACAAGACAACAATCAAGCTTTTGTGCAGGTATAAAACATATGATTTGTGCTTCTACATATTACCTATCTCTTGGAAACTATATTTGTTTCAACTGGGATATGGGAAAACTTTACACAAGATCGGTGGGAATAATGATAACTTCACCACCAAGTAATGATCAGCAATGATAGAATTTATAGTGTAGAGATTAATCTGAAGAACCAACACTGGTGGAAAAAAGGCCATTAATCCCGGTCCGTAACAGCCATTAGTCCCAGTTGCCCAACCGGGACTAGCAAAGCGGGACTAAAGGCCCCCATCCATTAGTCCCGGTTGGTTACGAACCGGGACTAATGGCCGTCCACATGGGCATGGTTGAGCACGCCGACTCGGGGACCTTTAGTCCCGGTTCGTAACAAGAACCAGGACTAAAGTATTTTGATTTTTTTCATTTCGGTTTCAGATTATAGGTTTAGGGTTTATGGTTAATTAGGGTTCACTTTAATTTCAAGTGAGTTTCCTTACCCATTCTACGACTAGTACGTACACATTACATGTTCATGCAAATATAATATTATACGATGTCTTGCGACTGTATATACTACTCAAACAAGTCTCCGTACAACTATTTTTCAAACAAGTTTCAAACAAGCTAAGTTTCCGTAGAACTATATAATTACATGGAGATCACTAAATTACATGTAGCGTTCCTCGTCCTCCACATAGTGTACTCCTTTTTCATGGATGACCTCCCTCAGCAGGAATCCTGCCAACTCCTCTTGAATTGCTTTTATGCGCTGGGTTGTTAAGAGCTTCTCCCGCATCACTAACAACTTTAAGAAGATCGATATGGATATATATAAGTTGGATGAAACTCAACATAATTGATGATAATAAAAGAAAATTGTGAATATTGTTTACGTACATCAAAGTCCGAGGAACATGCTCTCCGCTCACTAGTGTACCACCGGATAAACTCGCAGACATAGAATCCACAGAGATTGATCCCCGGTGGCTGCTCCAAACCCTTTATCTTTCTAAAAGTTAGTTGTTCTTCAAATTGACCTACTATCTTCCTTCTGAAACGTGTCCAAACCCTGCAGGGCAAACAAAATGAACAAATGAGTTATTAAATACTTGATATCAAGAAATTAATGAAAGGGGCCGATATAGTGCGGTAATGATTGAAATTACTTCTGCAGCATTGCTTTCATGTCGCTAAACAGGGCTTATCCAATGAGTCCATGATTTCAACTCTTGATTTGTCAAATTGAATCTTTAGAAGAATCCAGTGGAAACTGCAGACACGCATGCATAACTCATCAATTACACTTAACATCGAGTAAGAAAAAAAGAATGTGTACAAGATAGAAACACTCACTTGAAGTTGTAAGGAAATATAATTTCCCTTTTAAGAATTTGCTCGGTAAAAAATGTGAAACAGGTCATGCTCCACGTCTTTGAGGTGAGCTTGTAATATCTTTTCATTAACGATATATGGGTCAACGAACCCAATGTCAAAGATTCCCTTTTTGTTGCATTCGAGTATCTTAAATTTGCATAATAGCATACAAAAAGAATATAGTTACTTAAGATAATATATTACAGGCAATGAACAAGCTGAGCTAGAGACTTGAATATAAATCACTTACAGACAATAGGAAGCGATGATAGGTTTGTCGAGTTCGCGCTGATTGAATAAATGAAACAATGTATTAGGTATCTTTTGAAGTGATGCTCCTCTCTAACGTCCGCCATGATATAACGTTTGAAGTCCTTTTTTATGTGCATCTTATACCAGCCGAGCAGATTTCACATATTTGTTGATAGACCGCCTTCCTCCTTAGGATTGATCAGAGGCCCCCCTAGGACATATTTCTCTACTATCTGACCCACTGGCGCTTCTTTAAGGCCTAACATAGCCAGAAGAGAGATATTCATTCCGGCCGCTGTCTCTTTGGCCTTCATTACAGTCATACCCAATGCTGCTGCTGCAGCTATTACTCTGGGGTCCAATAACTCATGGTCCTGATCCATTTCGGCTATGAAGGCCATATGGATATCGGGGGGGGGGGGGGGGTGATTATGAGCGGGGGGGGGGGGGGCGATTGATTCTTCTATTCTCCGAGCTGAGGAATTTGTTTCCCGCTTTTTTCACTTCTTTTTGCCTTCTTGGCCAAGTCACTTTGCCTTTCAATTTCGCGTTTATAGTCTGATGGCAGACTCGACTTATATTGGGGCTCTGTAGTAAGCATATCCATAGCCCACTTCTTGTCTTTCTCGCTGTATGTCGGCTTGGGCTCAGGCACTTTCCGTGCAAAATGGGCCTTCAATTCGGCGTCTGATATCGCTTTGGTTTCCTCGGGAGTCCGGTCATAAGCTCTCTTGGGAAGAGGCTTTAGCGATGGCCCTGGTATCTTCGTGGTCTTATGTACTACCTTATCAGTAGTACTAACCATAGCGGCCTTGCTCCGCTTTTTCCCCGTCTGAGTAGTATTGGGGGGCGGCTTCACCTGACGTGCTGAAGGTGCACTGGAGTATGACATGGGCTGATGCGCGGGAGGTGCACTGGGGGCGGCGTTGATACGTCTCAAACGTATCTATTATTTTTGATGCTCCATGCTTGTTTATACACTATTTGCTTTGTGTTTTGTTTACACTTCGTGGCATTTTTATGCATTTTTCGGAACTAACCTATTAACGAGATACCACAGTGCCAGTTCCCTGTTTTTTGCTGTTTTTGTATTTCAGAAAAGTAACACAGGAAATATTCTCGAAATTGGACGAAACGAAAGCCGAAGTTCCTATTTACCTGACATGAAGACGGAGTCCAGAGGAGAGACAGAGACGGACCAAAGGGCAGCCGCCCCATAGGGTGGCGCGGGCCACCCCCTGGCCGTGCCACCAGGTGGTGTGACCGCCTGGTCCACCTCCTGACATCGCCCCTCCACCTATAAATTCCCTTCGACGGGAAAACCCTAAGGGGACGACTTTTCCAGAAAACATACTGCAAGCCACCGCCGTCATCGATGCAAGATCAGGAGGGTCCAGAAGCTCTTCCTGACACCCGGCCGGAGAGGGGAATCACCACGGGAGGTCTTCTTCATCACCATGTCTGCCTCCAGAGTGATGCGTGAGTAGTCTACCTTGGACTATGGGTCCATAGCAGTAGCTAGATGGATGTCTTCTCCTCCATGTGCGTCATGTTTAGATCTTGTGAGCTGCCTATCATGATCAAGATCATCATTATGTAATTCTACATGTTGTGTTTGTTGGGATCCGATGAATATTGAGTACTATGTCAAGTTGATTTGTAAATTGTCATCTCTATGTTGTTTATGATCTTGCATGCTCTCCGTTGCTAGTAGATATCTTGGCCGAGTAGATGCTAGTAACTCCAAGAGGGAGTATTTATGCTCGATAGTGGGCTCATGCCTCTAGTAATCTGGGAGAGTGACAATAACTTCTAAGGTTGTAGATGTGTTGTTGCTACTAGGGAGAAAACAACAATCTTGTGTTCAAGGACATTTTTATTATTTACATTACACACTTTGCTTAAGGCGATAATTTGTTGCTTGCAACTTAATACCCAACGGTTGCTCGGATGACATCCGGCAGGTGGATTATTCGTCATAGATGCAGTTGGATTACGGTCTATGTATTATTTTGTAATGCCCAAGTGAATCTCATAGTGATCTTCATGACATGTACATGCATTGCTATGCATTCTTTATTCTGTCAATTGCCCAACTGTAATTTGTGTACCCAGTATGTTATTTATCTTTATGCAGAGACACCTCTAGTGAACTGTGGACCCTGGTCCATTCTTTTACATATATATTATCGTTTACTTTCTACAAGCATTATTTACTTTCTTGCAAACAAATATCTATTACCACACAATACGTTTTATCCTTTGTTTACAGCAAACCAGTGAGATTGACAACCTCACTGCAAGTTAGGGCAAAGTACTTTGGTTGTGTTGTGTGCAGGTCCCACGTTGCTGCTAACGCCGGTAGTGCGCCCTGCCAAAAGCCAGCTAGCATCAACCTTCAGAAGTGGTTTCTTTCTCCTACTGGTCGATTAGACCTTGGTTTCACAATTAAGGGAAACTTGCCGCTGTGCTCAACACACCTTCCTCTTGGGGTTCCCAACTGGGCGGCTAGCACCGCTAACAAGAATTTTCTTGCACCATTGCCGGGGAGAAAGAGGATTTCTGCAAGGGGAGTCTCTCGCTTCCAATCTTTTTTACTTTGTTATTGTTTTGCTTACTTTCTTTACTTTATTTTGTTTGATACAAAAAAAATTAGTTCCTTTATAGTTGTTATTTTTGCTTGTCTGCTTTTAGTCTTGCTAGAATGAGTACTCCTGAGAACACCAAGTTGTGTGACTTTACTAACACAAACAACAATGATTTCATCTACACTCCTATTGCGCCACCTGCTCCTGAAGAAATTTTTATGAAATTTAGCCTGCTCTGTTGAATCTCGTTATGAAAGAGCAATTTTCTGGTGTTAGTACTGATGATGCTGTAGCTCATCTCAACAATTTAGTTGAGCTATGTGAGATGCAAAAGTATAAGGATGTAGATGGAGATATTATTAAGCTTAAGTTGTTTCCTTTCTCTTTGAGAGGGAGAGCTAATGATTGGTTGCTATCTTGGCCAAGAAATAGTATTGATTCTTGGGTTAAGTGCAAAGATGCTTTTATTGGAAAGTATTATCCTCCTGCTAAGATTATATCTTTGAGAAGTGATATTATAAAGTTTAAATAGTTTGATCATGAACATGTTGCTCAAGCTTGGGAAAGAATGAAATCTTTGATAAAGAATTGTCCCACTCATGGACTGACTACTTGGATGATTATCCAAACCTTTTATGCAGGACTAAATTTTTCTTCAAGAAACCTTTTGGATTCAGCTGCTAGAGGTACTTTTATGTCAATCACCTTGGGCGCCGCAACAAAGCTCCTTGATAACATGATGGTAAAATATTCTGAATGGCACACCGAGAGGGCTCCACAAGGTAAGAAGGTAAATTCTGTTAAGGAAACCTCTTCCTTGAGTGATAAGATTGATACCATTATGGCTATGCTTGTTAATGATAGGGTGCATGTTGATCCTAATAATGTTCCTTTAGCC
Source organism: Dactylis glomerata (assembly GCA_007115705.1). NCBI lineage: Eukaryota > Viridiplantae > Streptophyta > Magnoliopsida > Poales > Poaceae > Dactylis > Dactylis glomerata. Next base: position 2,030,590 of record QXEO01000118.1, read on the forward strand.
TCTTTGTTTGCTCAAGAAGAGCATGTTGATGTGAACTTCATTAGAAATAATAATTTCAACAACAGTGCTTATAGGAATAATTTTGCCAGCAACCATTATAGGCCGTATCCTTCTACCAATGGTAATGGTTATGGTAATTCTTATGGTAGTTCCTCCAACAACAATAGGAGTGTGCCCTCTGTTCTTGAAGTCATGCTCAAGGACTTCATTAGTAAACAAACTTCTTTTAATAAGTCTGTTGAGGAAAAGTTTGGTAAAATTGATGTTCTTGCTTCTAAAGTTGATAGTCTTGCTCTTGATGTTGAACTTCTGAAGTTAAAGGTTTTACCTCATGATGTGAAAGAAAGCAAGACTTTGAATGCCATTCAGGTTAAGATTGATGATAATGTTAGGATGTTAGCAGAATTGCATGCTAGGTGGGAAAGAGAAGATGAGATGGCTATAAATACGAAGTTTTGTACTATTACCACCACTAGTGATGTTGTTTCAAATGCTAGCAAACCTCCTTCTTTTAATGGTAGAGTGATTGGTGTATAGAAAATTCCTACTCCTTGTGCGAAATTGCCTAAAACTATAGAAATTTTTTCTAATAAAAGTGCTGAAATTTTTCAGAGTATGGGAGACAATAGTTCTAGTACCTTTAATGATTTTAATATTGATGGTTGTAATATTTCTAAAGTAATTTTGTTCTTGCAAAAGCTTGCTAGAAGTCCTAATGCTAGCTCTATGAATGTGGCTTTTACAAAACATATTACGAATGGTCTCATGCAAATTAAAGAGGATAAGTTGAAACAAAAAGTTTCTATTCCTAAAAAGTTAGAAGATGGTTGAGAGCCCATCATTGAGATGAATGTGAATGATTTTGATTGTAATGCTTTATGTGATCTTGGTGCAAGTATTTCTATTATGCCTAGAAAAATTTATGATATGCTTGGTTTACCACCGTTAGAAAATTATTATTTTGATGTTCCTCTTGCTGATGTTGCTAAGAAGAAACCTCTGGGAAGGATTAATGATGTTCTTATTATGGTTAAAAATAACCTTGTTCCTGTTGATTTCTTCGTTTTGGATATTGAATGCAATGCTTCTTGTCCTATTATTTTGGGAAGACCTTTTCTTAGAACTGTTGGTGCTATTATTGATATGAAAGAAGGCACCATTAAATATCAATTCCCACTGAAGAAAGGTATGGAACACTTCCCTAGAAAGAGAAAGAAGTTACTTTTTGACTCTATCCTTAGAGCAAATTATGAACTTGATGCTTCATCACTTGAAAATACTTGATTTCTACTTTTTGCGCCTAGCTCAAAGGCGTTAAAGAAAAGCACTCTTGGGAGATAACCCAATGTTTTCTTTTTAGTACTTTTTCTTTTTTTGAGTCTTGGAAGTTATTACTACTGTAATGACCTCTCCTTATCATTTTTATTTAGTTTTTGTGCCAAGAATAACCTCTAACTGGAGGAAGGTAAGATTGGGGAAAGTTGCTGTCCTGAAATAGATTTTTGTGCTGCACCGTAAAAATTTGTGAAACTTCTTAGAACGTCATTTTGATCTGCGATTTCTGGTACACATGGCTCAGGTTATTGTATAACTTTCATTAGTTTTGCACTTTTCGATTTGAGCAACAGAATATTTTCAAAAAAATCGATCTTTACCAGCTGTTCTGTTTTGACAGATTTCTGCCACTATTTGCGTTTGCCTCTTGATCTCTTTCTTTTTGAGTTCTTTTGATCATGGAACTTTTGAGAGAATTTGCTACATTAGCTAATGTTTTAATGGGTGTTATACTTGAGTTGAAACTGAACCAAAGTGTGGATTTACTATCTTGCATACACTAATATTGCTAATAAGAATTGTGTGAAGTTTTATATGAAGGAAGTTTTCAAGTGTAGGGAAAGGAGAATGATGAGATGATATGAAGTATGAACAAAAGCTCAAGCTTGGGGATGCCCATGTCACCCCAAGAAATATCCAGGAAGTACAAGCGTCAAAGCTTGGGGATGCCCCAAGGCACCCCTTCTTCATCAACAAAATATCAGGTCATCTTTCAAGACACTATATTTTTATTGCTTCATATATTATGTGTTTTTCTTGGAGCGTTTTTATTTTCGCTTTCAGTTTTCTTTTGTTTTGATTGCTGCAATAAATGGTTGGACCCCAATATATTTCTTTTGGAGAAGACACAATCCATTTTCATAGCCTAGAACACTCTAGTTTTCACTCTTATCGTTCAACGAGTGTTCTTTTTTTCTAGTACTGCATTTAGCTTTCATTTTTCACCTTGATTTTTTGTTTAGAACTTGTTAGTTCTTTGTAGCTAGGTGTTTTTAGACCTCTGGTCTATGTTGATTTTCATCTTTAAGTTGTTTCAAAAAGGTTGTTTGGTGTTGGAAAAGAATAAAAAGTTTCATGCTTATAGTGGTACAAATGGGAGCTTGTTTAGACTGTGGCTTAGACTTTTGCATGTCATGCTTGATGTTATTTTGATTATATGCTTAGTAGTTATTGTTGTAGCATGACTTGTCTCAAATGACTGAGAGTGCTTAATGTGCCTTTGAAAGAATCATGCGTTGTTTTTATTATATGGGAGCATATTATTGTGGTATTCTCCTTTGATGCTTTATTTGGGTTGACTTGGCGCATGCTCACACCATGTTTGACTACAAACCAGTCGCCTCAAGCCTCTATGATCATTTGGTTTTTCACTTGTGATATCACTTTATGCTTTGGTTAATAATGTTTTGTCGTTATGCATGATTATGGAGAAAGTCACTTTATGCCTCAAGCCTCTATGATTATTGCTCTCTTAGTAGGTCACTCCCAGTCTTTTGCTAGCCTTCATCTGTACTGAGAGGGAATACTTCTCGTGCATCCAACTACCAAAAACCAAGTTATTTCAAAGAGTCCACTATAAATTCCTATGCATGGTATTTTCAATACATTCCAAGTAAATTTTCATGTGCTACCTTTCAAAAAACCCTTCAAAATACTTCTCATTTTGTGACACTATTTTCAGCTCATGAGGACGTAGTGGTCGGGTTTGCTGTCTTCCATATTGAATTAAGTAGCCCTTGACTTGCATGCTTCATCTGCTTGTCACTAATTTTGCAAGGGAGCTGGTCAGACCATTGTAACTTTAATAAAAAATAAAAAAGGCACTCCTCCATGGTATGTGAAAGTTGGTGGGCACCTGAAGTATTCGGTTAGTGATACGTCTCCAACGTATCTATAATTTTTGATGCTCCATGCTTGTTTTTACACCATTTGCCTTGTGTTTTGTTACACTTCGTGGCATTTTTATGCGATTTCCGGAACTAACCTATTGACAAGATGCCACAGTGCCAGTTCCCTGTTTTCTGCTATTTTTGTGTTTCAGATTAGCTACACAGGAAATATTCTCGGAATTGGACGAAACAAAAGCCAGGAGTCTTATTTTTCCCGGAAGCTTCCCGAAGACCGAAAGAGAGCCGGAGGAGGGCCAGAGGCCGCCCTCACACATAGGTGGCGCGGCCCAGGCCCTGGCCGCGCCACCCTGGTGTGAGGAGCCCCTGGCTGCCCTCTGACGACGCCCCTTCGCCTATATAAAGCCTCGGGACAGAAAACCCTAGAGGAGTCGGCGAAATTTCCAGAACAGTTCCGCAGCGCCGCCGCCATCGAAGCCAAATTTCGGGGGACAGAAGTCTCTGTTCCGGCACCCTGCCGGGACGGGGAAGTGCCCCTGAAGCCATCTCCATCGGTCTCCATCGCCGTCTCCGCCGTCTCCATCGACCTCACCACCATCTCCATCAACCTTGCTGTCTCCTATGATGAGGAGGGAGTAGTTCATCCCCGGGGCTAAGGGCTCTACCGGTAGCTATGTGGTTCACCTCTCTCTCGCATGATGTGATCTTTATGTGATCGTGAGCTTTGTATCATGTTGAACAAGTAGATGTTATTATTCAGATATTATGTGTACTCTAGTGGTATTATTAAAGTAATCTATTCCTCCTGCCATGGTGTAACGGTGACAGTGCGTGCATCATGGTGGTACTTGGTCTAGGCTGCGATTGTGATCTCTTAAGGATTATAAGAATAATTATTACTATGATAGTATTGAAGTGATCTATTCCTCCTTTCATGGTGTAATGTTGACAGTGTGTGCACCGTGTTAGTACTTGGTCTAAGTTGCAATAATATCTATCTTGAATTGTGATCTGATTTGGATATCTCTATGAGTGGTGTTTGTCAAGTACTTGATGAACTTTAAGGAGTGCTTTGTAGCCCTACACAATGATTAGTGTTGTTCAATAGAAGAGTAATTCAGAGTACCTTAGTGAAGAGAAGTTATTTATTTGTTCAATCATGTTATATTGTTGAGAGTGTGTCCACTAGTGAAAGTATGATCCCTAGGCCTGGTTTCCAAGCATTGCACACCGTTTACTTCCTGTTTTGTTACATGTTTGCTCGCAGCGATACTTATTTCATATCACAGTTACTACTTATAATCATCACTACTACTTGTATTTCACTATCTCTACGCTGAACTAGTGCACCTATACATCTGACAAGTGTATTGGGTGTGTTGGGGACACAAGAGACTTTCTGTATCGTAATTGCAGGGTTGCTTGAGAGGGATAGCTTTGACCTCTTCCTCCCTGAGTTTGATAAACCTTGGGTGATCCACTTAAGGGAAACGTGCTGCTGCTCTACAAACCTCTGCACTTGGAGGCCCAACACTGTCTACAAGAACAGAAGCGTGTGTAGACATCAGTTAGCCATGGTTTGTGAAAAGAAAAGTGGGGAGGAGTGCTAAGCTTTATAAAAGAGCACGTATGTGCCAATTTTTCAAAGAACTCAGAACCGCTCTCAACTTATTTAGTATGGAAGATAGCAAGAACCCATTGACAGTCGTTGATAGGAACAACCACCTCTCAAAACAATTTTTTATCTCTGTTTTACAAATGAAAGCTCTAGCACATGTTAAATCCCTGCTTCCCTCTGCGAAGGGCCTTTCTTTTACTTTTATGTTGAGTCTTCACCTTCTACCTTTATGCACCAATTAAGAGAGCATAGTTGTCATTCTAAGTATAATGTGCATAGTTCCAAAATTTATTATTGATTGATTCATGATTATGGTATTGCTTGTTCTCAAATTATTTGTATCTAGTCGCCCTTTTAAACTTGAAGGTGTCCTATGCATTTATGTTTTGCTACTCCATGAGGGACAAGCTGAATACCATTAGCCATGTTTTTCTATATGCTCAAAACAAACAAATGACTTCAATGCATTATTACTTATGATCTTTTGTTTGTGTTACTTTTCATGTTATAACATGGTTGCAAAGTTCTATTGTCAAGATTATATCTTTTATGCCCATGTTTAGAGTACTTTGATCTTAGCACTCAATGCTTTACATCGTTTTGATCAAGATTATGTTGGTGCAGGTCACCTCAAAAATTATTGTTTTGTTATCACTTACCTACTCGAGGACAAGCAGGAGTTAAGCTTGGGGATGCTTGATACGTCTCAAACGTATCTATAATTTTTGATGCTTCATGCTTATTTATGCAGCATTTGCTTTGTGTTTTGTTTACACTTCGTGGCATTTTTATGCATTTTCTGGAACTAACCTATTAATGAGATGCTGATACGTCTCAAACGTATCTATAATTTTTGATGCTCCATGCTTGTTTATGCACCTTTTGCTTTGTGTTTTGTTACACTTCGTGGCGTTTTTATGCATTTTCCGGAACTATCCTATTAACAATATGCCACAGTGTCAGTTCCCTGTTTCCTGCTGTTTTTGTGTTTTAGAAAAGTTACACATGAAATATTCTCGGAATTGGATGAAACAAAGCCGAAGTTCCTATTTTTTCTGATACGAGACGGAGTCCAAAGTAAAGACGAAGGGGGGCCAGAGGGCAGCCACACCCCCCCACGAAGCGGGTCACCCGCTGGCCACGCCGGGGACTGGTCTGGGCCCCCGGTCCACCTCCTGACATCGCCCTTCCGCCTATATATTCTCCTCGATGAGAAAACCCTAAGGCGCCCGATCAATTTTCCAGAAAACATACTACAAGCCGCAGCCGCCGATGACACGAGATCGGGAGGGTCCAGAAGCTCTTCCTGGCACCTTGTCGGAGAGAGGAATCACCACCGGAGGACTTCTTCAACATCATGCCTGCCTCCAGAGTGATGTGTGAGTAGTCTACCTTGGACTACGGGTCCATAGCAGTAGCTAGATGGATGTCTTCTCCTCCATGTGCTTCATGTTAGATCTTGTGAGCTGCCTATCGAGATCAAGATCATCATTATATAATTCTACATGTTGTGTTTGTTGGGATCCGATGAATATTGAGTACTATGTAAAGTTGATTTGTGATTTATCATCTCTATGTTGTTTATGATCTTGCATGCTCTCCATTGCTAGTAGATATCTTGGACGACTAGATGCTAGTGACTCCAAGAGGGAGTATTTATGCTCGATAGTGGGTTCATGTCTCTGGTAACTTGGGGGAGTGACAACAACCTCTAAAGTTGTAGATGTGATGTTGCTACTAGGGAGAAAACTACAATCTTGTGTTCAAGGATATTTGTATTGTTTACATTACACACTTTGCTTAAGGCGATAATCTGTTGCTTGCAACTTAATACCTAATGGTTGTTCGGATGATATCCGGCAGGTGGATTATTAGTCATAGATGCAGTTGGATTACGGTCTATGTATTATGTTGTAATGCCCAAGTGATTCTCATAGTGATCCTCCTTACATGTACATGCATTTGTTTGCATTCTTTATTATGTCAATTGCCCAACTATAATTTGTTTACCCAGCATGTTATTTATCTTATGGAGAGACACCTCTAGTGAACTGTGGACCCCGATCCATTCTTTTACATTCATATTACCATTTACTATTTACTCGTCTTATTTACTTTCTCGCAAACTACTATCTTTTACCACAAGATACGTTTAATCCTTTGTTTACAGCAAACCGGTGAGATTGACAACCTCACTGTAAGTTGGGGCAAAGTACTTTGGTTGTGTTGTGTGCAGGTTCCATGTTGCTGCTGGTGCAAAGCTATGCCCCAGATAAGGCACCATATATAAATTGTCTGGAGTTGTCGCCAAGCCAGCGAGCATCAACCTTCGAAAGTTGGTTGTTTCTCCTACTGGTTCGATAAACCTCGGTTTTATACTGAGGGAAGACTTGCTGTTGTGCTCATCATACCTTGCTCTTGGGGTTCCCAATAGGGTGCCTAACAAGCACTATCAAGCAATTTTCCTGGTGCTGTTGCCGGGGAGAAAGAGGATTTCTACAAGGGGAGTCTCTCGCTTCCAATCTTTTAGTTTATTATTGTTTTGCTTTACTTTATTTTTGTTTGCATCTTTTTATCAAAAATACAAAAAAATTAGTTCCTTGATAGTTGTTATTTTTGCTTGTTTGCCTTTAGTCTTGTTAGAATGGGTAGTCCTGAGAACACCAAGTTGTGTGATTTTACTAGCACCAATAACAATGATTTTATCTGCACTCCTATTACGCCACCTGCTCCTGAGGCAAATTTTTATGAGATTAAACCTGCTTTGTTGAATCTTGTTATGAAAGAGCAATTTTCTGGTGCTAGTACTGATGATGCTGCAGCTCATCTCAACAATTTTGTTGAGCTATGTAAGATGTAAAATTATAAGGATGTAGATGGTGATATTATTAAGCTTAAGTTGTTTCCTTTCTCTTTAAGAGGAAGAGCTAAGGATTGGTTGCTATCTTTGCCTAGAAATAGTATTGATTCTTGGGTTAAGTGTAAGGATGCTTTTATTGGAAAATATTATCCTCCTGCTAAGATTATAGCTTTGAGAAGTGATATTATGAAGTTTAGATAGTTTGATAATGAACATGTTGCTCAAGCTTGGGAAAGAATGAAATCTTTGATGAAGAATTGTCCCACTCATGGACTGACTACTTGGATGATTATCCAAATCTTTTATGCAGGACTAAATTTTTCTTCAAGAAATCTTTTGGATTCAGCTGCTGGAGGTACCTTTATGTCCATCACCTTGGGCGCCGCAATGAAGCTTCTTGATAATATGATGGGAAATTATTCTGAATGGCACACCGAGAGAGCTCCACAAGGTAAGAAGGTAAATTCTGTTGAAGAAACCTCTTCTTGAGTGATAAGATTGATACTATTATGGCTATGCTTGTTAATGATAGAGCTCATGTTGATCCTAATAATGTTCCTTTGGCCTCTTTGGTTGCTCAAGAAGAGCATGTTGATGTAAACTTCATTAGAAATAATAATTTCAACAATAGTGCTTATAGGAACAATTTTGCTAGCAACAATTATAGGTTGTATCCTTCTACCAATGGTAATGGTTATGGCAACTCTTATGGTAATTCCTCCAACAACACTAGGGGCGCGCCCTCTGATCTTGAATTCATGCTCAAAGACTTCATCGGTAAACAAACTACTTTTAATAAGTCTGTTGAGGAAAAGTTGGGTAAAATTGATGTTCTTGCTTCTAAAGTTGATAGCCTTGCTCTTGATGTTGAACTTCTGAAACTAAAGGTTTTGCCTCAAGATGTGAAAGAAAGCAAGAATTTGAATGCCATTCAGGTTAGAATTGATGAAAATGTTAGGATGTTAGCAGAATTGCATGCTAGGTGGGAAAGAGAAGATGATATGGCTAGAAATATGAAGGTTTGTACTATTACCACCACTAGTGATGTTGTTTCAAATGCTAGCAATCCTCTTACTTTGATTGGTGTAGAGAAAATTCCTAGTCCTTGCGTTAAAAAGCCTAAAACTGCAGAAACTTTTCCTAATAAAATTGCTAAAAATATTTGGAGTATGGGAGACAATAGCTCTACTTCTTTTAATGATTTTGATGTTGATGGTTGCAATATCTCTGAAGTAATTTTGTTCTTGCAAAAGCTTGCTTTAAGTCCTAATGGTAGTTCTATGAATGTTGCTTTTACAAAGCATATTACGAATGCTCTCATGCAAATTAAAGAGGAAAAGTTGAAACAAAAGGTTTCCAATCCCAAAAAGTTAGAAGATGGTTGGGATCCCATCATTGATATGAATGTGAATCATTTTGATTGTCATGCTTTATGTGATCTTGGTGCAAGCATTTCTATTATGCCTAGAAAGATTTATGATATGCTTGGTTTACCGTCTCTTGAAAATTGTTATTTTGATGTTCCTCTTGCTGATGTTGCTAAGAAGAAACCTTTAGGAAGGATTAATGATGTTCTTATTATGGTTAACAATAACCTTGTTCCCGTTGATTTCCTTGTTTTGGATGTTGAATGCAATGCTTCTTGTCCTATTATTTTGGGAAGACCTTTTCTTAGAACTGTTGGTGCCATTATTGATATGAAGGAAGGCGCCATTAAATATCAATTCCCACTCAAGAAAGGTATGGAACACTTCCCTAGAAAGAGAAAGAAATTATTTTTTGACTCTATTCTTAGAGCAAATTATAAACTTGATGCTTCATCGCTTGATATTACTTGATTTCCACTTTATGCACCTAGCTCAAAGGCGTTAAAGAAAAACACTCTTGGGAGATAACCCAATGTTTTCTTTTCAGTACTTTTTGTTTTTGTTGAGTCTTGTAAGTTATTACTACTGTAATGACCTCTCCTTGTCATTTTTTTGTGCCAAGAAGAACCTCTAATTGGAGGAAGGTAAGATTTTGGGAAGTTGTTGTCCTGAAATAAATTTCTGCGCTGTACCATAAAAATTCGTGAACATTCTCAGAATGTCTTTTTGATCTACGATTTATTGTGCACATGCCCCAGGTTATTGCAAAACTTTCATTAGTTTTGTACTTTTCGATTTGAGGAACAGAAGATTTTCAACAAAATTGATCTTTACCAGCATGATTATGGCCGTTATTGCTCTCTTAGTTGGTTGCTCCCAGTCTTTTGCTAGCCTTCATTTGTACTGAGAGGGAATAATTCTCGTGCATCCAACTCCCAAAAAGAAAAGTTTTCCAATGTGTCCACTATATCTACCTATTAGCAATTTTCTATTCCAAGTACATTCGTCTTGCTTTTATCTATCTTCCAAATTAAACTTTTTGTTATGTGAAAATTAGTCAGTAAAGCTCTCACGAACCTAATGGCACATTTACTTTCCTACACTTAATAAACTTGACCATTGTGGCTCTCTTATGTTGACATTATGCTTGCAAGTTGTAAGTTGGGAGTTAGCTCAGCCATGCCGTCATGGGGCACGCTTTCAACATTGCACTTACTCTTATTTAGTTGATATCATGATCTTTTATTTATCGATACCTGCGATGTGAAATAAGTTGGAAACTTGTGAGCTCATGGAGTTTGTATATGTGTTAGAGAAATGCCTGGGCCACTAATCTAAGACATGCATCATTCATGGTGGAAATTTACAGCATGCCCATAGTGGACATTCGACGACGCATCTCAAAATAAAAAGCTATACTCAATGGTAAATAAAAGAGATGCTAAGGTGTCCATTGTCTGTTTGTCTTGTCATTTTGATGTGGGCTTGTTTCCATGTCATCGGGCAGGAGGTGCCCCGTTGGCGATCTAAATGATACATGTATGCTTACAGTGACAAGAACTTGCTTGGGACCTAAGTCGAGTAGCATCAGGTTTGGGTATTCGTATTTCATGGGACATGAGGTTTTCAACTTATGGTTTGACAAGCATATGCTTCATAATTGTACTTGCATTAACCTTAACCATTCAAGTTGCCTATGATGGGGGCCATGAGAGCTCAAAGCTAGTAAGTATCATAATTTCTGGAAGGTTTATAAAATCTTGCAATCACTACTTCCCTCTGCGAAGGGCCTTTCTTTTACTTTTATGTTGAGTCTTCAACTTCTACCCTTATGCACCGTTTAAGAGAGCATAGTTGTCATTCTGAGTATAATGTGCATAGTCCCAAAATTTATTATTGATTGATTCATGATTATGGTTTTGCTTATTCTTTAATTATTTGTATCTAGTCACCCTCTTAAACTTGAAGGTGTCCTATGCATTTATGTTTTGCTACTCCATGAAGGACAAGCTGAATACCACTTTGCTATATTTTTCAATATGGTTGAAACACACACTTGACTTTCAGTGCATTATTACTCATGATCTTTTGTTTGTGTTACTTTTCATGTTATAACATGGTTGCTAAGTTTTATTGTCAAGATTATGTCTTTTATGCCATGTTTAGAGTACTTTGATCTCAGCACTCAATGCTTTACGTCGTTTGATCAAGATTGTGTTGGTGCATGTCACCTCAAAAATTATTGTTTTGTTATCACTTACCTACTCGAGGACGAGCAGGAGTTAAGCTTGGGGATGCTTGATACATCTCAAACATATCTATAATTTTTGATGCTCCATGCTTATTTATGCACCATTTGCTTTGTGTTTTGTTACACTTCGTGGCGTTTTTATGCATTTTTTGGAACTAACCTATTAACGAGATGCCACAGTGCCAGTTCCCTATTTTCTACTATTTTTGTGTTTCAGAAAAGTTACATAGGAAATATTCTCGCAATTGGACGAAACAAAAGCCAAAGTTCCTATTTTTCCCGATACGAGACGGAGTGCAAAGCAGAGACGGAGGGGGGCCAGAGGGTTGCCACACACCCCCCTCCCACAGCGCGGGTCACCCCCTAGCCGCGTTGGGGACTGGTGTGGGCCCCTGGTCCACCTCCTGACATCGCCCTTCCGCCTATATATTCTCCTCGACGAGAAAACCCTAAGGCGCCTGATCCATTTTCCAGAAAACATACTGCAAGCCGCCGCCATAGTCGACGCGAGATCGGGAGGGTCCAGAAGCTCTTCCTGGCACCCTACCGGAGAGGGGAATCACCACCGGAGGCCTTCTTCATCACCATGCCTGCCTCCGTAGTGATGTGTGAGTAGTCTACCTTGGACTATGGGTCCATAGCAGTAGCTAGATGGATGTCTTCTCCTCCATGTGCTTCATGTTAGATCTTGTGAGCTGCCTATCATGATCAAGATCATCGTTATCTAATTCTACATATTCTGTTTGTTAGGATCCGATGAATATTGAGTACTATGTTAAGTTGATTTGTGATTTATCATCTCTATATTGTTTATGATCTTGCATGCTCTCCGTTGCTAGTAGATATCTTGGCCGAGTAGATGCTAGTAACTCCAAGAGGGAGTATTTATGCTCGATAGTGGGTAAATGCCTCTGGTAACTTGGGGGAGTGACAACAACCTCTAAAGTTGTAGATGTGTTGTTGCTACTAGGGAGAAAACAACAATCTTGTGTTCAAGGACATTTGTATTGTTTATATTACACACTTTGCTTAAGGCGATAATCTGTTGCTTGCAACTTAATACCCAATGGTTGTTCGGATGATAGCCGGCGGGTGGATTATTAGTCATAGATGCATTTGGATTACGGTCTATGTATTATGTTGTAATGCCCAAGTGAATCTCATAGTGATCCTCATGACATGTACATGCATTTGTTTGCATTCTTTATTCTGTCAATTGCCCAACTGTAATTTGTTTACCCAGCATGTTATTTATCTTATGGAGAGACACCTCTAGTGAACTGTGGACCCCGGTCCATTCTTTTACATTCATATTACCGTTTACTATTTACTCGCATTATTTACTTTCTCGCAAACTACTATATTTTACCACACGATACGTTTAATCCTTTGTTTACAGCAAACCGGTGAGATTGACAACCTCACTGTAAGTTGGGGAAAAGTACTTTGGTTGTGTTGTGTGCAGGTTCCATGTTGCTGCTGGTGCAAGGCTACACCCCAGATAAGGCGCCATATATAAATTGTCTGGAGCTGTCGCCAAGCCAGCGAGCATCAACCTTCGGAAGTTGGTTCTTTCTCCTACTGGTTCGATAAACCTCGGTTTCATACTGAGGGAAGACTTGCTGCTGTGCTCATCATACCTTCCTCTTGGGGGTTCCCAACTGGGTGCCTAACAAGCACTATCAGATGCCACAGTGTCAGTTCCCTTTTTTTTTTGCTATTTTTGTGTTTCGGAAAAGTTACACAGGAAATATTCTTGAAATTGGACGAAACGAAAGCAGATGTTCCTATTTACCTGACACGAAGACGGAGTCCAGAGGAGAGACGGAGATGGACCCAGGGGCAGCCGCACCATAGGGTGGCACGGGCCACCCTCTAGCCGCGCCACCAGGTGGTCTGACCGCCTGGTCCACCTCCTGACATCGCCCCTCCGCCTATAAATTCCCTTCGACGGGAAAACCCTAAGGGGACGAACACTTTGCCAGAAAACATACTACAAGCCACCGCCGTCGTCGACGCGAGATCGGGAGGGTCTAGAAGCTCTTCTTGGCACTCTGCCGGAGAGGGGAATCACCACCGGAGGCCTTCTTCATCACCATGCCTGCCTCCGAAGTGATGCGTGAGTAGTCTACCTTGGACTATGGGTCCATAGCAGTAGCTAGATGGAGGTCTTCTCCTCCATGTGCTTCATGTTTAGATCTTGTGAGCTGCCTATCATGATCAAGATTATCATCATGTAATTCTACATGTTGTGTTTGTTGGGATCCGATGAATATTGAGTACTATGTCAAGTTGATTTGTGAATTGTCATCTCTATGTTGCTTATGATCTTGCATGCTCTCTGTTGCTAGTAGATATCTTGGCCGAGTAGATGCTAGTAACTCCAAGAGGGAGTATTTATGCTCGATAGTGGGTTCATGCTTCTAGTAATCTGGGAGAGTGACAATAACTTCTAAGGTTGTACATGTGCTATTTGTACTAGGGAGAAAACAACAATCTTGTGTTCAAGGACATTTGTATTGTTTACATTACACACTTTGCTTAAGGCGATAATCCGTTGCTTGCAACTTAATACCCAACGGTTGCTCGGATGACATCCGGCAGGTGGATTATTAGTCATAGATGCAGTTGGATTACGGTCTATGTATTATGTTATAATGCCCAAGTGAATCTCATAGTTATGTTCATGACATGTACATGCATTGCTATGCATTCTTTATTCTGTCAATTGCCCAACTGTAATTTGTTTACCCAGCATGTTATTTATTTTTATGGAGAGACACCTCTAGTGAACTGTGGACCACAGTCCATTCTTTTACATATATATTACCGTTTACTTTCTACAAGCATTATTTACTTTCTTGCAAACAAACATCTATTACCACATGATACGTTTAATCCTTTGTTTAGAACAAACCAGTGAGATTGACAACCTCACTACAAGTTGGGGCAAAGTACTTTGGTTGTGTTGTGTGTAGGTTCCACGTTGCTGCTGATGCCGGTAGTGCGCCCTGCCAAAAGCCAGCTAGCATCAACCTTTAGAAGTGTTTTCTTTCTCCTACTGGTCGATTAAACCTTGGTTTCACAATTGAGGGAAACTTGCCGCTGTGCTCATCAAACCTTCCTCTTGGGGTTCCCAACTGGGCATCTAGCACCGCTAACATGCGTCGGCTGACGTGGCGCCTGAGGTGGACACGGGGCAGCGTCGATTGACGTGGCGCCCGAGGTGGACTCGGGGGCGGCGTCGGTTGACGCGGAGCCTGTGGACTGGGGGCGGCGTAGGTTGACGACGTTCACCGGGGGAGGATGGACTTGGATTTCTTGGAGTCGGTGGCCTTGGCGTTGAGCCTGGAAACATGATGTATTTCTTTTGCCATAAAACAATTTGGCACTTGACATCTCCAAGTCTCACATCCCCTTCAGGTGTAGCAAAGTCAAGATCTAGGTCCTCGAACCCCGGGACTATGTCAACCACCGAGACACGAGCATAACCAGCCTGTATTGGGTTCCCATGGTGGAGTGCTTCAGGTAGACAAGGTAAAGCGTCGCCGCTCGCCACCTTGAAGGTCATGTTCTTCATTGGCTGTTGTAGCTCACAATTTGTCATCTCCCTAACATCATCCACGGGGTAGCGAGGCCCCGGTGCATCATCGATCATCCGTGCATCATGCTCATCAGTAGGGACCTCCGTGGAAGCCACGCTGCTTCTCCGCTGGCTATTAAGATCCAATGCTGGATCTTCCTGCGGCCGAGATGAGCCTCCCTAGTGAAGTTCATGCATCATCCTCTTCATGTCGGCTAATTCACGTTCTACCTTGCCGATCCGATATGTCTCCCGATCCTTCTTTCTCTTACGGCTTTTGTAACCGTATGGATTTTCATGCTGGGAAAACCCTTCCTTCCATGGAACACCGGCGCCTTTGCCTCGTGTTTGTCCTGTGTGTTCAGGATTCCCGAGGGCGTGTGTTAGCTCGTCGTTCTCTCGGTCGACCCAGATAAATCCCGCTTGAGAATCCTCCATTGCCTTAACAAGTTTTGCTGTGGGAGTAAAGGTCTTTTTTTTTATGAACACACTCCCCTGTTGTCGGGTCTAACGATCCTCCATGCCCGTACCACCAGTGCTTGGCCCTTTCGGGCCATCCCTCCGTACCTAGAGTGATCCCTTTATTCCTCAGTTCATTCTCCATAGCTTCCCACTTAGGCACTGCACACTTGTAGCCACCTGGCCCCAAAACATGGTGATGTTCCTTCTTATCAGCATTTGTCTTATTTTTCACTGGCATTTCCTTGGCTCTCTCAGAAGCCTTGAATTCAACAAATTTAGGCCACTGTGATCTCAACTTATCGTATGCTCCTTCGAATACTGGAGTTTTCTCTTTCGCTATATACTTCGCGTCTAATATTTTCTTGAAGCTCCGGAATGCTTCAGCCATCTTCTTGAGAGCGTACTGTTTGACTCTCCTTCTTCTTTCACGTCCACCCGGAATTTCATTACCATCATCATCCTTCTTGGAGTACTCCGGAGGTAGAATGAAATTTGCCATGAGCTTCCTCCAAAGGTCTTTCTTGGATCTTTTGTCCACAAAACTAGCTCCAAGACATGCCTTCTTTGGCTCGTTCCATTCTTGAACAGCGATCGGGATGGTCTCCCTAATAATCACTCCACATTTATTTACAAATTTTTTTGCATGCTATTTTGGCTCCAACGGTTTGCCATCTGGAGCTACTACATCGATGCTCAGCTTCTGATTCGCATTCAACTTTTGGCTCGGGCCTCGTTTATAAGACGATTTGCTCAATCCGGAGGGCTGAAAAAAGAAAGAGTCGTTAATACATATATGCAAATTCCCTTCGTATCACGAAAAGCTAAATCTATATACCTCGCCATCGGTGTTTGTTTGCAATTGCCGTTTGTCATCGGTGTTTGTTTGCCCTTCGTTGTGAAACATTTCTATCTCCATTCTATCACCGAAAGGGTTCAGAAACGACGAAACATCTTCTTCACGTTCATCTTCTCCGACACCTTCTCGGCCGGCACCTTCTCCGACAGCTACTCCGGGCTCTTCTCGGTCGGCACCTTCTTGAGGCACATACAGGTGCTCACCGCGCATCATGCCCATTATGTATTCTTCAGGTTGGTGTGGGTCATTTTCACCCTCCATGTCTCTTTTAAAGACAGGTAAAACAAGTTAGTGACACATATTTGATCAATAGCCAAAAAAAGGGGCATTAGCTGGGCGTCGATGCGGTGGGGGAAAACCCCCCACCGCATCGATGTCCGGCCAATGCCCCCTTTTAGTACACATATTTGAGCAATAACCATAAAAAAGGGGGCGTTGGTCGGGCGCCGACGCGGTGGGGGAATCCTCCCCCACCGCGTCGGCGCCCGGCCAACGCCCCCTTTTGATACATATATTTGATCAATAACAAAAAAAGGGGCGTTGGCCGGGTGCCGACACGGTGGGGGAAGACCCCTCCCCCCACCGTGTCGTCGCCCGGCCAACGCCCCCATATATATGTAGAAATATCTAACTAACTAAATTTTCTAAATTTCTAACTAAGTAAAATTCCTAAATTCCTAACTAAAAATGCTAAGTAAAAAAAGCTAACTAAAAATGCTAATTTTAAAATCTAACTAAAAAGCTAACTAAAAGTGCTAAGTTAAATATCTAACTACAAAAAATGCTAAGTTAAAAATCTACCTGCGGGCCGGCAGCGTCGGTACGGCCGGCGTGGCGTCGGTAAGCTGAAGGCGCGGGACGGCGATGGCGCAGGCGTGCGCGGCGGTGCTCCTTCTCCTCCACGGACGATGGCGTGGACGGTGGCATGGGCGACGGCGATGGCGCGGGACGGCGACGGCGTGGGACGGCGACGACGCGGGCATGCGCGTCAGCGCTCCTTCTCCTCCACGGACGGCGGCGTGGGCGATGGCGATGGCGTGGGACGGCAAAGGCGTGGGACGGCGACATTGCGCGCGTGCGCGGCGGCGCTCCTTCTCCTCCACGGAAGGCGGCGTGGGCGACGACGATGGCGATGGCGCGGGCGTGCGCGGGCGACGGCACGGGCGTGTGCGGGCAACGGTGTGGGCGTGCGCGATAGCGGCGGCGCCGACGGCACTTTCTCCTCCACGGACGGTGGCACTGGCGCGGGCTACGACGACGGCGGTTCGCTTCCGCCGGAGCTTGGTTTGCGGGCTACGCGCCTTCGTATTCTCTGAATTAGAATGGAGAAGGCAGGGTCGGTACGCGCTATATATACACCGGGACCTTTAGTCCCGGTTGGTAATACGATCCGGGACTAAAGACCCTTTAGTCCTGGTTCGTATTACCAACCAGGACTAAAGGTCCATTTTGGGCGGTTTCCCAAAATCGCGCGCGCAGGGACCTTTAGTCCCGGTTGGTATTACCAACCGGGGCTAAAGGGTGTTTTGAAAATCCTTACAAGTGGCATTTGAAAACTTGAGAGAAAATTCGAATTCAAATTCTGAGAGATCTAAAACTTCAAATCGAGTGATTCAAAGTCCTACAGATCACAAATTTAAATATCTATCCAATGCCACTAGTACCATATTTGTATGATAATCCAATAATTTTACATAATTAAAATACTCCAAATATTCTTATAGAAACTTTGAAAATTCATATCTAAAGATTTACAAATCTAAATTTAGTGAAACCAATTGTATTAGTCTTGTTTTGAATTTATCTACAAAATAATGCTGGTCTTGTTTCCTGAAAACATCTAGAAAAAAATATTCATGAATTGCTCATTTTATTTGTTCATACACTTTGCTAAAATTTGAAATATGCTTAAATGAGGCTATATTTATTACTAAAATGGTTTAGTAATTCATTATATAAGTATTAAACATTATAAACTTTCTCCTTTAGATTTATAAACCCCTAATTTGTATATTCATGAATTGCTCATTTTATTTGTTCATACACTTTGCTAGAATTTGAAATATGCCTAAATAAGGCTATATTGGTTACTAAAATAGCTTAGTAATTCATTATATAAGTATTAAACATTATTAACTTGCTCATTTAGATTTATAAGCCCCTAATTTGTGATGTCATGGTGCAACCAAATATTGGAACAATACATTACATAAAATGTTTAATTAATTATACACATGATTTCTTCGCTTGTGTCCCTTGCTTATGATTGTCGCGTAACCATGGAGCATCTTCACCATTTAACTTTATGCTTGTGTCAGTGTTCACTCTGAAGGGCAGAATTTCACCAAACTGATTATAATCTTGTGACATATCTGTCTTGTCCTCCACTCCCATGATGGTTATTTTCCCTGAAAGAACTATGTGGCGCTTTGGTTCATCACATGATGTATTCGCTTTGGTTTTTTTTCTCGGTTTGCTAGTCATGTCCTTCACATAGAAAACCTGAGCCACATCTTTGGCTAGGACGAATGGTTCATCAAGGTACCCTAGATTGTTGAGATCCACCGTTGTCATTCCGTACTGCTCGTCTAACATTACCCCGCCTCCTGTCATCTTCACTCATTTGCACCGAAACAAAGGAACCTTAAAGGAAGGTCCATAGTCAAGCTCCCATATCTCCTCTATGTAACCATAATATATGTCTGTTTGCCCTTTGCCGGTTACTGCATCAAAGCGGACATCACTGTTTTGGTTGGTGCTCTTTTTATCTTGGGCGACCGTGTAAAATGTATTCGCATTTATCTCGTACCCTTGGAAAGTCAATATAGTCAAAGATGGTAATTTGGCCAGCAAGTACAACTGCTCTTCAACAACATTGTCATTCATGAGACGTTTTCGCAACCAACGCCGAAAGTCGCCATGTGTGCTACCCAGGTTTTTCAGACCATTTTGGCAGTTTGGGTATAAGGACTTTTTGTGATCCTCTAACATGCGATCCAACTTCTCCCTCTCCTTATTAGTTTTGCATTCTCTCTGTGCATCAGCAATGGTCCGATTAAGATCATCAGGGGGCTCATCATGTGCCTCTCCTTCAGCTTCCCCTTCAGATCCCTTTTCAGCTTCCCCTTCAGCTTCTTCCATGAAAGTATCACCATATTCAGGGAACTCAGGATAGTTGTCATCATCCTCTTCTTCTTCATTGTCTTCCATTGTAACCCCTCTTTCTCCGTGCTTAGTACAACAATTGTAGCTGGGCATGAAACCGTGCTGAAGCAGGTGCACGTGAAAGGTTTTCGAGGAAGAGTAATTCTTCTGATTCTTACAAACACTACATGGACAGACAACAAAATCATTCCGCTTGTTCGCATCAGCTATACGGAGGAAACCCTGTAAGCCCCTAATGAACTCGCTTGAGACTCGGCTACCGTACATCCATTGCCGGTTCATCTACATTATTATGTAAGTATATAATAAACCAAATTAGTACAAGAAATGAAGTCACATTGCATATAAATCACACATACTCCCACATTACTCTATAACATTACTCCACAAATCACTCTATTTTCTGGAGCATAAAAAGAACTATGTGCATGAAAAATGAATCTAGAAAATGCCTCATACTTACAAGTTATTATTGCAAAAAATTCTACTCAAAAGTTATTATTGTAAATCACATAAGCTCACAATTACTACCACATTACTCTCTAACATTACTCCACAAATCTCTCTATTTTCTTGAGCATAAAAAGAGCTATGTGCATGAAAAATGAATCTAGAAAATGCCTCATACTTACAAGTTATTGTTGCAAAAAATTCTACTCAAAAGTTATTAGATAAGCTCACAATTACTCCCACATTACTCTCTAACATTACTCCACAAATCCCTCTATTTTCTTGAGCATAAAAAGAGCTATGTGCATGAAAATTTTCTACTCCATACTCATTTTGGTCAACACATAAGTATACCACCTCTACACATATGCAAACTAAGGAATTAATTTAAGCTCAAATCAAATAAACTCCCAAATTAAGGCCACAAATCTCACCACATCTAGAGCATTATATGAGCTAAACTAGCAATTAAAGATGAGAGAGTGAAGTTGCTAACCTTTTGAACCACTTGGATAGATGAAATAACTCAAATTCTTTGACAATTTTTATAAAAAAATTGGGCATGACCTCCCCACTCAAGCAGATCTGTCGGCCACCATTACTGTACTGGCAGGCTCGGGGGAAGAGAAGTGCCATTTTGTAGGCGAAGGCCTTTAGTCCCGGGCCGTGTTAGAGCCCGGGATTAAAGGGTAACCTTTAGTCCCGATCGTTAACACGGGCCGAGACTAAAGGTCGTCGCCTGTGGGGCTCCCGCCGGCCACCCCTTTAGTCTCGGTCCGTGTTAACGACCAGGACTAAAGGTCCATTATGACCCGGGACTGGGTGCTGGCCATACCCAGCGGCACGAACCGGGACTAATGCCCCCTTTAGTCTCGGCCCAAACTGTTTGGAGACTAAAGTGGCCGGATAGAAGCCCCTTTTTCCACTAGTGCAAGTAGCAAAAATTGTTCCCTAGAAAGGATATTAACCTCCGAAAATGTCAAATCAAATGGGTTTCCAAAGGTAACAAAGAACCGCAAAATCTCCCTTTCTTGTTAGCTGACAGTACTGTTGTGATTAAAAATGAGCACAAGACAACAATTAAGCTTGTGTGCAGGTATACAGCATATGATTTGTGCTTCTACATATTACCTATCTCTTGGGAACTATATTTGTTTCAACTGGAATATGGGAAAACTTTACGGGTTTGTCTATGTGTCAGTCGCCTGAGAAATAGTTATTTCTCAGTCACTCAGAAAAGTGCAACCGTAGTTTAAAGAAAAGTGCAACCGCAACGAGTTGCACTTTTCTACGAGAAAAGTGCAACTCATGCGTACCTGTTACTTAGCAAATCCGAAACTTTACACAAGATCGGTTGGAATAACGATAACTTCACCACCAAGTAATGGTCAGCAATTATAGAATTTACAGTTAGAGATTAATGTGAAGAACCAAGTAGTTTAAAATAGGAAAAGAGAGTATAGAAATCAGATACTTGCCTGCAAGCAAATGTGCGAGCACCATTCTTTACCAAGTATTCACCAGATGTCCTCTCAATTTGTTTTTTGACTGGAACTACGATAGTCTTACGCCAGCCTGAGCCTTATCATACCAACAGACCAAAGGGAATTACAGAGTAACTCATTACAAAAAAAATTGGAGGGCAGCAAGAGCTAAGCTAGAGAGAATTCAAGGGGGGTCATAGTGGTTACACCAATTAATAAGAAGAGAGCGAGAGGTGTCACGTTTACATCTGTGAGCCTCCGCCCATAGTTCGACGTCCTCAATACAACTACGGATTACGAGAGGAAGAATTTCATCCACAGCGTTGAAGACTTTGGCGTTGCGTCGCTTCCACATACTCCAAGCGATGGCTGAGTAAATTGTAGCTTCCTCTGGGTTCTGAAGTGAGACCCAAGAATGTCCTCTCTATCAATAGTGGGTTCTGAAGATAGAGGTTAGATGCAAGAGTAAAATACACCCACGGTAACCGTATTTCCCAAGAAAAATCCCTTTAGACACTGTATTCTTGAAACTCGATGTTACGGTCACTGGGTTTGTCATAGCTGCGCAACATGGTCACCGTACACAGTAGCATACGTATTAGTGCCAGGCCTATGCTTCGGTACACCCCTCTCCCCCAAACTCAAAAAGATAATTTGGTCTTTTATTGTTAACTAGCATGGTGGCCCTTGCAAATGCAAGGGCGTCCATTGTTTAATTCTCTTTCTCTAAATCTTAACATTTAAAGTTCTATATATACCAGATAATTTGGTCCAATATTTAATAGTTGTTATTCTTTTATCTTCATCTAAATCTCAAATTTTACTGTTAACTTAGAAATTTACTTTACATGTACATTTTTCTTTCTTTCGGAGAATGTGATAATTGTGTCCGAGTCACGAACATCTATGGTATATAACTGCATACACCATTTTACCTTTTGTGGTCTTATCTCTCATTCTCATGCGATAGAAATCTTTTGAGTTTAAGGTTACACTATGCATTAAAAAATACACATGCTCTCTTTTTTCTAGACATACCACGTGACGTAGTTCATATATATTTGATACCTAGTTAAACATAGTTTATTTATTATATGAAGTGGAATGCTTTTAAGAAAAAACTATTGAAAGGAACTTTTAGAATATTGAATTAGATTATCTTTCTTGAAAGAATTCATTGGTTGTAGATTTTAAATTCCCCATCACTTTTGGCTTGTCTAGCCGATCAACTAATACATGGTTTTATGATTTTCGACTCCCAAGCTATAAAAATGGATTTTTTTAGAATATTTAATATTTATATTAATTATTTTCTTAAAAGAATTTATTGAGTGTAGATCTTAAATTTCCCATCACATTTGGCTTGTCGATCCGATCAAATCTCATAGTACATAGTTTTACGATTTTCGACTCAGCTGTAAGAAAGCCAAATCTATTAGTTGCTGACATCATAGGACATCAGCATATGCATGTGTATGTTAGATTCTCCTTTTTCATTTTTTTTACCACAACGCCATCCCGTGCATGCATGTTTGATTAGGACTCTCGTTTTTTTTCCGTGGCAATTTCCTTACGTTACATGTCGTTACATGTCCGGACTCTTCTTTTTTTTTTCAAACTCTGAACACGACTCAAAATATTAACCATGCATGTCAAACAACTCTACAGACCGTGTCAGCCCACGTTTTTATCTGGTTTGGATCCTATACCGTGTCAAATCAGTTTCAAACCGGACTATGGTACACAATTACGTGATAGTTAACCTATTGATAATCTTAGCCGTAAAATTTAGATCCAACTGCCAAAATAATTAGGATGATGTGGTTTAACGTGGTGTCTCTATTTTACATAGTTTTACGATTTTCGACTCAGCTGTAAGAAAGCCAAATCTATTAGTTGCTGACATCATAGGACATCAGCATATGCATGTGTATGTTAGATTCTCCTTTTTCATTTTTTTTACCACAACGCCATCCCGTGCATGCATGTTTGATTAGGACTCTCGTTTTTTTTCCGTGGCAATTTCCTTACGTTACATGTCGTTACATGTCCGGACTCTTCTTATTTTTTTTTTCAAACTCTGAACACGACTCAAAATATTAACCATGCATGTCAAACAACTCTACGGACCGTGTCAGCCCACGTTTTTATCTGGTTTGGATCCTATACCGTGTCAAATCAGTTTCAAACCGGACTATGGTACACAATTACGTGATAGTTAACCTATTGATAATCTTAGCCGTAAAATTTAGATCCAACTGCCAAAATAATTAGGATGATGTGGTTTAACGTGGTATCTCTATTTTAGAACCCCGTATTGTGCTTTTAGTATATACTAGACTAGATAGATACTAGACTAGACTAGACTAGACTAGATAGACTAGATTACTCCTTAATTTCGTTTTAATTAGATTGGGCTGCTGCCTGCTGAGATCCGAACCCAAGCCCGTATTGCCTACACATACCCACGTATACAAGAGAAAATAGACATGAGCGCAATTCAGGTTTTGTAGCGTAAAAGAAGCCGATTCAGTGTTAAGTTTTTACATCGAGAGATACGTGCGCACGAAAAAAAACGCGACGCACAAATCCCTCTTCACGTTCGTAGACACAGTAGACTAGATTAGACAGTGGGCGCCGCACGTACGGGCGTTCCGCGGTACACCGGACTGATCCTACGTAAGTAACGAACGAACTACGCTACAAGAAAATCTCTGAAGTTAATCCGCCGCCACCTCCCGCTCCGACGGCATCGCCGCCGGCGTGCACGCACGCGAGGCGCGCAATCCGGCCTACGTTCAGTTCAGGCCTCAGGGGGTCTTGGCCGAGAAGGAGACGCGGCCGAAGCCCCAGTGGCCCGTCCTGTACATCTCCTCCAGCCACTCCAGCTCCGCCTCGTGATCATCGCCGCCTCCGGCCGCGACAACCAGATCGCCTCCCGTCGTCGCCATTGTCTCCACGTCGCCGCCGACGCCGGGCACCTCCTTCTCCACGCCCTTCGCGCGGATGCCGTCGGCGTCGCATTCGCCGGTCGCGGCGGCCACGTCGCGCACCCGCTTCCCACGCAGCAGCGCCCGCCTCCGCCTCCTGACCAAGCGCCTGCCGACGACGAGCGGCGCCCTGACGAGGGCGAGGCCCAGCAGGCCGACCACCGCGCAAGGGCAGCACCCGAGCGCCACGCAGTCCGCCACCGCCACCGCCGCGCACGACCGGCACCTGCACCCCGCCGCCGTCGGCTCCTCCTCGCCGCGGCAGGCTTCGAACCTGCGACGCGCCGGCGCCACCTCACCTTCCTCATGCTGCACCCGAGCCCGGCCAATCATGGCAGACGAACCCAATAAAATCTGTTTATGGTCAGCTAGCTAAAAAGCCCGGGGAACCGCACCGGCAACGGAGGAAATGGCCATGATCGTGACACTGACACGAGAGCGGAGCACTTTGTAGCTAGAATGTAGGTAGGCTTCGGGTAAAGAAGAGTGAGATACGCGTGCACTGCGTCCTGCAGGCCGGTCAGTTAACTTTCTCACCGGCACCCATTCTTCAGCTCAGAGCTGTAAAAATGGCAGGCGATTTCATCTCGATTCTGGCCTGCCTGCCCATACACTCTCGCTGTCTCGCATCTCTTCTCCCCTGCAACTTCAACAGATCAGATCAAAGCACCAAAGAGGCAACGCGAAAATTTACTCTCCCGATCGCTGCTGACTCTGTAGTCCGTAGAGAGTGAGATCGATGGAGAGAGAAAAGGACGATACGGCTGTACATACACGAAGGGGTGCTGCGTTCGATTTCGCGAGGACAGGTAGCTACAGTGCTCCAAAACCGCAACCTGCTGCGCGCTTTTGCTCCCACGCATTCGGGCCGTAGCTAGCGTGGGCGCCGCGCGCGAGTTAACGCCGTCCAGGCCGCCATTTTTGTGCAAGGCGGCCGTGCGTTCTGAATCCTGACCATTGCCAGGATTCAGTGTAGAGACGGCAACTGCCAACTGTAGCTGCCAATACACCGCCGATCCCCTGTCTGATCCTCTTGTATTTCCTACCTTTCCTTTCATCACATGCAGCATGGGGCCCTGCGTGCATGCAGCATGAGAGTGAAGAAGAGATTTCAGAGGCCTCTGTGAGAAGTACTACGTTGGTCAGAAGATGACAAGTGTGCAAGCACTGGTCTGGCCCTGTCGCTGTTGAAGCAATCATGGACAGAATGCATGGGCGCCTAGCAAAACAAACGCTAGAGACACATCCCCGTACATGTTATCCGGTTCTGGCCGGTGCATATCCGCCTAAACAAGTGTGTGCTAGTATATTGCATTTCTTTCATTCTTACTCCACGATCTTGTTGACAAAGTATATCAATCTTGATTTGGCCTAAAGAAAACAATATTGCTATTGGCCTATTGCTAGCTAAGCAGCAAAGAGGAATGCTATCAGGCAGAGGGTTCACTGTTTAGATCCATGGAGCTGGTGGCACAGGGAATTCGTTGTGCACTAAACCTAACTACTGGAATGGAATCTGATGCCAAATCACGGTCTTTGTGCGAGTGCGTCAATTCAGATCCGTCAAACCAAGCTTTGTTTAGGCGGACTACATAGCTGCAAGCTCATAGTAAGCTCGCGGATTCTTCACGATAATAATATATTTATTTTATAAAGAAATAGGCTTATGGATGCTTGGTATAATAATGCATGTAAACTTCATGATGTGATGCATTCACGATACAGAGGTTGGCCTATTGTCTAGCGAAAATGTTTTGTTAATTCTTAGTCGGCTGATAGTTTCACGGCCGCTGAATCCAGTTTTGTGATACATCTAACATTTAGCCTTTGATTAAACTCTGAGAACACTGTATTTTGTCTATAGATGAGCAAATTGGAGCATGATGAATATCCATGAATGATGTTGCTTTTCAATAAAGCGACTCTCCTTGTACATTGCATTTTATCAATTCGTGCACATAGTGGCTACACACTTGTGCCATTTGCAACGACTGGGCACAAGGAACTCTTCATGACAACATATTCTCGGGGTGAAGCAGGCAGCCAAGGAGTGCTTTTACCTGAAAGGGATGGCGGTGTAGCATTATTGAAATCAATAATCCTACACATACGGTGTGGATCTACGGAAACCGGCTAACAGATCCAACGTGTCATCCAAGCAAAATTCAATTGTGGAAAAGAGAAAAAAAAAGATGGAAACTGATTTTGCACCAACAGTTATTCTCAACCTTTCAGTTATTCAGTAACAGCCACCGTCCCGTAAGTGTAACATCTAGTATATACTAAAAGCACAATACGGGGTTCTAAAATAGAGATACCACGTTAAACCACATCATCCTAATTATTTTGGCAGTTGGATCTAAATTTTACGGCTAAGATTATCAATAGGTTAACTATCACGTAATTGTGTACCATAGTCCGGTTTGAAACTGATTTGACACGGTATAGGATCCAAACCAGATAAAAACGTGGGCTGACACGGTCCGTAGAGTTGTTTGACATGCATGGTTAATATTTTGAGTCGTGTTCAGAGTTTGAAAAAAAAAAAGAAGAGTCCGGACATGTAACGACATGTAACGTAAGGAAATTGCCACGGGAAAAAAACGAGAGTCCTAATCAAACATGCATGCACGGGATGGCGTTGTGGTAAAAAAAATGAAAAAGGAGAATCTAACATACACATGCATATGCTGATGTCCTATGATGTCAGCAACTAATAGATTTGGCTTTCTTACAGCTGAGTCGAAAATCGTAAAACTATGTAAAATAGAGACACCACGTTAAACCACATCATCCTAATTATTTTGGCAGTTGGATCTAAATTTTACGGCTAAGATTATCAATAGGTTAACTATCACGTAATTGTGTACCATAGTCCGGTTTGAAACTGATTTGACACGGTATAGGATCCAAACCAGATAAAAACGTGGGCTGACACGGTCTGTAGAGTTGTTTGACATGCATGGTTAATATTTTGAGTCGTGTTCAGAGTTTGAAAAAAAAAGAAGAGTCCGGACATGTAACGACATGTAACGTAAGGAAATTGCCACGGAAAAAAAACGAGAGTCCTAATCAAACATGCATGCACGGGATGGCGTTGTGGTAAAAAAAATGAAAAAGGAGAATCTAACATACACATGCATATGCTGATGTCCTATGATGTCAGCAACTAATAGATTTGGCTTTCTTACAGCTGAGTCGAAAATCGTAAAACTATGTACTATGAGATTTGATCGGATCGACAAGCCAAATGTGATGGGAAATTTAAGATCTACACTCAATAAATTCTTTTAAGAAAATAATTAATATAAATATTAAATATTCTAAAAAAATCCATTTTTATAGCTTGGGAGTCGAAAATCATAAAACCATGTATTAGTTGATCGGCTAGACAAGCCAAAAGTGATGGGGAATTTAAAATCTACAACCAATGAATTCTTTCAAGAAAGATAATCTAATTCAATATTCTAAAAGTTCCTTTCAATAGTTTTTTCTTAAAAGCATTCCACTTCATATAATAAATAAACTATGTTTAACTAGGTATCAAATATATATGAACTACGTCACGTGGTATGTCTAGAAAAAAGAGAGCATGTGTATTTTTTAATGCATAGTGTAACCTTAAACTCAAAAGATTTCTATCGCATGAGAATGAGAGATAAGACCACAAAAGGTAAAATGGTGTATGCAGTTATATACCATAGATGTTCGTGACTCGGACACAATTATCACATTCTCCGAAAGAAAGAAAAATGTACATGTAAAGTAAATTTCTAAGTTAACAGTAAAATTTGAGATTTAGATGAAGATAAAAGAATAACAACTATTAAATATTGGACCAAATTATCTGGTATATATAGAACTTTAAATGTTAAGATTTAGAGAAAGAGAATTAAACAATGGACGCCCTTGCATTTGCAAGGGCCACCATGCTAGTTAATACAATAATCCTATACTTACGGGTGCATCTACGAAATGGGGCTTACATATCTAACGTGTCATCCATGCTTAAATCAATTGTGGGAAAGTAAATCAATTGCAGTTACCGAAATACCTAAAATAACATTATTTTACTACCCAAATTCATTCAACAAAAAATATATTAAGATATTCAAGATTGGAATAAATACATAGCTGCTCTAAAGGCTCGGGTGGTTAGCTCCATGGTTCTTGAAACGAGAATATCACTAGTTAACTCTGTCCATATCATCACTATCTTTTCCCCCTATTTTAGCAGCCAAAAATTGCGAGGAGTCGACCTCACACATTCTCTAGAGCGCCTTTCCACCACCTCAAACAAAAATTGCACACTAGCCTATTTGACCTTACTTTATGTTTAAATTTAATTTCCCCCTTTTTAGCGGTATGAAGGTTTCTTGGGGGGGGTGGATGAAATTTTTGGTCGGTTACCGGAAATACATATCGGGAAAAAACCTGTACCAAACACCTCGAGCATAGGTGATGTACAAAGTTAAAACTAATATTTTGAGTTGGCACCGTATATACGAGGTTTACAATAAGAAAGGCAGAACAGGCGACAACCGAATTGTGAGTTTAGCGAATATCCTAATAGATTCAGCAGATGGACACATGGAAGCATCGACCTCGACCGTGTATTGTGCGTTGTAGCCGTGTAGCACGTAACTGATGCGACCCGCATTGGCAAGCAAGAATCGAAGTGAAAACGCTAGAGAAAACCGGACATGCTACTTTCCAGTGAGTGCATTTCCTCTGTTGTTGCATTTCGATGAACCCATAGCAGATATAATTCCGCCGTCTTATTTAAGAGAATATAAAACTAATTACTGTACATTTTTGTTTTGCGGTTTAAACATGTAATTACAACCTATTCTACTTCACAGCTATATTCTCACAGTCACAACAAATTTCATCTTTACATTTGTTGTTGGTGACAGGTTCTATTCACACTGAAATTTACACGAACAGGGCACTGGACAGTGGACACCACGTAAGCCAACCTGCACATACGCCACGGCTGCGTGCGCCGCGCGAGCCGTACTTCAACTTCAGGCCACCGCCCGCATCTCCACCGCCGGCACCACGGTCGCCGTCACGGCCGCCGGCGCCGCGGCCTCCAACTTGGCGACGCCGTGGTCGTACCCGCCGCCCTCGAGGTCGTCGTCGTAGTAGGCGACGCGGTCCCTGCGCGGGCGCGGGCGGAGGTGCTTCTTGGTGCAGACCTGCCCGACGAGGCACGAGATCACCAGCAGCGCCGCGATCACCCCCAGCACCACGAATACCGGCGTGTACGACCCGCCGCCGCCGGCAGTCTCCGCGCTCTGCTGCAGCGGTCGCGTCTGGATGATGATGCCCGTCCCCGTCCCCGCTGCAGACGACGACATCGTTGCGGCTGGTTCGACGGGAGAGAGGTCAGGTCCGGCGATCGATCGAGGACGCGCGGTTCAGAGGGTACTTATCGATTTTGTGTAATGTGCTTGGAGTGAGCTTAGAAGCTGGGTTTAGTTCGACACTTGACGAGCTCTGCAAGTCTTCTCCTCGATCGATGTTTGCCGTGGCAAAGCTAAGGATAAAGGATCTACCTTGCGCTCCGTGTCACGGCCGTGTTCATTCCTTCCATGGCAGGGAATAGGTTTCGGCTGCGGTCTCGTCGCGCAAGTTACCCTCGCAAGATTCTTTATTCCGATGCTGGGGTTTTGCAATGCTAGATGTCGTCCTGTCCTTTTCTTTCGCATGAATTGGTTCTTATTTAGATGCGTGGATCGGTTCTTCAGGTCTTCAGGAGACGTGCCAAAACTGAACAAACTACAGTAAGAGCAGAGGCGGGAGGAATATTTCCTCTGCGTTGTGGCGAACGCACCTCACATACTCGCATTGGTTTGCTATGTAACACAGCTTCTTGTCTAAATCCGATACTGCCTTTTCTCTCTTCAAATCTGCCAGATCAAAGCCATTACTAATGTGATGACAAACAGACATAAACCTTTAATCCCCTTTGGTCAATCAAGGACATAAACGAAATATCACCATTTTCATTTTATTTTTGCCTCAAGGAAGGTAAAAACGAGGTATTACCACGAACTAGCGGGGCAAAAGCAATATGTCAAACTGAGTGGCAAAAGCAAAATGTGCAAATACCAGTATGGCAAAAACAAAATTTTCCCCTATAAGAACTTCGTCTACGGTGCTGGTCAGCTCGATTGCTGCGACAAAAGGTTAGCACACTAAGTGATTAAGCTAGACTTGAGAAAAGCGTTTGGCTCTTTTTTTTTTGATAAAAAGCAATTTATTACTTAAGAGTCATTACATCCGGTCTCTGCATAACTGAGATGCACACAGCTAAAATCCAAAGTCGACCAAAGAAAAATAAAAAGGCAAAAGCAATTGCAATCTCGCCTACACTGAAACCCCAATTCGTAAGCTATGCGGCTATTTATATTGGAAAAAAAGTATTCATCACCGTAGCCTCCAAACGTGCATCCGTAAATAGGTCTCGATCATCCACCGTAAATAGCGTTTGGCTCTCTTAGCAGATTTTATCTTATATTCTTGCCCACAATGGCTTTTCCCTAGGTGGAACTTCCCGATCTCATACATTCTCACAGCTAGTAGAACAATCATTCTTCCTTTGCCTTTCGATTAGTTGGGGGAATCGTCTGCCCTAAGAGAACCCTGTATCCCCATACCAATTCATTATTGTTGTCGATCTCGTAATCCTCTCACCCTCAAGGCCTCAATTGCTCTCACCTCATAGTCCCCAACTTTGAGTGACATATCCTGCAATATGTCGTCGATACCCTAATTCTCGTCCGTGCCTCTCCTGGCACGGCTACTCACTACATACAATCCTTGACAATTAACTTTGCGTCTGCAACTAGTCTTGCTATTAGCTATGACAAAACAATTTTAATCTGTGAAATGTTCTCATGTCATGGCAAACACCCTCGACACATCCATATTTTCTTTCTCTCAAACATAACATGGCAACCCTCCATCTCCCCCGACAAACTCCTTAGCTATGTGTTCCTTTATTCAAATTTCTCTAAGCAAAGGATCTACAGACACGTCGGGGCCAAGATGGGTCGAGCGGGCTTGGAGGTCCCGGTCATTGCAGCAGGGGCACCAACACCACGGGGGCAGCATCTCACAGCAGTAGAACGTCAACGCGCTCAAACCGCCAGGCCACCGCGACACCTCGCTGCCGCACGACCGCCGGAGATCCGCACCTCTGTCTCCCGCAGGAAAGGGCACCCCCGCGAGTAG
The DNA here is from genome assembly GCA_007115705.1 of Dactylis glomerata. Lineage (NCBI taxonomy): Eukaryota > Viridiplantae > Streptophyta > Magnoliopsida > Poales > Poaceae > Dactylis > Dactylis glomerata. The sequence goes on from QXEO01000118.1 coordinate 2,062,100, forward strand.
AGAAATCCTCACTGCCGTCTGGCTTCGCCCTGCGGGTCCTCCAGCGGAAGCGGGAGAAGAGGGAGAGAGGTGGGGAAGCCTCTAGGGCTGGCAGCGATGAGTACCCTCTATGCCGCCTGGGAGAGGCGACACGGGGGTTATGGTTTTTTTTCGAGGCAGACAATTTTCGTATAGACGACGTGTACCTTGGCTTGTGCCATACTTTACTTGGGCTGCTAGTACAAAATTCAAAGTTTCAAAAACTGGAGCGGGCGAGTGCAAACTGCCCCCAAACTGCCAGCGGGCCCCACAGCTCGCGCAATCGTCACCATCGGACACCGCGCTGCCTTCTCCTGAATCACTGCCCACTTTCCCTCCCAAGCCCAGCGGCAAAACCAAAACTCAAACCCACAAGCAGCGGCGGCGGCGGTGTCCACGCTAGATCCAGTCCACCGCGGCAGCATTGTGTTCCTCTCCGGAGCGCAGGCGCGTCTGGATCGTTGGCAGCAGGGAGCACTACAAGAAAACCGGTCTATTGCGACATAATCTATCGCTACGGTTTTTTTTCGTTGCGATGTAGTACAAAATTACCACAAATTCTCCGGTCGTGGTGATAGGCCGCTCATATTTCCACGACTGTTCTTGGTCGCGATACATTGTCAAATTTGTTGCGGTAGAGGCCGCCTATTGCAACGATCTGCATCACGTTGGAATACAATCGCGTTTTAGCGACAAATAAGCTCCGTTGCGCGAGGTAGCAATTTTTGTTGCCTTAGAGGCTAGTTCTTCCAACGTAATAAGTATGCGTGGTAAATATCATATGTTTTTCGCCTCAAATTTATCCTGCGGCAATAACTATTGTTTACTGCGACAATTTGGGCCGTATGGTAATAGGTTGACCTTAATGCAACAATCACCAGGTGCTGCGAAAACGAACAAGTTTTTTGGAACGAGAAAGTTCATAGCATAGCTAACGGGCCTCCTGGGCCGTGGCCCTTGATTAATATTGCAATTTTCTTAGGACAACAATTCATTTATGGTCCAGTATCACCAATATTCGGTGAGCCGATATTTTTTCCAAGTTTACCTTAAACAGACCTCCTGGGCCTTGGCACCCGAGCCTAATTGAAATTTATGTCGGGATACGTGTTCATGTATGGTCCAGTATATATCTTCATTTTTGTCACCTTTTTTTGACATAAAATAACTTTCAGAGTTATTTACTATATCAACCAGCTGAACCTTTGTAGTTCCGAACAACTGTAATTCTGAAGCACTTAGCATTTACTTGTGTTGCAAAAAGTGACAGTACTGAATAATCAATCAAGAACTCATGTAAGACGCAAATTTCACTTGAACATTTAGCATCGCAATTCATAATTACTTGACACTGAAACTCTGGACCTTTTAAACTCAAATTATATTATTACACGATCTTTCAAGCACATAAATGTGTCCATGATCATGGCAAAACCTTTAAGCCAAATAGTGCACAGACAGCCTACTAAATGAATCCTAGGTCATCATCGGATTCATCTTGTACCAAAGGAGCAACATGGCCATCATTTACGTAAGCCTCATCATCATCCGTATCAGCATCATATTCCACTTGATCTTCGTCAAACTCAGCAGGCCTTATACTTTGTATGACTGAAACATCAACGCTGGTTCCTTCATCATCATTTCTGCACCAACTAGTCATCTCGTCAGGTAGATTAAATTCTGGAACTGTAATTCCTGCATCGACGACATCCTGTACATCTGCTTCAGCACGTTCACTTCCTTCTGCAGCATCATCAACGTTTGCACCATTTAAAACAGAAGGAGCAAACAAATTGCGTGGATTCATTTTAATAGCACTTGCCCAATTAGGGTTCTTCACATCTCTCACGTAGAAAACCTGTTCAGCTTGGATGCCTAGAATGTAAGGGTCTTCCTTGAATCGGTGTATAGTAGTGTCAAGGTCAATAATTCCATATCTGTCCTTCTTATATCCCTTACTCTGATTTCTATTGGCAGTAGGCACGTCGAACCAGTCACACTGCAATAGAACAACCTCCTTATCAGGAGGAAAGTCAAGAAATATGATTTTCTTTATCACCCCATAGTGATCAGTACTGCCATTGCCTTCTTGCACATTGACTACGACGCCACTATTCTGGGTACTCAAATCCTGCTCTATATAGGCATTTCGAAAGTAATATCCATTCAGTACTGTACGGTTGTACACACGAGCAATTTGATCAGGCCCTTTAGCTAGTGCATACAACAGTTTGCTGACCTTCCCATCTTTATGGAGTTGTGTGATCTGTTTCATGGAATAGAATGTGTGTGAGCGTAATGTAGACAAATTTTTTTTACTAGTAATTCCCCCGTGCTATCTGAAGTTATGAACATGAAGGAGAGGTAGGTTTAAACCAAAATGTGAAAGTAAGTTACCCGTCTCTCGAACCAGCCAACAAATTCTTCCTTGTGTTTCTTTTTAGGATTAGGACAATTGTTCCTTTTGAGCTCCTCAATATGTTTCCTTCAAAAAATAATGATGGTTACTTCATCACCAAAGTATTAATGCATGTCATGAAATGAAACAAAAAACATAAGTATCCTTACTCAATCCATGGCTCGGTTTCCAAGCAGTTTGTTATGATGTAGTGCCTCATTTGATTAATACCTTCCAAAGAGACTAATTCACGGGAAAAACCTTTCTTGGAGTAATCAACTGTACCCATTATGGTAATCCCTGTTGGTGGTTCATCTGTACCTCCATCAGCATGGCGTTCGGACTGACTTAGTTTTGTAGGCATGCCTTGAACGAATCGACTGCAGAACGTCATGCACTCTTCAAGTATGTACCCCTCTGCAATCGAACCTTCTGGGTGAGCCTTGTTACGCACATATCCCTTCAGCGTACGCAGGTATCGCTCAACCGGATACATCCATCTGTACTGTACAGGCCCTCCCAACTTTGCTTCTTTAGCTAGATGAATTGGGAGATGCATCATAATATCAAAGAAAGCTGGTGGAAATATCATCTCTAGCTGACATAGAATTTCTGCGATTTGCTTGTCCAAATTCTCCAAATCTTCATCCCTTAACTCCTTGGAGCATAAATCAGAAAAGAATTTACTAAGCTGAAGCAATGGGATAAGGACATTCTCTGGCAGAAGCTTGCGCAACGCAATAGGAAGAAGTTTCTGTAATATAACATGGCAGTCATGAGTTTTGAGTCCAATAAACTTGCACTGCTCGAGGACCACACATCGCTTAATGTGTGAAGCATAGCCATCAGGCATCCGTATGCTCTGCAGAAACCTGAGGAGCATCATCTTCTCTTCCTTTTTTAAAGCATACACGGCTTTCTTAAAATTGTACTTACCCTTACCGGTGGGCATTGCATGCTGATCCACCCTAATTTTCAAGTCCTCCAAATCAAGACGAGCCTTCGCACCATCCTTTGATTTCCCATCCATGTCAAGCAATGTCCCCAGAATGCTGTCACAAATGTTCTTCTCGATGTGCATAACATCCAAATTGTGCCTCACGAGCAAGTGCCTCCAATACGGCAGCTGGAAAAACACACTTTTCTTCCGCCAATTGTGCCAGGGATTAGTTTCCGGTCGCTTTCTCTTATTTGACCGCCCTAATGGTGCGTGCTGAATGCTATATAGCTCCTGTAGAACTTCTATGCCCGTAAGTGGCACCGGGGGATCTCTAGTATCTGTGTTGTTGTTGAACATACACTTGTTTCGACGCCATTTGTGGTATTTATTTAGAAAATGTCGGTGTCCCATGTAGCAATGCTTTCTACCATAGTTGAGCCATAAGTAATCTGTATGCTTGTGGCAGTAAGGGCATGCTAGCTTGCCTTTTGTGCTCCAACCACTCAGCATTGCGTAAGCCGGGTAGTCATTGATGGTCCACAACACGCATGCATACAACGTGAAATTTTCCTCAGTTGCAGCATCATATGCTTCAGCACCATCCTCCCATAGAACTAACAGTTCATCAATCAAAGGCTGCAAGTACACATCAATGTTATTTCCTGCTGACTTTGGTCCTGGAATAATCATCGACATTATCCAGTTCTGTTGTTTCATACACATCCAGGGTGGCAAGTTATATGGGATCAAAATGACTGGCCATGTAGTGTGTGATATACTCATGAGCCCAAAGGGGTTGAATCCATCCGAAGCAAGGCCAAGCCGAACACTGCGAGCATCTTTTGCGAATTCTTTTTCACTATATTTTTCATCAAGGTGTTTCCAGGCCTTCGAATCTGCAGGATGCCTCATTACGCCATCATCGGTACGTTTCTCCTTATGCCATTTCATATCAGTTGACATATCTTTTGTCATGTACAGCCTTTGCAGTCTTTTAATGAGTGGGAAATACCATAGAACTTTCCGTGGCACTGGATTCTTTGATTTACCGCTCGATGAATCGTCTTTGTCTACGGTTCGACTAGGTTTCCATCGAGACGTATGACAGACAGGGCATTCTTGGGCATCAGCATGTTCATTACGGAATAGCACACAATCATTTTCACACGCGTGTATCTTCTTGTAATCCAGACCAAGCTCTCGGATGACCTTCCTTACTTCTGCAAGATTTTTAGGGATGCAGTGACCCTTTGGCATCAACTCCTTGAACAGCTGGAGCATTAAGTCACATGCTCTATTGGTCATCCCAGACACGCACTTGATTTGGTAAAGCTTCACAATGAAAGATATCTTTGTGACCTCCTCACAACCTGGGTACAACCCTGTTTTTCCCTCTTCCAATAGTTGGTAGAACGCCTTGGCTGATGCATTTGGCTCCTGTTTATTTCCATCACCGCCGGTGTCTCCTGCATTATTTCCCACTTTTGTGCCCCTTACGAGAGTTTGGAGCATGTCACATATCCCAGCACCATCATCTGCAGCGTTTTCATCATCTGAATCTTCAGCCATGTTGTCCTCATCGGGTTGTTCACCATGGTATATCCAGTTAGTGTAGGTCGGATCCATCCCATTCCGAAGCAAGTGCATATGGACATCCTTTCTCTTTCTCTGAGCATTATTCAGACATTTCATATACGGGCAAGGGATTCTTGAGTCCTGGTGAGCACCATCGAAACAAAATTCCAAGAAACTCTTGATGCCACTTTGCCACTCCAGAGACTCTCTATCCTTTTCATCCAGCTCTTGTCTCGTGACATTATTCCTTATCTCCTTGCAGCCGGTCTTGTTAAGAATAAAATAGCAGCAGCATTAGTTTACAAGTAAGTATTTCCAAACAACAGATACATGAGAGCGACACTCATATGTGAACCTAAGCAGCTAGACTATCTGACAGCAATAGCAATCGCCATTGACTAATCTATACGTCCAGTTTTAATCGACGCGAGCTAACGCAGAGCACGTGAGCAATTTGGCTGGTGCTGTCGTCAATTAAAGGGGGACAGAGGTAGTACATCTATATTGGTGCAAACCTTGTAATTTTGTCTGACGAGCGGCGGAGGGAGCAGAGATAGATTGAGTACAAGTCGGCAGGGCAACCGTTTACGCTGATCCAATTCGGATGGCGGCGAGGTCGCGGTGGCGGATTGGTCGGTCACACATTGCCGATACGGCGGCGACGTCGTCTGGGGGCAGGGCGGATAGGGCGGCGGCGTCGTGTGGGGGCAGGGCAGTTTCGGCGGAGACCTGGCGGAGCTACGTAGGCCTTTCGCTCGGCCCATGGCCCACCCCAAGATTGGGCCCAAATTTGGTGGCGCGCCCGTAGCAGGCGATGTGGACGTGGAGATTAGTCCCACCTCGCTAACTGACTGGTAGATCGACCAGCTTATATACCCGGCTGAGAGTGAGCCATCGAGCTCCTCTCAACTGATACCATATACGCTGGCCGTTCTGCCCTGTGGGTCCAATCCTGGAGTCCCTCACATACTCCAGTGATTTGGCGGGCAATTTTTTTCTGCTTTCTTTTGTTATTTTTTAAATAAATCTAATTTGCCTCAAGTTTGTGATACATGCCAACAACCAAGCAACATATGCCAACCTGGTGGTCGTCAGAACAATAGCTTCAGAGTCGTCGTCACAGATGATGAATTCATGAATGGTCAAGTAAGTTTAATATTGCAAATTTTTAAGGTTTAATTTATCTTTAATGTTATGATTAACTTAATAACATCCTGCGGTATGTTGCAGGAACACTCCAGTTTGGCTGCAGCTATGGGGGAGAAAGAGGGAAGCTGATCGGTTACAGTGACAGCGACATGGCCAGCGACGTGGACTCACGCAAGAGCACCACTGGAGTACTGTTCTTCCTCGGCAACAACCCCATCAGCTGGCAGTCCCAGAAACAGAAGGTGGTGGCGCTCTCAACCTGTGAAGCAGAATACATTGCAGCCACCACTGGAGCTTACTAAAATAATGTAAGCATGACAGGGATTAGGGGGCGAATGTTAGCATAAACCCTGTCATTGCACTTTTCAGTTTCAGTTAGTTTCAGTGTACTGTAGCTGTTCAGACTGGTTTTCGACAACAGTCTGAATCTCGTCAGGTTTAGGTGTCCATTTCTTCAGAGTAGTTAGATGGGCCTGGTCGTTGCTTGTAATGGATTCAATATTTTTTCAATTTTATCCGTATTAGACACGGAATTTCAGGGCATTCGACAGCTATTTCTTCATTGTGGAATTTGTTAAGCAACGCGAGATGAACAACATCGCAGCTTCTATGTTCGAAGAATTACAACTAGCAGCACGACAATATCAGGGAATTCGACAATCTAATATAGTCTTAACACGTTTTTTAATTGTAGCAACGGGGCTGCATCCATAGTTGGACAGAGAAACCATCATCACTGGCTTCCTAGTTCAGACCAATTTCAGGCACATGGGTAGCAAACAAGTAAAGCCCTTCAGTCCCCAGGTAGAGCAAGAACAGCATCTTGTCACCAATCTTGAGATGATTTTCCTTCGTCATGAACTCTTTCCATCCGCTGACACACATACGACCATCAAGCTCAGAAATTGTATATGTAGATGTCACCTCTGTTTTCGGGTGACAACAAATTGTGATGGTACCAGATTTTTCCATTGTTTCAGGAATCAAACGGCTTGAGATTTTCTGTTGCATGCAAAGATTTAAAGTCAAGAGAACATCTAGCGGAAAATAAACATGTTAAAATACAGGAAAATAGAATTAGTGTACAATATATATATATGGCCTCACATAGTACTTTGTGCATAAGAGAAGATGTGTTCTTAATGATTACCACATGTTTATTGAAGTTCACGCTGTTTGTCCAGTTTAGAGTATGCAGCACACCGAAAACCAATTCTCCTTCCTCATACTCTCCAGCTCTGTGGAACAGAACAAGGTAATCCAAGTTTTCAACTGTGTTGATCACCGTCTCCATCATCCTCCAATTAATCATGGTCCCATCAGTGCTAGAGAGTGAGTCAACAATGGGACGCCTCTCAGGGGACATCAGGTAGTATGCTGTGTATAAATTTAATACAGCTGAAATTAGTGGAGTACACATGTCGCAACCAAGTAATATAGTCATGGATATGTGCACAACATAAATTTGTTGAATTAAGTACGAAACTTACATGGATGGATGATTGGGTCATTTCCAGTTATGACCTCAGTTTGCTTGGTACGTGTGTCAGTCTTGAATATTAGCTCCATACCAACCTTAAATTGGTAAACTCTGCCTAATTCTTTCCAAGATTCTCCATTCACATAGGTTATCCCATCAATACTGGTAAGCTCAACATGGAATGAAAAATCTTCCTTGGTTTTCATAGTAGTTTGAAAACTTGTGTTCTCGAATGGCAGAACAGCATGCATGTCTAGGAAATATTTTCTCATGTAGCAAGGGATCACCTGATGAAGAGTATGCAATTTATTACATTATGAGCCAGTACAAAATTTGACTTACTAGAAGTAGATACATATTATATATCCTAGCTAGAAGAGTATGCAATTTATAACTGTTTGTACTTATTCCTATAATTGGACACTGAAGCAACTGCCCTTTACTGCAAAAGACCTGAACATGCACTCATAGTTTCAGATAGGTACCTTGAAGTATCAAAATTACATGTTGGTACTGGAAAAAAAAAACACGTGCATGACTAATACAGATCACACTCACAACCTTTTTGATAGCTAGATCTGCTATGTATATTACATGAATGATTAACACATGACACAATGAGTACTAACACTGTTAGATCTGATACGTATATTACATGTGAATAACCACAAATAAATCAAATCAGGCCCATGTGTAGTTGAGTATGTTAGATGCATTACCGTCTTCTCCTCAAATCCCTCTACAAGGATTTTGAAAGGTGGATAGACAATTCTAAAAAATATGAAACCAGGTCTCATAGTCTTATAATGTCATCTACTAATCATATGAACTAATAAAGAAGGTGTAGGTACCATGGAACAAACAAAACCATGTGAGGACTCTCATATCTCAGACACCGCCGCATGAAATCCAAGGATCCAAGCCGTTTGCTATGAACTGTGAATCATGAAATGGACCAAATTAAACAGTTTGGTATAATAGCTTCATATTGGAGAAAATAAGAAGGATCCAACCTTTAGTGTTCCAACTTTCATGTTCTGAACAATGTTTGAATCATGGTCAAACCTAGGGTTGACTAAATTTGAAAGGTGGATAGACAATTCTAAAAAATATGAAACCAGGTCTCATAGTATTATAATGTCATCTACTAACCATATGAACTAATAAAGAAGGTGTAGGTACCATGGAACAAACAAAACCATGTGAAGACTCTCATATCTCAGACACCGCCGCATGAAATCCAAGGATCCAAGCCGTTTGCTATGAACTGTGAATCATGAAATGGACCAAACAGTTTGGTATAATAGCTTCATATTGGAGTAAATAAGAAGGATCTAAGCTTAGTGTTCCAAATTTCATGTTCCTAACAATGTTTGAATCATGGTCAAACCTAGGGTTGACTAAATTTGAAAGGTGGATAGACAATTCTAAAAAATTCAAAAAAATTTGAAACCAGGTCTCATAGTCTTATAATGTCATCTACTAACCATATCAACTAATAAAGAAGGTGTAGGTACCATGGAACAAACAAAACCATGTGAGGACAGTAATATTACTTTCAAATATTGCTTTCAAACATTAATTTCCGAACTAATTTGTTTTTTATTAATTAAAAAAACCAGTAAACAAATAATTACGTTCCCACCAATGTAGTTTTGGCCAAAAATTGAAAAACCTACCGCTAAAAGGCCCGTGCGTAGAGTCTGTGCGAAACTTTTTGTTCCCACCAAAACCTAAAACCATCCTTTAAACCTTCCCGCTAAACTCTCTTCATATTTAGGTACCCACGACCCCCACGATCCAATCTAAACGCAATCACCTCGGCGAGTTTGTTCGCCATCGGATCTGAGCTCCCTCGTCGTCCACACGCCAACATGGCGACGTCGTCGCCGGAGTCAACGGTACGCCAATTCTCTCAGGTTACCCTAGATTTACATGCTGCCGTCGGCGATCCTTGCCACGTTAGGCGTCGCCGCAGCTGCTTCGCCCGGGAGGTAGCAGCCATCTTCTCTACCCCGTGATGCCCACCAGGCCGATGCGATCCGCATGTGATACACCGCCGCCCGGCCGATTCAGCACGCCTCCGCCCCGCTCCTCCAGCGGTCGGATCTAGCTACACCCTGAGCTCCCGCCGGCATGTCATCACTGTTCATCGCGATCCCTAGGAGCAGGAGTCCAGGCAGACACGGCCGAGTCCAGGAGCACCTCGCCAATGTGAACTAGGGTTTACGAGGAACTGCCAGTACATTATCTACCGATTGATTTTGCATTTGTGGCTGCATAGGTTCGGCCAATGATTTGCTAGGTTTAGATGTTATAACACATGTTCTGTGTTAATCCACTCTTTTGCAAGTTTTATTTGTTCAATATAGCATATTTTAGTACTAGTACTACTCCCCTCCGATCTAGGTAGTTTATGTTAAAATATGATCAAATCTCGGTGTCTCCGATTGTATTGATTTGTGGACTTTTAAGAACTGAACTAATTCGTTGATTTCATAATGTTGTTCCTCTGTTGATCTTTTGCCAACATGTTTTTCTTATCGTGTATCGAACTGAGAATTTAATGATAAATGAATAATTCGTTCTACAAACTATTCATAAAATTTACATAGCTATGTAACATATTCTTTTATTTCAGAACTATGAATTGAATAATTATTTTGGTGCTCTTTTTTTTACTTCTATGTCAATGTAGACGCATGAGGACATTTGGAAAATTAACCTATACTACAAAGATGAGGATAAAAAACAGAAAGTTATGGAAGCAACAATCGAGAGGAGTGACATCTGCTATCTGGAATTGATCGGTTTGATTGAAAGTGTTGGATTCTGTGGCGGGCGTCATTACCTCTACTGCAGGGTAAAAAATGCTGATGGCAGAGGAAAACTTTTTCCCATCGAGCATGCACCGGAAGTGGAGACATTGGTATCCTTGCACAGTAATGAGAAGAAGATCAACCTGTGTGTGTTTAGGGAGAAGCCCAGTGTTGATATTGAAACACCAGGGTCTCATCTTGATGTTGAAAGTGGATCCTCCAGAAACAAGCGAAAAACTGTCTCAGGTATCCTTTCATCCAAAATCTCGAACGCACAACACCTTCAATACAGACTTTAGTACATATTTTCCCGGTCACATTTTAATGCATGCTTTAACTAATAAATGATTTGGATGAACATGCAGTTAGGGATGCAAGAGCTGAGGATCCAGATTCAAACGAAACAGAAGAACCAGATTTTTCACTTACCAATGGTACACAAGTACAGGAATTATTAATCAAGTTTCTGAATTTTGCATATTGCTAATGCTTTTTCCATTTATTGTTTACATGTTCAGTAAAAAAAGGATCTGTTAACATGACAAGGGTTGAAATGTTACAAGCTTACAAAAGAAAACTTGGAAAACGTAGATCTGGTAATTTATTTCTGACATTTAAGCTTTCTCTAACATTTGCTATGTAATGCAGTAAAACCTTCATTGCTGATTCAGTACAAATGTTAACCCTGATACAGGAACTGTAGACCGATCTAACACTATAGTGTTTGAAAATGACATGTCTGCCCTTGACGAATGGCCTTCCCATGCTCGCCACCACCGCCCGCAGCTAGAGGACGGTACTAGCTTCTTTTTTTTACATTTATGTCCTCATTTCTTACAATGTACTAGACAGTAAATTGCTTCTTTGTGTATGTTCTGGGCTCTAGGCGCTGACGGACCCAAAAAGAAAGGGCGAGGTGTAGTAAAAGGTGTAAAAGCATCTAAGAAGCGTCATGCCAATGGATCTGCAAAGCTAAATATTGCATTCTCTGATAAATTGGGTGGTGCAGTAGGAATGAACAACCGTTCATTCAAAGATGACTTGGTTATCATAATGAAAAAAAGGTTACCCATTATTGGAGTGAGGAGGTGGTCAGACATTCACCCTGACATCCATCGTCTCATATTTGCAGATTTGTTGGTGAGTACAACCTTTCTCACCGTGGTTGTCTTATTTTTTCGATCGTAATGAACTACTAAAGTCTATCCGTTTGTTACGCATTACAGGACAGATATGATTTGGAGGATACACCAAAAACAGAAAAAGCAATTCTAAAAATTGCGCAAGAGCGATACAGAGGCTGGCGAGCAGCTCTAAGCTGCACTTACAAGGCATACAAAACAGATGATGCTAGAATGTCAAATGTACCGGAAAATTTACAACCAGAAGAGTGGGAATGGCTGATTAACTACTATGGCACTGATGAGAAATTCCTGGTTATTTCTATGCTCACAGTTTGTGATTTTTGTACTATCATGGAATGGCTTGTCTGACTCGTTCTTTTTTTTATCACTGAATGTGTAGCAACTCAGCAAAAAGAACTCGGATAACCGTAAGAAACTCATCATAAAACACAGAGGTGGATCAAAATCGTTTTCTCAACTGAGTTTTGAGAATGTATGTGCCTACTCACTATGCATGCTTCGCTGCTCACTGTGATTTAATGTTTGTAGCATCTAATTGTTGCACTACTTGCAGAGAAATCCGGAAACTGGAGAAGAGCCAGACTGTATTGCTCTCTGGGAAATCGCCCACAACAACAATGGAGAATGGACTAGCCCAGAGTCCAAAAAAGTTTACGTGGGTATACTGACTTAGAAGCTATTCTCAAAACATATTTACTGTTGTTCATCTTGGATGTTTTTTCATCTGATGGGAGTGTTCTTTTCGTAATCAGGACAAAGCAAGTAAAGACATTGAAAACAGATTAAAGGAATCTGATGTTCCAATTTCAGTTGAACAAAGAATCGATATTTTCCAGAAGGCTCATAAAGAATTCGTACCTTGCAAGTCAGCGCAGGCTCGTGGGTTGGGATACATGGCCAAACTGCCAACTAATTCTGAAAGGATTAAAATCCAGGTTGAAGAGCAAGCTCGTGCTACGATAGAGACCCAAAAAGAGAACTCTAAGCTCAGCCAGCACCTCACTGAATTACAACAGAAGTTTGATGTCGAGCGTGCTGAGAGGGAAAACCTTGAGGAGAGGTTACAGGAAGAACGTGCTGAAAGGGAAAAAATGATGGAGTTGGAGAGAACCTCAAGACATGAATTTGAGGCAAACTTGATGTCACAGTTTAACTCACAGTTTCAGTCAAAGTTTCAAGAGTTCTCCCAACAGTTGGAAATACAGAAGATGCAAACACGTCAGGTGATGATAGTCATACGCTTGCAAACTCGTAAGATTTAGATGTTTACTTGCATTGCTAACAGTGCATGTCGTTCTTTCAGATGCTTAATAGGAAGACAAGCCAGAAAGAAAATGTTAGTCCAAACCTGCAAACACCACTTTCACGGAGCCCTGCTAAGAATTTTTATACCCCTCCGCACAGAATCCTTAAAGCAATGGTAAGTCACAAACTTTTACAAAACGGTACTAGTACCTACTATTTTTGCTTCACCCACACTTTAGCCTTGCTGCACCACCTTCTTATGTTTCAATATGTGTTGTTTCTTCGTTGTCTTACAAGTATGTTTTTTCTAAACCCACACTATAGCCTTGCTCCACCTGCTTCTTATGTTTCACCATGTATCTAGGATGCAAATGGACATGAACTAAACTTTTTTTTATTTTTGATTGCAGGATGGAAATGCAAATGATAACGGAAAAAATTAGATGCAATGGATTCTACATCAAGTACATTAGGATACCTTCGATATTTTTGAGTTTCAAACAGATCCATATTGTATGCGAATTATTATTTGTATGAATTATAAATAGCTGTGAGAATTATGATTTGTATGAATTTACATATTGTACGTACGGTTTTGAATATTATAATTCAATGCCCGTATTTTTGTTTGACGTTTTTTTTTCTTTTTTCCCCCTTTAACGTGGCAATAGGTAATTAGCACGGCAAATGTATTGTTGCTTTAAGGCTCAGTCGCCACGACTACCTGTTGTGATAACTGCTTGCCGCCACCAATAAAAGTTTTGTTGAAATATACTTTCGCCACCAACAGTGGAGATCGTGGCAGTACTTTTTCTCCACAAACAATTTGGACGTTGCTTTACCTATTTCGTGCCACCAAACCTAATTTCGTTGAAATAGAGAATCGCCACGAAAACTTTTAATTGTCGCACTAGTTTCTCGCAACTAACAATTTGGACGTTGCAACTTGTACTTGTCGCCACCAAACTAAAATTTGTTGAAATAGAATGGCGCCACGAATAGTTTAAATTGTCGCACTTGTTTGTAGCTACTAATATTTAGGACGTTGCGATTACTACATGTCGCCACACAAATAAAATTTGTTGGAATAAACCATCGCCACGAATAGTTTAAATCGCCGCACTTGTTTATAGCTACTAATATTTAGGCCGTTGCGATTACTGCATGTCGCCACACAAATAAAATTTGTTGGAATAAAGCATCGCCACGAAAAGCTTGCACGTAGCGACTAGTATTTGGCGCCACCAAAATTATTTGTGTTGAAATAGAGGATCGCCACGGAATAATTGGACGTGGCGATAACCAGATAACTCGTGTTACCACGATTGAATTGTTTGTGGCAAATCGTTTTTTCCACGCGTGTAAGGTTTGTTGCCATAGTTTCTTGCGACAAAATTGAACGTGGCAAATAAATCGGACTATTCCAATGAAAGAGCATGCGCAACAAAACACTTGCCGTTGCCACATTGGTCACTCACCACGGTTCGGTATGTGTTGCCCTAGAGTTATACCCATCAAAAATATAGGTTGCGTTAAGTGAGTGCCGCAACGGAAAAACGAGTGGCAATTGCTCGAATAAATGGTTGCAAATGGCAAATTTTGTAGCCACGAATATCATTCCGTGGAACTAGCCTAACTCCACGCGTTTACTCGCAACGCTGCCCAACGAACGACTTTTGGATGCAACAGGTACCAATTGCGATGATTTCGCACTTGTTTCAACGATTTTTATCGTGGCAATAGACCGGATTTCTTGTAGTGGAGCGGAGAGGATGGGGCTGCCACGCGAGGTGGTGGAGATCAGCTCCGACGAGGATGGGGAGGAGGGCTCTCGGAAGTTGTCCGTCTCGCCTAGCCCCCTCGGGAAGTAATTTATATGTTTGTAGTATGCATGAATGTCTGCCCCAGTTTGCATTTGCATACAATTTCTATTAATGAATGGGAGAGTAATCCCGTTAGGCTGTTTTTTTTCCTTTTAAACTTTTGGCTTCGTGCCGTGAACTCTCCTTCTTAATTAATGAATGGTGGCAAATCTTTTGCCACCGCCCTTATTCAATTTCTGTTATAGGTACCTACGTTAATGTGATGTGGTACTCCTTTCTCATTCTAAATCATTTTCTTTACAGCTTGCTTCCAAACAATAAAATCATGACAGCGCCTAGTTTCTGATTTGAGGAACACCTCAATCTAAAGCCAGCCTAATAAACCTCTTCATTCTAATATCTTTGCTTTACTAGCTTATGCATTCATATGCAACTCACGTGCGAGGTGGAAAAAGAGGCTTCTATCCGCCACCTTTAGTCACCAAACTATTTGGGCCGGGACTAAAGGGGGCATTAGTCCCGGTTCGTGCCGCTGGGTACGGCCAGTACCTAGTCCCGGTTCGTAACGGACCTTTAGTCCCGGTCGTTAACACGGACCGGGACTAAAGGTGTGGTGGGCGGGAACCCCACTGGTGGCAGCCTTTAGTCCCGACCCGTGTTAACGACCAGGACTAAAGGGCGACCTTTAATCCCGGCCTTTAACACGGCCCGGGACTAAAGGCCGTCGCCTACAAAATGGAGATTCTCTTCCCCCGAGCCTGCCAGTACACTAATGGTGGTCGGAAGCTTGGCTTGAGTGGGGAGGTCATGCCTAATTTTTTTTATCAAAATTATCCAAGATTTTGAGTTATTTCATCTATCCAATTGGTTCAAAAGGTTAGCAACTTCACTCTCTCATCTTTAATTGCTAATTTAGCTCATATAATGCTCTAGATGTGGTGAGATTTGTGGTTTTAATTTGGGAGTAATTATGGGAGTTTATTTGATTTATATAGCACTTGAGCTTAAATTAATTCCTTAGTTTGCACATGTGTAGAGGTGGTGTACTTGTATGTTGACCAAAATGAGTATGAAGTAGAAATTTGTCATGCACATATATAGCTCTTTTTATGCTCAAAAAAATAGAGGGATTTGTGGAGTAATTAATGTTAGAAAGTAATGTGGGAGTAATTGTGAGCTTATGTGATTTACAATAATAACTTTTGAGTAGGATTTGTTTGCAATAATAACTTGTAAGTATGAGGCATTTTCTTGATTGATTTCTATGCACATAGCTCTTTTTATGCTCAAGAAAATAGAGGAATTTGTGGAGTAATGTTAGAGAGTAATGTGGAAGTATATATGATTTATATGCAATGTGAATTCATTCCTTGTATTAATTTGGTTTATTATATACTTACATAATAATGCAGATGAACCGGCAATGGATGTACGGTAGCCGAGTCTTAAGCGAGTTCATTAAGGGCTTGCAGGATTTCCTCCGTGTGGCTGATGCGAACAAGCGGAATGGTTTTGTTGTCTGTCCATGTAGTGTGTGTAAGAATCAGAAGAATTACTCTTCCTCAAGAACCCTTCACGTGCACCTGCTTCAGCACGGTTTCATGCCCAGCTACAATTGTTGGACCAAGCACGGAGAAATAGGTGTTACAATGGAAGACAATGAAGAAGAGGATGATGACAACTATCCTGGGTTCCCTAAATACGGTGATACTTTCATGGGAGAAGCTGAAGGGGGAGCTAAAGGGGAAGCTGAAGGGGAAGCTGAAGGAGACACACATGATGAGCCCCCTGATGATCTCGGTCGGACCATTGCTGATGCACGAAGAGAATGCGAAACTAATAAGGAGAGGGAGAAGTTGGATCGCATGTTAGAGGATCACAAAAAGTCCTTATACCCAAACTGCCAAAATAGTCTGAAAAAGCTGGGTAGCACACTTGAATTGCTGAAATGGAAGGCAGAGAAAGGTCTATCTGACTCCGGATTTGAAAAGTTGCTGAAAATGATGAGGAATATGCTTCCAAAGGATAAGGAATTGCCCACCAGTACGTATGAAGCCAAGAAGATTGTCTGCCCTCTAGGTTTAGAGGTTCAGAAGATACATGCATGTCCTAATGACTGCATCCTCTATCGCGGTGACTACGAGAATTTGACTGAATGCCCGATATGCACTGCATTGCGGTATAAGATCAGAGAAGATGACTCTGGTGATGTTGAGGATGAGCCCCCCAGGAAGAGGGTTCCTGCCAAGGTGATGTGGTATGCTCCTATAGTACCACGGTTGAAACGTTTGTTTCGGTGCAAAGAGCATGCCAAGTTATTGCGATGGCACAAAGAGGACCGTTTGTCAGACGGGATGTTGAGACACCCCGCTGATGGGTCTCAATGGAGAAAGATCGACAATAAGTTCAAAGATTTTGCAGGTGACGCAAGGAACATACGGTTTGGTCTAAGTACAGATGGCTTCAATCCTTTTGGGGAGCAGTGGTCCAGTCATAGCACCTGGCCCGTGACTCTATGCATCTATAACCTTCCTCCTTGGTTGTGCATGAAGCGGAAGTTCATTATGATGCCAGTGCTCATCCAAGGTTCGAAGCAACCCGGCAACGATATTGATGTGTACCTAAGGCCATTAGTTGATGAACTTTTACAGCTGTCGGCCAAACCAGGTGTACATGTGTGGGATGAGCACAAATAAGAGGAATTTGACTTACGAGCGTTGCTGTTCGTTACCATCAATGATTGGCCTGCTCTTAGTAACATTTCAGGACAGACAAACAAGGGATACAAGGCATGCACGCACTGTTTACAAGAGACTGAAAGTATATATTTAGCTAATTGTAAGAAGAATGTGTATCTATCGCACCGTCGATTTCTTAGCAAAACTCATGCCGTAAGAAAAAAAGGCAAGCATTTCAACGGTAAGGCAGATCACCGGGATAAGCCTAAGGAACATACTGGTGATGATGTATTCGATATGGTCAAAGATATAGAAGTAATCTTTGGAAAGGGTCCTGGCGGACAATCTGTTTTGCATGACGCAGACGGACACGCACCCATGTGGAAGAAGAAATCTATATTTTGGGAGCTTGAGTATTGGAAATTCCTAGAAGTCCGCTCTGCAATCGACGTGATGCATGTGACGAAGAATCTTTGCGTGAACCTGCTAGGCTTCTTGGGTGTGTATGGGAAGAAAAAAGATACAAAGGAAGCTCGACAGGACCTACAACGTGTGAAAGACCCAGAAGACCGACATCCAGAACTGTTTCAAGGTTGCGCCAGCTACGCTCTTACTAAAGAAGAGAAGATCACCTTTTTTGAATGCCTGAACAGTATCAAGGTCCCGGCTGGATTCTCATCGAATATAAAGGGAATAATAAATATGGCAGAGAAAAAGTTCCAAAACCTAAAGTCTCATGACTGCCACGTGATTATGACGCAATTGCTTCCAGTTGCATTGAGGGGGCTTCTACCGGAAAATGTTCGACTAGCAATTGTGAAGCTATGTGCATTCCTCAATGCAATATCTCAGAAGGTAATCAATCCAGAAGATCTACCACGGTTACAGAATGATGTGGCCCAATATCTTGTCAGCTTCGAGCTGGTGTTCCCACCATCGTTCTTCAATATTATGACGCACCTCCTGGTTCACCTAGTCGAAGAGATTTCCATTCTCGACCCTGTATTTTTACACAATATGTTCCCCTTTGAGAGGTTCATGGGAGTCTTAAAGAAATATGTTCATAACCGTGCTAGGCCAGAAGGAAGCATCGTCAAGGGATATGGAACAGAGGATGTCATTGAGTTTTGTGCTGACTTTGTTCCCGACCTTAAGCCGATTGGTCTTCCTCAATCGCGTCATGAGGGGAGACTGAGTGGAAAAGACACGATCAGAAAGAAACCAATGATATGTAGGGATGGTCATTCTTTGACTCAAGCACACTACACAGTTCTACAAAATTCCCTCTTGGTGGCTCCGTATAGTGAGGAATACAAGAATATTGTACGCCAAGCAAACCCAGGGCAGTCTGAGTCCTTTGTTTTCCAGCTCCACATGGCGACTTTCGGCGTTTGGTTGCAAAGACGTCTCATGAATGACAATGTTGTTGAAGAGCAGCTGTACTTGCTGTCCAAATTACCATCTTCGACTATATTGACTTTCCAAGGGTACGAGATAAATGTGAATACATTTTACATGGTCGCCCAAGATAAAAAGAGCACCAACCAAAACAGTGGTGTCCGCTTGGATGCAGTAACCGGCAAAGGGCGAACGGACACATATTATGGTTACATAGAGGAGATATGGGAGCTTGATTATGGACCTAACGTTAAGGTTCCTTTGTTTCGGTGCAAATAGGTGAAGATGACAGGAGGTGGGGTAAAGTTGGACGAGCAGTACGGAATGACAACGGTAGATCTCAACAATCAAGGGTACCTTGATGAACCATTCGTCCTATGTAATATCCCAGGATTAGAGGTTACAAAATAGAGGCAACAGATGTGTGCATTGCATTTCATGCATAGAAAATCCAGGTAATTTTCGCGCATTTAAACAAAACAGATCAAAGTGATTGGAGTTTCACTCGAGTTGATGGAATTGAAGTAGCTCATCAACTGGAGTGCGATAAACTTCAATATGACCTTTGTTAAAATCCTTATTTTGGGTAGTGATAGTTACGATAACTAAAAGAGAGTTAAGTGAGATAAAACTAAAATACTTGACACACCATTTTAGAACCAAATATACATTCATACCAAGATCATCATGGTATTATATAAACCCTACTTCTTTCATGCTAAAGAAGTCAACACAAGTCTAATTCTTAAATCATGAACTATTCTATATTCTTATGTCCTAATCTAGTGAGACTAAATATGAGAAGTGGAGAGGTTAACTCAATGCCAGTTTGTCTATAAGAATTTCCTTAACTCTAGGAGAGATAACTTAAGAACATTAGAGCCATTCCTATAAAGGCCAACTAGGAGATTTTTGACATTACTCCAAGTCTAATTAGGACAAGTTATTTGATATAGGGGTGATCACATCATAAACCCTACTTCTGGTCTAGAATAGAACCATCCCTAGGAAGTAACCAATACCTAGGCGTATGGAGTTATGAAGTGGAGTATCCAATATGAAACACACAAAGAGGAGATTATATCCTTAATCTCAGAAGGTTGGTTCAACCTATAATAAACCCTTGGTAGAGGGAGTTGATGAAGGAAATAAAATGGATTCATTATGGGAGTTGATGAAGGAAATAGTATGATCATGTCAAGTATATGATTATGCTTGCTGATGAAGATAATTAGGTTAGTTATAAAACCTAGTCTGATAAGCAGATATCGTCCTAAGAAATCATTGAATATAAGATCTTCATTGAAGTGCATATCAACTAGGAAGTAACCAGTCCTATGAACTACATTTAAGAAAATGTTATACAAGCTTCCATTAGATCAGGTAACTTCAAATAGGAAGTTGAGATCACAAGTCTAAACCCTATACTTTTCCTCTAGACCTTGGAACTCTATTATATAAGTTTCAATTCAACTTATGCATTACTTGGTGATTCCAATCAAATCATAGTACCATGCCTTAACTTTAAACCCAAGGGAGTTTATTAATTTCCCAACTTTTCAAGGGCCTCATAATCAAATCTTCACCTTAGACAATTAAACCTATCTCACAACAGAGGTAAGAATTATCATAAGTATTCAAAATAAAGATCTAAAAAGACAAGATCAAGTATCCATGATTAGTTTCTATGTATTTAGAGTAATTTAGTAAACATAAAATCATGTTCCTTTGTGCCCCTTTCCATAATTGGAAAAACCAAAATATGGTACTTGAAAATGTTTCTATTAGATTTCTTATTCAAGAATCTTAGCAATAGCCACTATATAAATGATTCATTCACAAAAAAAATGTTTCTAAAAAAAACATAACAAGGGTCTAACCGATATTTTGGAAAAGTTTCGGTAGAAGTAACCAAGTTAAAATCGCACAAACTAGAATTGAATTTAAACTAGAAAGCTCCAAAATAGGATCCAGAAAATAGAAAAGATAGAAGAGAAAAAAAATATAGAAAAGGGGCTGGCCGGACTGCTAGTGGGCCGCAGCCCATGAATCAGTTCCGAGCCAGAGCCCAGCAGCAGCCGATCCAACCTACCGCTTCGCTTATTTTTTCTGAAACGAAGGACGACGTCTTCGTCTTCCTCTCGTCTGTGCAGACGACACGACGCCGGCGATGGCCACGTCGCCTGGCCGCCGTTGTGGACTGCCCCGAGTTCCGTTGACCGCCCTCTGGATCAAATCTGAGCCTATCCTTGCACCCTAGATCTTTTGTGCCAAGATTCACGCCCAAATCAATCTCACCATAGCCGACGCATCCGGGCCACTGTCTCCGCCATGAAAACGCTGCTGAGCACGTCGAGCTCTATAAATCCCCCTAGGACTTCGTTGAGAAACCCTAGTTCACCGCAGAACACCCCCAAGCTCTCAATCCCTCTCTCTATCTCTCCCAAATATCTGCAGCACCACCATAGACCTCGCCGGAGTTCGACAAGGTACCATCGAAGGAGGTCACCCCGGAGGGCGTGGAGTAGCCTCGGTGATGCGCCTTGTCTTGTTGAACATCTGGGAGGAAGGAATCGAGAAGGAGCGCAATGGACAACACGAATTTTGCCGTTCCCTTTTGCAGTCCATCGCCGGAATCTGCGAAGTTGAGCTCGATACTGTCGACATTCAACCTAGCCGAGTGTCCTGGAAGCATCAGGGTGAGTATACGCACCTCCTGGGAGTGTTATGGAGTCGATTTGGTCGTTGTAGCTCGGTTGCGCCATAGACCGCCGCCGTCCGCCGCTCGGGCACGTCGCCGGACTAGCTCCGGTGACCTTCTTGTGGAGGCGCCGCCACCAAAATGCTCCCTGCGTTCTACAGAATCTTTTTAGCTTACTCGCTCGTCCGGGTAAGTCCCCGATCATCGCCGTCGTCGTCGTTTACCTCACCGGCGGTGAGCTCCTGTGCTTGGTCAACCATGTTGACCCGGTCAATGCCACCGGGGCAACTGACGTGGCCGGGACCCGCTAGCCAGAGTCTGCGGCTAGCAGTACTAAGGTTAGAAAAGTTTTATTAGCTACAAATAGAAATTCCTGGGAATAGTTATAACTTGATAAATTCATATCTAATTCAAATAAAATCAGAAAAATGCGAATAATATACCAAATTGACCACAAAAACATAATCTATCTGTTTAGTTTATAATATGGCATGCTTGTGTGAAATAATTTGAAATCATATTTGAAAACATGTCTAAGTAATATTTTGAACTTGAATTCAAAACCAAATTAAAAAAATTCAAACCATTCATAAGTATCACATAAATGTTTTAAACTTAAATACTACTACTGTAATTAGAATTTCATTATTCCAAGTATAAATTTAAAACTTTTCTATTAGCAAATTAAAATCTTAAATCTATTTTCCTAAATAATTTTTAAGTACTAAAATTAGGAAAAATCTTGAATATAAAAAAAACTTGTGTATTAGAGTTATTACTTAATTCTAAGTTATTTTCATCCATTGTTTGATTAAGAGGGTAGTTAAATCTTTAATCACTTAAAATCTGAATTCCAACCCTAAAAACCTAGGAACATAAATAACCAAGTTTTCCTAATTATTTCTGAATAAGAATTGAAACTTAAAATTAAATTCTAATACTAAAACTCATTAAGGTATATGTTCTTCAAAAGTTATTCTTTTGAAGTACATATCACTTAAGTTCTACCATTACTTTTTAGTACTAAAACTAATAACTATCTTAGTGTGTTAGTCTAACCATACTTCCTAATTCAACCATGAGTGGTTAGTTTGATACTCTATTTCAACATGGTATACTTTAGTCAACTAACTATATGCAACACCTTCGTTGCAACTTGTAAACTATTAATTTCCTGACATCACCTAATAACTATTCCTTTAAGTAATAAAAATGTCCATTAAGGAGTATGTTCTTCAAAAGTAATTCTTTTGAAGAACATATCAAGTAAGCATCACCTCAATTCCTATGTCCTAAATTTAGCAAAGACCTATGCATGTTAAAATTATTAACAACCCTGGAATCAACCATGATTGGATTACCTGAGCACTACTGGCTCATAACTAACTATTTGAGTGCCTATGCTAGTTTAGATTGGTATCAATTATAGAAACAACTATTTTTGGTAATAACATTCTAAACTACCTTGAATGTCCATGCTTTACTAAAACCCTTTTAACATTGATTGATACTTAACATGTTCCCTTGGTATGCTCATCTACTAACTATTATCTGATTATGATAGAATCATGCTAAACCCTAGAACCCTAAACCTTAGGTGTAGTGCTTCTAATCATTAACAAACATGTTCTTCAAATGTTATTCTTTCAAAATACATTGAAAGTAAGTAACAAACCATTCCATTAAGCTTGAACAAATATAACTCTATTTGTGTCTTAAGATTGTTGTCAACCCTAAGACTAACTAGGTATTCTTATCAAATACTTCCACTTTGCTTGTCCCTAACCAACTACTTGTTTGCTAAAAATATGATACCACTTAAAAGTGTTACTTTCAAGTTTTCACTCATTGCTATAATAGTCTTTTGCAATAACTCTTGTATTAAGCTTTATTCTGTTACTTTAAAAAAGTTTGTCAATCAATTTAAAATCCTTAACAACCTTGTTATGGAGTGAATCTAAAAGTGCAACTCAGTATAAAGAAGTCATCACAACCTTTTATACTAAACCATTGGGGCTTAGGATACGCTTAGAGCGATGCATAGCATATAATTTGCATATCATGCTGCAGTTCTTTTAACATCATCTTTACCAGATGATGGTGCTACTTCAATATTTGGATTTCCTACGTAACAAAGACCTTGACTTGCATAATCTTGCAGTCAAAAAGGCAAGTTTATCTTGCTCATATCTCTTGATTGCACTGGTTTTGAAACTACTTGCAAAGTGTTGACTTCAAACTCTAACATTTCAAAAAGGATGGAAAATCTATTTTCATAAGTAATATGACTAGTGGTTATCGACCAGTGGTGATAACCTAGGAGGGCTGGCAGGTGGAACCACGATAAGATTGTGGTGGTGGAGGTTCCACTTGCACGGGAAAGTAAACCTAGGAATAACAACAAATGCCACAGTTATTCCAGCGCCGTAAAAACCGTGTCATCCAAGAGACTTGGAATGGGACGGGGAAGTCAGCTGTATCTTCTCTCGTTCGCATGTCAACGGGCAACCAGTTGCCGGTCGCAGTAGGTCTTGCGGGACTACTTGCATATGGGTGGGACACCTAAGTTCTCACGGCACTGGTGTCTATGATGGTCCGCCAGAGGCGCCTAGGTACTTCATCGTTGGGGGTGAATATCAGGGGCATAACCTGCTCGCGTGAATTGGGTGGGCATGCGTTGTGCGGAGAAGGCAGTGATTGGCTTGGATCAATGACTGGGCCCCACACCAAGGAAGTGTGGACGGGAACGATCGCCCAGTTGTGCAACAAGGCTTTGATCTCTTTTGGAAGGACACACCTCTACAGAGTGTAAAAGGATGTGACATGTTACCCCTTGTTCCGGGAAGGAGCTGCGAACGCGGCAGGAAAGGTGCTCTCAAGGCACTATACCTATGTTGGCTGTTGGGCATAGTTTTATAAAGTAAAAACAATCTTTCAAGAAACCCTTGTTAAAACTTTGCATAGGCCTACGACTCTTTTGGGTCTGTGGCTGTAGTTAGTGCATATCACACAACTTCTTCCTAAAGAAACTTGCTGGGTAACGCTCGTTACTCACCCCAATCTCTTAAACCCTTGCTAGACTATGAAGAATTAGATGGAAGGCAACCCAAGGAGACAATCTCAAGACCTTGAAGATGAAGATGAAGCCTTCTACCAACGTCACGATGATCAATGGAGTCTACAATTGTATGAAGCTTGGAGAAAAACTAGAATAGGGTTAGAAAGGAACCAGTTTCCTGATCCTAGAACCTAAGTAGTTAGAGGAATTCTGTAGTTGAGTAGTGAGCCAACTGCATTAGTTGTAGTTTAGTTTACTCTTCCTTGTTTCTTTCTCGTTTGTAGTCGCCAGGACTAAACCTCTACCTGTTGAGGAGGTTCTGAAGCTCTTCTGTATGCTAAAAATTGTAACCCTATAGACATACCGTGGACCTGCGATGTTTCTGTTGTACCACTCTGATGGATGTAATACTAGTGAGACGGTGTTTCATTAGTGTTATGTCAACGACTTGCATACTACACATGTAGTGGTATGCTGGGTAACCACATCCTAGCCAAAGATGTGGCTCAGGTTTTCTATATGAAGGACATGACTAGCAAACCAAGAAAAAGAACCAAAGCGAATACATCATGTGATGAACCAAAGCACCACATAGTTCTTTCAAGGAAAAGAACCATCGTGGGAGTGGAGGACAAGACAGACATGTCACAAGATTATAATCAGTTTGGTGAAATTCCGTCCTTCAGAGTGAACACTGACACAAGCCTCAAGTTAAATGATGAAGATTCTCCATGGTTACGCCACAATCGTAAGCAAGGGACACTAGCGAAGAAATGATGTGTAATCATGTATTAAACATTTTATGTGATGTATTATTCTAATAAGTTAATAATATATTGATAAGTTAGAATAAGTTAACAAAACTTTAGTCCCGGCTGGTGGGTACAACCGGGACTAAAGGTGGTTTTTGTGTCATCTAACAAAACTGTCGGTGGGATAAGGACGTGTGGGTAACCTTTAGTCCCGGCTGGTGGGTGCAACCGAGACTAAAGCTGTCGGCAGGATAAGTACGCGTGGGTGGATGCACTACTCGATGAGATAAAGCATGTAGCGCACGATGCCCCTGTCAGAGGAACAAGACAAAGTAGAAGCGGCGCCATGCCTATAAAAGGAGCATCGATACGCCATGGCAAGCATCTCAACAAGCCAACGTAGAAGGCAGGGAGAGTTTCATCCCCATGGATGGAGGAAAGGGTTGGGAAATCTACCGTGGCGGAGCTTCTCGAAGATGTCGTTGGTGCTCACGCCCTACGGCATCTTCGGAAGCTCCACCTCAGAAAAATTTCCCTGCAAGCCTGTGAAAGACTCCATCTCCTCTAACAGTGCCTGGGAAAGGGTTGGGAAATCTACCGTGGCGGAGCTTCTCGAAGATGTCGTTGGTGCTCACGCCCTATGGCATCTTCGGAAGCTCCGCCTCAGAATTTTTTTCCTGTAAGCCTGTGAAAGACTCCATCTCCTCTAACAGTGTTGGGGAAAGGGTTGGGAAATCTACCATGGCAGAGCTTCTCGAAGATGTCGTTGGTGCTCACACCCTACGGCATCTTTGGAAGCTCCGCCTCGGAATTTTTTTCCTGCAAGCCCGTGAAAGACTCTATCTCCTCTAACAGTGTTGGGGAAAGGGTTGGGAAATCTACCATGGCGGAGCTTCTCGAAGATGTCGTTGGTGCTCACGCCCTACGGCATCTTCGGAAGCTCCACCTCAGAAAAATTTCTCTGCAAGCCCGTGAAAGACTCCATCTCCTCTAACAGTATTGGGGAAAGGGTTGGGAAACCTACGGTGGCGGAGCTTCTCGAAGATGTCGTTGGTGCTCACGCCCTACGGCATCTTCGAAAGCTCTGCCTCGGAAAATTTTCCCTGCAAGCCCGTGAAAGACTCCATCTCCACTAACAGTGTTGGGTAAAGGGTTGGGAAATCTCAAACTTATTATAATCTTCTAGTTTTGAAAATAGAAAATGGTTTTGAATTAGTTACTCAATTTCAAACACTTTTCATATTCAAAGTTTTATCAGATTCTAAAATATGTAAAAAGAATATTAATCAATATAGTTTTAATACAATTGGTTTCACTAAATTTAGATTTGTAAATATTTAGATATGAATTTTCAAAGTTTCTATAAGCATATTTGGAGTATTTTAATTATGTAAAATTATTGGATTATCATACAAATATGGGAACAGTGGCATTTGATAGATATTTAAATTTGTGATTTGTAGGATTTTGAATCACTCGATTTGCAGTTGTAGATTTCTCAGAAATTTAATTCGAATATTCAGTCAAGTTATGAATTGCAATTTGTTAAGTTTATTCAAAACAACCTTTAGTCCCGGTCGGTGAAACGGCCCGGGACTAAAGGTCCCCGCGCGCGCAAACTTTGGAAACCGCCCAAAATGGGCCTTTAGTCCCGGGCCTCCTTACCAACCGGGACTAAAGGGGGAACCAGGACTAAAGGGTCTTTAGTCCCGGATTGTATTACTAACCGGGACTAAAGGTCCCGGGCTATATAAACGCGCGTCTCCCCTGCCCTTCTCCATTCTCGATCCAGACGAAGACGAAGGCGTAGCGCACAGAGCAAACCGCCGTCGCCCACGCCGCCGTGGCCCACGCCGCGCATCGCTGCCGCATCGCCGTCGCCGCCCGCATCCCGCACTGACGCCGCCGGCCGCATCCCGCACCGACGCCGCGGCCGCATCCCGGCACCGTCGCCCATGCCGCGCATTGCCGCCGCATCGTCGTCGCCACCCGCATCCCGCACCGACGCCGCCGGCCGCATCCCGCACCGACGCGCTGCCGGCCGCTCCCGCACCGACGCCGCGGGCCGCATCCCGGCACCGCCGCCGGCCGCATCCCGCACCATCGCCGACGCCTCCCGCACCGAACGACGCCACCGGCCGCTCGCGCGCGCGCTCCCTTGCAGGTTCGATGCCTCCCACACCGCATTTTAGTTCGGATTTTAATTGTTAGAATTTTAGTTAGAAATAGTTAGAAGAAATAGTTAGAAAAAAGTTAGAAGAATTAGTTAGAAGAAATAGTTAGAAAAAAGTTAGAAAAATTAGTTAATATAATTGTTACTAAAAAGGGGGGGCGTTGGCCGAACGCCGATGCGGTGAGGGGGTCTTCCCCCCACCGCGTCGGCGCTCGGCCAACGCGCCCTTTTTTTTGGTTATTGATCAAATATGTGTACTAAAAGGGGGGCGTTGGCCAGGCGCCGACGCGGTGGGGGTCTTCCCCCCACCGCGTCGGTGCTCGGCGAACGCCCCCTTTTTTTTGGTTATTGATCAAATATGTGTACTAAAAGGGGGCGTTGGTTGGGCGCCAACGCGGTGGCTCGGCCAACGCCTCCCTTTTTTTTGGTTATTGATCAAATATGTGTACTAAAAGGGGGCGTTGGCCGGGCGCCGACACGGTGAGGGGGTATTCCTCCCCCCACCGCGTCGGCGCTCGGCCAACGCCCCCTTTTTTTGGTTATTGATCAAATATGTGTACTAAAAGGGGGCGTTGGCCGGGCGCCGACACGGTGAGGGGGTCTTCCCCCCACCGCGTCGGCGCTCGGCCAATGCCCCCTTTTTTTTGGTTATTGATCAAATATGTATACTAAAAGGGGGCGTTGGCCGGGCACCGACGCGGTGGGGGGCACCCCCTTTTTTTGGTTATTGATCAAATATCTGTCACTAACTTGTTTTACCTGTCTTTAGAAGAAGATGGACGGTCAAAATGACCCAAGCCGCCCTGAAGAATTCTTACATGGCATGATACGTGAGAATGCCATATATGTGCATCAAGAAGGTGCCGACTGAGAAGACCCCAGAGTAGCCGGCCGAGAAGGTGCCGGAGAAGCTGAACTTGAAGAAGATGTTTCGTCGTTTCTTAACCCTTCCGGTGACGGAATGGAGATAGAAACGTTTGACGATGAAGGGCAAACAAACACCGATGCCGAACGACAATTGCAAACAAACGCCGATGGCGAGGTATATAGATTTAGCTTTTGGTGATACGAAGGGAATATGCATATATGTATTAACGACTCTTTCTTTTTTCAGCCCTCCGGATTGAGCAAATCGTATTCTAAACGAGGTCCGAGCCAAAAGTTGAGTGTGAATCAGAAGTTGAGCATCGATCTAGTATCTTCAGATGGCAAACCATTGGAGCCAAAATAGCACGCAACAAAATTTATAAATCAATGCGCAATGATTGTTAGGGACATGATCCCGATCATGGTTCAAGAATGGCAGGAGCCAAAGAAGGCACGTCTTGGAGCTACTTTTGTGAAAAAAAGATCCAAGAAAGACCTTTGGAGGAAGCTCATGGCAAATTTCATTCTACCTCCAGAGTACTCCAAGATGGATGATGATGGTCATGAAATTCCAGGTGGACGTGAAAGGAGGTGGAAAGTCAAAGAGTACGCTCTGAAGAAGATGGGTGAAGCATTCCGGAGCTTCAAGAAAATGTTATACGTGAAGTATATCGCGAAAGAGAAAACTCCAGTATTCGAAGGAGCATACGAGAAGTTGAGACAACAGTGGCCTGAATTTGTGGCATTCAAGGCTTCTGAGAGAGCCAAGGAAATGTCAGTAAAAAATAAAAAAATGCTGACAATAAGGCACATCACCATATTTTGGGGCCAGGTGGCTACAAGGGTGCAGTGCCTAGGTGGGAAGCTATGGAGAATGAACTGAGGAATAAAGGAATCACTCTAGGTACAGAGGGATGGCCCAAAAGGGCCAAGCACTGGTGGTACGGACATGGAGGATCGTTAGACCCGGGAACAGGGGAGTGTGTTCATCGGAAACAGACCTTTACTCCCACAGCAAAACTTGTTAAGGCAATGGAGGATGCTCAAGCGGGATTGATCCGTGTCGACCGAGAGAATGACGAGCTGACACACGCCCTCGGGAATGCAGAACACACAGGACGAACAAGAGGCAAAGGCGCCGGTGTTCCATGGAAGGAAGGGTTTTCTCAGCAGGAAGATCCGTACGGTTACAAAAGCCGTAAGAGAAAGAAGGATCGGGAAGCAGATCGGATCGGCAAGGTAGAACGTGAATTAGCCGACATGAAGAGTATGATACATCAACTTAGCCAGGGAGGCAGATCTCGGCTGCAGGAAGATCCAGCATTGGATCTTAATAGTCAGCGGAGAAGCAGCGTGGCTTCCACGGAGGTCCCAGCTGATGAGCATGATGCACGGATTATCGATGATGCACTAGGGTCTCGCTACCCCGTGGATGATGTTAGGGAGATGACAAATTGTGAGCTACATCAGCCAATCAAGAACATGACCTTCAAGGTGGCGAGCGGCGACGCTTTACCTTGTCTACCTGAAGCACTCCACCATGGGAACCCGATACCGGCTGGCTATGCTCGTGTCTCGGTGCTTGACATAATATCGGGGTTCGAGGACCTAGATCTTGATTTTCCTACACCTAAAGGGGATCGGAGACTTAGAGATGTCAAGCGCCAAATCGTTTTATGGCAAAAGAAATACATCAAGTTTCCAGGCTCAACGCCAAGGCCACCGACTCTGAGGAATCCAAGTCCACCCTCCCCCGGTGAACGTCGTCCACCTACGCCGCCCCTGAGTCCACCTCGGATGCCGCGTCAGCCGACGCCACCCCCGAGTCCACCTCGGGCGCCGCGTCAGCCGACGCCACCCCCTTGTCCACCTCGGGCACCGCGTCAGCCGATGCCGCCCCCTAGTGCACCTCCCGCGCACCAGCCCACGTCGTCCTCCAGTGCACCTCCCGCGCGTCAGCCCACGTCGTCCTCCAATGCACCTCCAGCGCGTCAGGCAAAGCTGCCCCCCAATACTACTCAGACGGGGAAAAAGCGGAGCAGGGCCGCTACGGTTAGTACTACTGATAAGGTAGTACATAAGTCCATAAAGATACCAGGGCCATCGCTAAAGCCTCTTCCCCAGAGAGCAGGTGAACGGACTTACGAGGAAAACAAAGTGATATCAGACGCCGAAGTGAAGGCCTTTTTTGCACCGAAACAGCCTGAGCCCAAGCCGACATACACGGAGAAACATAAGGCGTATGCTATCGATTTTCTTACTACAGATGCCCAATATAAGAGAAGTCTGCCATCAGACTATAAACACAAAATTGAAAGGCAAAGTGACTTGGCCAAGGCAAAAAGAAGCGGAAAACAAATTCCCCAGCTTGGAGAACAGAAGAATCAATCGGTCCCCCCGCTCATAGTTGCCCCCCCCCCGATATCCATACGGCCTTCAGAGCCGATTTTGATATGGATCGTGTGTTATTGGACCCCAGAGTAGTAGAAGCTGCAAAACTACTGGGTCTAACTGTAACGGAGGCCAAAGATTCAGCGACCGCATTGAATATTTCTCTTCTGGCTTTGTTAGGCCTTGAAGAAGCGCCAGTGGGAGAGATAGTAGAGAGATATGTTATGGGGGGCCTCTGATCAAGCCTGAGGAGGAACGCGGTCTATCAACAAATATGCGAAATCTGCTCGGCTGGTACAAGGCGCATATACAAAAAAAGGACTTCAAACGTTTTATCCTCTTGGACGCTAGAGAGGAGCATTACTTCAAAAGATACCTGTTACATATTCCATTAGACGAATTGTTTCACATATTCAATCAGCGCGATCTCGACAAGTCTACCATCAGTTGCTATTATCTGTAAGTGATTTAAATTCAAGTATCTAGCTAAGCTCGTTCATTGCCTGTAATATATTATCTTAATTAACTATATGATTTTTGTACGCTATTATGCAGATTTAAGATGTTCGAATGCAAACAAAAGGGAATCTATGACGTTGGGTTCATTGACCCATATATCATTAATGAAAGGATGTTACAAGATCACCCCAGAGACGTGGAGAATGACCTCTTCAGAGTTTTTTTCCAGGCAAAGTCTTAAAAGAGAAATTCTATTTTCTTACAACTTCAGGTGAGTGTTTCTATCTTGTACACATTCTTTTTTGCTTACTCGATGTTAAGTATAATTGATGAGTTATGCATGCGTGTCTGCAGTTTCCACTGGGTTCTGCTAAAGATTCAATTTGACACATCAAGTGTTCAAATCTTGGACTCATTGGATAAGCCCGATGTCCTGTTTAGTGACATGAAAGCAATGCTGCAGAAGTAATTTTAATCATTACCCGACTATATCAGCTCCTTTCATTAATTTCCTAATATCAAGTATTTAATAACTCATTTGTTCATTTTCTTTGCCCTGTATGTTTGGACACGTTTCAGAAGGTCGTGTGTAGGTGAATTCAAAGAACAGCTAACTTTTAAAAAGATAAAGGGTTTGTAGCAACCACCGGGGACCAATCTCTATGGATTCTACGTCTGCGAGTTCATCCGATGGTACACCAGTGAGCGGAGAGCACATTCCACGGACTTTGATGTACGTAAATAATATTCACAGTTTTCTTTTATTATAATCAATTGTGTTGAGTTTCATCCAACTTATATATATCCATATCGATCTTCTTAAAGTTATTAGTGATATGGGAGAAGCTCCTACCAACCCAGCGCATAAAAGCAATTCAAGAGGAGCTGGCGGGATTCATGCTGAGGGAGGTCCTCCGTGAGAAAGGAGAACACTATGTGGAGGACGACGAACGCTATATATAATTTAGTGATCTCCATGTAATTAACTTAGCTTGTTTGAAACTTGTTTGAAAAATAGTTGTACATAGACTTGTTTGAAATTGTTGTATATACAGTCGCAAGACATCATATAATATTATATATGCATGCACCAACATGTAATGTGTATGTACTAGTCGTAGAATATGGGTACGGAAACTCGCTTGAAATTAAAGTGAACCCTAATTAACCATAAACCCTAAACCTATAATCTGAAACAGAAATTAAAAAAAAACTCTTTAGTCCCGGTTCTTATTACGAACCGGGACTAAAGGTCCCTGGAGCAGGCGCTCCCAGCCGTGCCCACGTGGACGGCCATTGGTCCCGGTTCATTTGCAACCGGGACTAAAGAGTTGGGGCCTTTAGTCCCACTTTGCTAGTCCCGATTGGGAAACCGGTACTAATGACAGTTACAGACCGGGATTAAAGGCCTTTTTTCCACCGGTGGAGTTCTCGTTGGCTTAGTTCAGTACTACTATTGGTGTGTGTGTCATGTGTAATTCCTATGCTTAAGAATGTGGAAATATTCCTATTGATATTCGATGTGGACAGGAGATGGATGGCAGTTGGCAGGCCTATGGGCTCAATGGTTCATGTCACATTTACAAGGCTTTTACAAGCTTTTGTCAAGGTGCCGCCACCGTCTCAGGCGGCAAGGTCGCTGACCCGGCGATGGGGCGTCACCGGCGCCTAACCCTAGCGCCGCAACCCTGGCTCTCGCCGGCCTCCGACAACCTCGAATCCGGTTCAAGGTTCTCCTGCCTTCTGTCTGACGATGATTCGAGTGGTGTGTTGGAATCTGGCTCGGTGGCCAGAGATGTTGCGATGCGCGCGCTGGAGGAGGATCTGGTGGAGGCGCCTATTCTACTCCAGCCTTCGAGTTCGAAGGAGGACCACGTCCAGGATTTCTGGAACGTGATAGGCTTCCCCACGCCGGCGTCGAGATTCTGGGAGAGAGGTTCGGCTTCGTCTCCGGCTAATGCAGGTGAGGGTCTTTGTTCTTCTGGATGCAGGGATCGGGCTGCGGGAGTTCGGATGGTTTCGGAGATGGTGCCGGCGGTGGCCGCGACTACGTCTTGCTCAAGGTCTCCTTCGCCTCCTGTGAGCCGTGGCGCTGCAAGATCGCCGCTTGGGATTTGCATGGCCAGAGCTCCAAGGATGGGTCCATGGAGGGGGCCTCTGCCGCGCCGGAGGATCACTCCCCTCCCAGTCCTTGGGCACTTCATCGACAAAGCTGTCTCGGCAGCAACATGCTCGGGAGAGCCTTCGGCTTCAGCAATGGCGGGACGACCGCAGCAGATGACTGCTTTGCCGGTGATTTCGGCCGGAGTCGTGCAGGTGTTGGATGGGGATTGTGTTCCAGAGGAGGCGGAGAACCAGGGTGTCGTCATGCCAGTTCAAACTCCCGATAATTGCGTGCTGATTTCTAGCGACGTTACCGGACATACATGTGATCTTGTCCATCCTCACGGATGGGGGCATCTCGTACGTCGGTTTCGCTCGCTATGGACCCGCCATCCTAGGGTTTTGATCGATCATTCGCTTGGCATCGCAAACACATCGGTTCAGCCTGCTTCGACGCCGCCAGGATCGTCCTCGCCGCCGTCGCTCCTTCACTTCCCCTCCAACTCCGTCGCTGGTGCCTCGTCAAGTTCGTCGTCGTCATCCTCTAGTTCGCCGTCTTCTTCTCCGAGTCATCCGTCTTCTTCATCGTCGCCGCATCAAGTTCTCCCCGGACGGTCTTTTGCTGCTGCTGTCCGGTCTGCGCCGATGTCTGGACAGCGGCCTCCATCGATGGGGGCTGCAGGTGCGCCGGGGCAGTCTCTCGCCTCTGCCGCCCTGGCTACGACGCAGCAGGGGCCTCGTCAGACCGCGCCGGTCGTGACGCCGCAGCCGGGTGGGCGTCCTCCTGCTCAGGCGCCAACTGTGGGCTTTGTCCAACAGGGCGCTGGTGGGCAATACGCTGCAGCATCACAGCCCGGCGTCATGCCGTCGGGTCTTCGCCCCCTTCAACCCCTGCAACCACCGTCTCGCCAGCCGGGACCGCCGGCGTACATGCCCGCCGTGTATCCTCAGCAGTCTCTCGGTTATCAACAGGCACCACCATTCTATGCTCCTCCGGTTTTTAATCCTCCAGGTCTATATCAGCAAGCGAATGCTTTCCCGCCCTTTCAGATGCCGGGTGCGCCGGTTCCGAATGCTGCTGTGGCCAAGAATAAGCGGAAGAAGAAGAAGAATGGTGGTTCTGCTAATGTGCCTCCACCTCCTTTGCCCTTTGAGCAGCCGCAGGTACCTTTTTTACAACCGGCTGCAGTTCCACCGTCGGGGAGTGGCACTTTTCTGGCTGGTACTTCCGCTGTGGATCAGCTTGTCTCGGTATCCCAGACTGCAGATGTTTCTGATGTGGTGGCATCGAAGCCTGGTAAGTGTTGGAAGTGCGCTATTGACACTCATGCTACCAAAGACTGCAAAGCTCAACACTACTGTCTCGTTTGTGATACTGCGGCTCACCCGACCCTGCGTTGTCCTACGCTGAAGCTCCCTAAGCCGCAAGCTTTTGTTGCCGGCTCCGCTTGCGAGGAATCTTTATGTCTGCGGTTGCCTGATAGTGTGTACAAGGCTCACCTTGCTCCGAAAGGGTTGCCTACTGCTCTCGTTAAGATTTCTGGTGGTACTGCCTCCGCTGAGGCTGTTCAGAATGTACTGGCAAGAATTTGTCCGCTGAGCTCTAAGTGGAAGTGGGAAGCTATTTCTCATGGTGATGACTCATTTCTGGTGAGTTTTCCTTCTGCCGAGGATCTTCGAAGAATGGATGGTTTCCAGTTAGGGGTGCCTAGCACCAGTGCACAAATGACTATCAGTATCTGGCAGGCCCAGGATGTCCCACACAGTTTCGAGCTTGAGCCGGTTTGGGTCCACGTCGAAGGGGTGCCACATACAGTCAGACACTTCCTAGGTCTTTGGGCTGTTGGTTCTCTGGTTGGCACGACTCTAGATGTGGACTTGGTTTCCCTCCGAAGCCTCGGGGTGGTGCGTATCCTCGTGGCGATGATGGAACCTAAATATCTTGATAAGCTTAATGAGGCTCGTGGTTGTGCTTGCCTAGGGGTGACAGTTTCGATTAAGATGAAGGGTTACGACTTTTTCTTCCACCGTGAGAAATCAGACTTTATTCATGACCCTGGGTTTACTCCTTTCTTCTGGAAGAAAAAGGGAGATGATTCTAGCAAGGATGGTCCAGGACCGGATGGTGATGATGTGAATGCTCCTGGCCGTAACTCATCCTCTACGCCTGCTCGCATGGACATTGACAAACCGCAGTCGTCCAATGGTTCATCGCATGGTAAGACTGTTTCGGGAGGCTCCGGCGTTGGTTCCTTTGGTGGAGTTGGGGCCTTTGCTGTCACACCTCTTAATCCTAATCCTACAACTCAGCGTGGAAAAGAAATTGTGGCTGCTGCTCGTTCTAAGTCACCTGTTTTGAGTGCTAAGTCTGGGAGTATGGTGGCGTCGCCGCTGGTCTCACCCGTCGGTCAGCATGCTGGTTCTGCGCCAGCTTCTTCGGATAGTATGCTAAGTGACTCCTTGGCGCGGGCGACGCAGCGGACGCTGCTGCCTCGTGTCTTGCCGGTTTCTAACCTGCCCGAGGGTCTAGATGTTGGTTCGATTGAAGATGTGGCCAAACACACTGTTACGTGCTTTGGTACTGCAGACAGAAGCGCTAGGCCATTTGAGGGAGTGCAAGGTGCTGTCGCTGCTTCGCATGCGAGTAGCCTGCATGGCAATGCCGCTGGTGTGCTTGAAGATGGTCTGCATGGCGCTGTCGCTGCTGCGCATGCGGGTGGCCTGCATGGCACTGCCGCTGTTGTGCATTTCATGCCCCTGTAGCTGCTGCTCATGCGGTATGCAGTTCGGATATTGCTGTGGCTGCTGGGACGCTCAGCGACGCTGCTGTGGCTGCTGGGGTGCACAGCGATCGGACTTCGCCAGCTTCAAGATCGACCACGCCGGATCTCTCTTCCATCGTCTCGCCGGGCGCCGAGGCAGTACCTACTTCGCCATTACTGTCTTCGGCAACGGCGGAGGTGCCCTTCTCGAGGGATATTGGGTGTTATACACCACCGACTTCTCCGACAAGAGCTGCATCTCCGACTTCTCCGACAAGAGCTGCAACTCCGACGCCTACTCCACCGGTTGTGCCTAGTGCTCCTCCTCCTCCGCGGCGCAGCACTAGACATACCGTCGCGGATGATGGTTCCGTCGCCACCGACGAGGACACCATGCAGAAGGCGATGCGGCGTAAGGCTGCTATGAACCTCGACTTCAGCGGTATGACCTCACGCTCTTCTTCCTTTTTGTCTATATCTACTCCTGTTTTATCTTCTAAGCTGAATGTAGTCGGTATTAAACTAGGAAAGAATGTTAGTGAAGTTAATTTATCTGCAAACGTTTTGAGGCATATGGAGTATGACCGTTTAACGGTTGACCCTAAGCTTCGAAATGTAGTAGATGACACTGCACTAGACGAAGAGGAAGCGAATGCCACACTGGATGGTCAGCTTCTCTCTAGTCTGGTTGGTGTTGTTTCGGAGATTGATTTAAATGAAGCCACG
Source organism: Dactylis glomerata (assembly GCA_007115705.1). Taxonomy (NCBI): domain Eukaryota; kingdom Viridiplantae; phylum Streptophyta; class Magnoliopsida; order Poales; family Poaceae; genus Dactylis; species Dactylis glomerata. Next base: position 2,098,763 of record QXEO01000118.1, read on the forward strand.
CTAGGTTCTTTGTATGAACTCAAAGCCTCTGGTCGAAAATCAAAGAAATCTCCGAATAAGAAATCCTCTAGGCGGGGTATAGTTCCAAAAGCAAAGATTGTGTCATAATGAATGGTATGTTCTCAAATAGCAGAGGTCTTGGTGACTTGGCTAAACATCTACATATCTCTCATTGTATTAATGATCACAATTTAGATTTTGTTGCTATTTTGGAAACTGGTAGAAGAGACTTCTCTCAACGTCTGTTAGATCGCCTTTCTGGTGGTGTTGACTTTGAGTGGATGTCACAGCCACCCCGTGGTAGATCGGGAGGTATTCTACTGGGAGTACGGTCAGACACCATGGAGGTTATTGCCCGGTCGGGTGGAGATTATCATATTAAGCTCCATATCCGTAACAGAGCCGATAACTTCCTTTGGAGTCTGGTTGCTGTTTATGGGGCTGCGCAGGATGAATTTAAGGCCGACTTTCTTCGTGAGATGGTTAACTTAGCAAAGGATAATCTACATCCAATTTTAATTGAGGGGGGGGGGATTTTAATTTGCTAAGATTCCGACATGAAAAAAGTAAGGGACGGTTTGATGATCATTGGCCCTTTCTATTCAATGCTGTCATTGACAGCTTGGACTTGCGAGAGGTCTCAATGATTGGAAGACAATTCACCTGGGCCAATAGCCTTCCGGATCCCACGTTTGAGAAACTCGATAGGGTACTTATGGATGCTAATTGGGAATCTAGGTTTCCCATGGTGTCTGTTCGTGCTCTTGAGCGGATCCAGGGATTTTCAGATCATGCTCCTATACTTTTGACTACTGGGATTGCCAAACCGTCTGCTAACCACCGTTTCAAGTTCGAGCTTGGCTGGTTACAACGGGACGGGTTCCATGATATGGTCAAGAAAGTATGGGATAGACCGATTAATGTTGGGTCTCCAATACAGAGGTGGAATCATAAGATACGTCTCTTACGTAGTCACCTCAGTGGTTGGGCTCGGCATGTGTCTGGTGCCCTTAAAAAAGAAAAGTTGAGGCTTTCTTCTATCATTGATGAATTGGAAGCCTTAGCTGAGGTAGGCCCCCTATCTTCACATGAGATTGAACTCAAAAACCAATCTAATGCAAAGATAGCTAGTCTACTCCGAGAGGAGGAACTCAAATGGTACCAACGCTCTAAGAGCCGTTTTATTCTTGAAGGAGACTCGAATACCCGTTACTTCCATAGTGTGGCCAATGGTAGACACAGGAAGAAACGTATTCATAGTCTCGTTCAAGATGAGGGTACGATTGAGGGAATTGATAATCTTAAAAGTTATATTACTAGTTATTACAAGAATCTATTTGGGGCACCTGAGGAAGGTAACTTCTTTATGGATGAGACCCAAACGGATGATATTCCCCAAGTTTCCGTTGAGGAAAATAATCTTCTTACGGCTGAGTACTCTGAAGAGGAAGTAAGAAAGGCTATTTTCCAAATGGAACACAACAAAGCACCGGGTCCAGATGGTTTCCCAGCAGAGTTTTATCAAACTTTTTGGGACACTATCAAAGGGGATCTTCTAGACTTGTTTAGCTCCCTTCATGCTGGACAACTAGAATTGTTTCGTCTTAATTTCGGTGAGATTGTTTTGCTACCTAAAGTTAATGAAGCAGAAAAGATCCAGCAATATAGACCAATCTGCCTTCTTAACGTTAGTTTCAAAATATTCACGAAAGTGGCCACCTTAAGACTAAACACGGTTGCGGATCATGTAGTTCGACCGTCTCAAACTGCTTTCATGCAAGGAAGGAATATCCTAGATGGAGTTGTAACCTTGCATGAAACAGTCCACGAACTACATTCAAAAAAGTTGAATGGGGTTATTTTAAAGTTAGATTTTGAAAAGGCTTATGATAAAGTTAAGTGGTCTTTTCTCCAGCAAACACTCAGAATGAAAGGTTTTTCTGATGAGTGGCGTGCTTTGATCAATGCCTTCGTCGCTGGAGGTAGTGTTGCCATCAAAGTCAATGACGATGTTGGTACATACTTCCAGACATTAAAAGGACTGAGGCAGGGTGATCCCTTATCACCAATGCTATTTAATATAGTGGCTGATATGCTTGCCATTTTGATCGAACGCGCAAAGAATGATGGTCTCATTGAAGGAGTTATTTCCCATCTTGTTGATGGTGGATTATCCATCCTTCAATATGCCGACGATACAATTCTTTTTATGGAACATGATCTTGAGAAAGCACAGAATCTGAAACTTATACTTTCAGCTTTCGAGCAACTATCAGGTCTAAAAATTAACTTCCATAAAAGTGAATTGTTTTGTTTTGGTGAGGCTCAAGACGAGGTCGAGGCATACGCCGATTTATTTGGCTGTGGGCAGGGACAATTTCCTATGCGGTATTTGGGTATTCCGATTCATTATCGGAGATTAACTCTTGCCGAATGGAAACTCGTCGAGGAGAGACTACAAAAACGCCTTAGTAGTTGGAAAGGTAAATTACTGTCCCTGGGAGGGAGACTGATACTCATTAATTCAGTACTATCTAATATGGTACTTCATATGATTTCATTCTTTCTCTTGCCTAAAGGAGTCTTACACAAACTGGATTATTACCGGTCTAGATTCTTTTGGCAAGGGGACAGTGAGAAAAAGAAATACCGGTTGGCTAAATGGAGTGTTGTGTGCTCTCCTAAAGACCAGGGTGGGCTTGGTATTCATGATCTTGAGATCAAGAATAAAGCCTTACTGGGGAAGTGGCTATTTAAGCTGCTTACTGAGGAGGGGACATGGCAAACCATTCTTAAGAGGAAATACATTGGTCAAAAAGCTGTATCTCAGGTTCTTTGGAAACCGGGGGATTCGCATTTTTGGGCTGGACTTATGGCAACGAAGAAGTTTTTCTTTGGCCTGGGTTCCTTTTCGATTAAGGATGGTTCGGAGATACGGTTCTGGGAAGACAAATGGCTCGGCAATGCCACTCTTCGAGAACAGTATCCGGCCTTATATAGCATTGTGCGTCACAAAGGTGATACTATCGCTAAAGTTTTGGAGACTTTTCCACCTGCTGTGGCGTTTAGAAGGGATTTATCTGGGCAAAGACTTGTAGCTTGGGATGCCTTACTTCAGCGTTTGGCGAATATCCAACTACAAGATGGCCACGATGAATTTCGCTGGAATCTACATGAAAATGGCAAATTTTCAGTAGCTTCCATGTACAATGCTCTTATTTTACCCGATGTGCCAATCGATAAAATTAGTAATGATAAGCTCTGGAAGTTGAAGATTCCATTACGGATAAAGGTATTTGGATGGTACCTACGTAAAGGAGTTATTTTAACAAAAGATAATCTTGCAAAGCGGAATTGGCATGGAAGTAAGAAGTGTGTTTTTTGTCATCAGGATGAGACAATTAAACACTTGTTTTTCCATTGTCGTGTCGCTAGATCTATATGGTCAGTCATCCAAGTGGCTTCAACCTTATTTCCACCACGCAGTATTACCAATATATTTGGGAATTGGCTAAATGGAATTGACAATAGGTTTAAAAAGCATATTAGGGTGGGAGCGATTGCCTTTATTTGGTCGCTATGGCTATGTAGAAATGATAAAGTGTTTAACGATAAAAACTCTTCTATTTTGCAGGTTATCTACAGAGTTATTGGCTCACTCCGTTTGTGGTCGTCTCTGCAACGTCCACAGGATCGAGACCTTTATATGGAGGTCTGTGCACGACTGGAAGCTACGGCGAGGGATACTTTTTCCCAACATGGTTGGCCGCATAGCTTACGGATTGGTGCTTCTAGCTAGGCGAGATTACAATTGCTCATCTTGATATGTAATTTTGCCTTCTTTTTTTCAGTCGATACTTGTTCTTAGGCTGTGTGCATCCTAGTTATGCAGAGGCCGGGTGTAAGCTTAATGACTATTAAGTAATAAAGCGCTCTTTATCGAAAAAAGTTGGCAGGCCTATGACGGTGAACAAGGAAGCCAGATCTAGAGTTGCCCAGGCAGACGAAGGGCGGTCTCTCCGTCGATCCATGTCTTCGTTCAAGATCTATGTGGCGAATATTCCCTGGAAAGTGAACAGCTCTAGCCTGAAGCAGCTGTCAGCGAGTATGGTGAAGTGATCAGCACCAAAGTTATTCATCACCACGGAGTAAGAGTATTCTTTTTTTTTTGAACAGAAGACGGGTCTCGAAGGACCCGGATTTTGCTTCATTAATCTCGCCAACGAACAATTACAGGGAGGTCCCTCAGAAAGAGGGAATCGAACAGTACAGCCCAGTAAAAGTACAGAAAGGACCCTGGCAAAAGCGAAAAACGCGATCCGGTCCTTTCGGCGTCCACCTCGCCGTCGACGAAGATCTGCTAACAGCGGCCGCCGTATCACCACCGGGGAACCTGCCACTTGGGGTAACACCGCGAGTAGGAGCTGAGAAAGCAGTGAAGCAATCGGAGCGGGTGCCCTACACCCATCGGTCCGGCCGGGAGGAACGGAGCAAGCCGCCCAATGCCGCCGGAGAAGAGCTCCTGCAGAAGACGCCGCCGGCACCCGAAGGCAGAGCATCATACTTCTACCAAAGAAGCAGAACACTGCAGTAGGGCAACCGCCGTCGCCTGGGACAGCACCAGCACTAGAGAGCAAGAAGAGAGCTTCGCCAAGTCACCATCCCCCCTCGCCACCGCGGCCGGCCAGGGAAAGAGAACTCCACGCAGCCAACTCGTCACCCGCCTCCCTCGCCGCCACGGCAGGCCGAGGGGGTCAAAGCTTGCAGATCTTGACAGCTCCAGAAGCCAGCTCCTAGGCACCTTATCGAAGGGCCTTGCTGCCTTTGACCTCATGACCAAAACCACCATGGATTTGGCCGGAGACCGCCGCCAGCAGACTACCCGGTGCTGTGCCAGAACACCAGAATAGCACTCAGCCCCTGCCACCTCGGAAGGAGGAGCGCCACCGCGAACAACAGCAGGAGGGACGAGCCCTTATTGAGGAGATCACCAGGAGGCCGCCCGCTGACTCGCCGACCACCGGCGCCACCGACGAAGCCGACCAAACCTGGCAAGGCCTGGATCTGGGCGAGATCCAGAGCTCACTCCAAAGCAAACCGGCAGAGAGCCGGACAAGACTAGACTACACCTACAGGACCTACCCCGGCACCTCTCCTCTGCCACCTCCGGCCAGCATCGCCGCCGGAGGGGCTCGGGATCGGGCCGGGAACTCTCTGGCTCGCCGAGTTACTGTAGCGGAAGGGGGGGGGGGTGGGGGAGACGAGGGTGTGTGTCCTCCAATCCAAAAGCAGGTGTAGCTTCAAAGCGACCGGAGTAAGAGTATTCGGTTCCGTCACAATGGTAACACGGGAAGCATCGGAGCACGCCATTTGGTACCTCAATAACCAGGTCAGTCAATGCATAGTTTGGCTGGTTTCCCTGCCACTGTGAACCGGATTAAGCGGACCTGGTTTACTGCGACTATTGATACCATGAGTTCACGACACAGTTTGATGTTTTAACTTTGAATTGTGCAGATCTGGAGGGGACATGCACTGCGAGTGAGATTTGCAAAAGAGAAGGGCCACGTGTGATGCTGGCTTAGATGTAGAGCTTTCATTAGCTTTCTTGCCATGCTTGTCTATTTTATACTGTTACTACCCCGTAACAGATAATGTCATAATAAAATAAGCAAATAAAATAAGCAATAGATTCGGTTTGTGACAATAACCATAAACCTGTAATTTTACACTTTTGCTAAATAACAGCTAGCTGTTTTCTAATTCGCCAACAGTCACTTTTCTGGCCGTCAAGTCCGTTTCTAAGATTCGTGCGGAGCGGCCGTATTGTCGGGCCCGCTTTATCTTAGTGGGTTTACCCGAACCCGTTTGTCTTTTCAGTGTCCATTTTTTCCATTTCTTTTATTTTCCTCTACGTGTTCATCTCCGCTGAGTCCTCTCATCGTCAGTCGCGAGGGTCTCCGTCGTCGTAGTCGTTCGCGAGGCCGCTCCGCCCAGGCTACAGTGTCGTTCGTCGATCGGAGCGACGACCATGGCCCAGGCATATTTGCCCCTCTATCCTGGTCGCCCCCAAACTCTTCATCAGCGCCTCCCCCCTCTCACTGCAAGCACATAGCACCAAGGAGAGATCCACGCGACACTGGCTGAAACCAAGGACGGCAGCAGCGCCCCGTTCATAATATTCAAGGTAGCATCCTCACCGAATATTCTCTGATTTGCTTTTCTTCTTCTTCCATTCGGTAAAGCTTAGGTCTCACTTGATGGATCTGGCTGAGGAAATTCGTAGTGTGGTAGACCTCGTGACCAGTACTGCTTGTGCTATACTGCTATACTGCTCCATGAAGCCTCTTCCTTGTCATGATTTCTGATGTTTGTATTGATTACTGAACAAAATTCCCCTCTGCCATGCTTTCTTTGTCACGATTTAATAAGTGCTGATTCATATGGATGAGAAGTTTTTAATACTTGATGTGCTTTGTTTATTTCTTCATTTCATGTATTATACGTGCTGTAGCTTCTGGTTTCAGTTGCCATTGTCCAGATCTTGTATGCCGAGGACCCGAGGTTCTTATTACCATTGCTCTCTTCTCAGCGAGATTCAGAGATATGAATGACAACCTTTTCGTATATACTGAAGATGATTTTTATTGATAAACTATTTAACCTATTTGTACAACTCTGGGGACCAAGAAGAAGACCATACAACAGATTAGTGAATTATTTAGAAGCTCCAAAATGAGCTTTTTTGATGTACCGAAGTTCGTTGTTTATCAGTTTTCATGATGAGGAAAACTAGTAGCTGGGTTGTCAAATGTGTTATTTCCTTAATGAAATCAATTTTTATCTTCTTTAGTTGTGCCTTACATCAATTAATTCATATTTTAGTTGATTGCTCAGCTGGCATTTGTAAGAAAATAAGGTTTGCGTATCCTAGGGAAAAAGGATAACTATTGTAGATATGCCTTCACTTTGCACTTTTCATTTTTCTCTTAGCTAGTATCTTTTGGTTATGAGTTTTATGTCTAGAACCAAATCTAAGCCGCATTCATCTTTTGAGGTTGATTAGATTTTCTGAAAATCGTCCGGTTCAGCTATTAGTTGATGTTGTCATTTTCTTTCATCAGTCACGAACTAACGACAATTTTAAGTATTTCTACCTTTACATTTAGTTCATAGGCCGTCTCTCTCTTTAACTTCACTTTCTTCATTCTCTTTCTTGTTCCTGTCTTCTTTATCATTTATTATTCAGTGTCTTTCATCATTTTTCTGTAGTAAGTCTCTGTCATTATTTTGGTTTTTAGTCATTAGTTTCTCTTTCTTGAGTCCCTTGCATTATGCGGTATTATTCTTAATCCTGTTATTTTGTAGAGAATGACAAAATATTCACCTAATTCCTTTTGTCATTTATCATTTCTTAGTTATCTTTGGGGTTTCCATCATTTGTATTCTTTTTATTCATTGATCTTTTTCTTAGTTCACTCAGTTTTCAGTCCTTCATCATTGATAGCTCAATTTATGTCCTCATTGTCATTCTTTTCAAGTCATCAGTCTCTCTGTCTTTAGTCAACCATAACTTGCTTTTTCTTCAGTCTTTCTTTTGTAAGTTCTCATTATTCAGCCTTAAGTATATCTTTCATTTTTCTCATTATTCACTATCTTCAGTCTTCTTGGTTCTTCATTATTTTTACTCAGTTTCATACATTTACTTCAGACTATCTATTTCTGAGTCTTTCCTTCAGTTATGTCCTCATTCTATGTCTTCATTCTCCTTAATTCTTCTATTATTTTTGTTAGTCTCTTATTTCCTATCTATTTATTATATTTTAATATTATTATGTTATTCTTTTCTCAGTTGTCTCTTTCCTGAGTCGCACTATCTTTTTAGTCTTGTTAATCAGTCTCTTTTCTTAGTTTCTCTTATTATGTCCTCAGTCTTTCAGACCTATCAATACTTTTGTCCTCAGCATTTTCTCATTATCATTCTTATGTTATTTTTTACGGTCTTTTTTTGGGTAAGTTTGTGTCATTCTCTCTGTTCTTTATATAGTAAATCTGATTTAGTCATTCGTTATTTCATCTGACTTGTCATTTTTTTCTCATAATTCTCAGTCAACATTGTTCAACCTTTTTCTCTCTTTCTTCATTTACACATTATTTAGTTTTTCAGCCTTGTTATTTCTCAGTTTCTATGTTAGACTTGTCATTATCAGTTTGGCATTTAGTCTTGTAATTTTCAGTTTCTATCCCAGCTTTGTCATTCTCAGTTGTTTTCGTCATTCTTAATTTCTATCTCAGTTTATCATTTTTCTTATTTTGTCCTCAGTCTTGCACTCCTATGTTTTACCATTTTTTCCTTCCTCAATCTTCGGTTAGTCTTTCCGTCCTGAAATCTCGGCTTCTGTCCTCGGCATGTTCTCATTATCATTCTTCTATCATTTTCGCCGGTCTTTCATTGGTAAGTCTGTGTATTGTCTCTCCCTGTTCATAGCAACTTAAATTACTCCCGAGTCCTAGTCTATCTTTCTTGAGTTTCTAGCAGCTTAGTCTTTCTGTCTTCAATCTTTTAGTCTTTTTTATCTCTCTCTTGTTTCTTTAGTCTTTCGGTCTCCTTATTTTTTCAGACATCCTTACGTTTTTCATTATGATCATTTTATTTGTCTTCAATATTCCTTGACTTTTTCTTCAGTATCTAGCAACTCAGTCCCTCTTTCTCTATCATCCATTTTCTTTCAGTTACTCAAGTCTCTACTTAATTTCTCCAGTGTTCTTTGATTTTCCAGTCTTGTGTCTTACTTCTTCAGTCTTCATCAGTGTTTCAGTTACACGATTCAGGTGTCTTTTCATTAAGGAAACCCTTACTACTGTAGGTCTACACATGTTTCTTTTTCTGGAACAGTAGATAACCCAGAGTTGTGCCTAGGGGAGGGGTGTGGGTACACTGAGTACTATGCCGTGTCTAGTCAGTTGGTTCTTCAAATCAGTTCTTATTCAAGGTATCATTTTCTACCTAGACTTTCTTCCATTTTGTTTATTTGTATTTTTATGTCTTTCTCAGCCATGTTGTTTCCAGAGAGACTGGACTGAGAGTTTAGATGGGTTTTTTGCTCAGTTCTACATGGATTCTCAAGGTACAAAGCCTTGCTTTTATTCTTTTATTTAGTTTAGAGGGTTAGATCATTTAGCACGCCCAATCAACATACAACTTCCTTTTTCAAAGTGATTCTTTGTATTTTTCTTTATGTGTTACTCAAGTGTCATTCTTTCCATTTTCAGCAACTGAAGATACCATTTTTTGATATTTGCGGCACTTGATATAATGGCAATAGATGTGTTCATGTTGTTTAACATGGATGGGTATCTTCTGACCATTTTTTGTTCTCCGCCTTGTGGTTGTAAGATGGTTAGGTGCATTTGGCATGGGAAGTATAAGTCTCGACCTTTTGTTTTTGGCTGGAAGAACTAAGTTATGTTATTGTTTTCTGAGAAATTTATTGTGAATTAGTGAACTACCAGAGCAAGAAGTTTGTCTTGATCTAAGCGACTTTATAGTAACTGTGTCTGACGCCATGTGCTATGACTATCTATGAATTTATATATTTTTGGTTGATTTCCAATGTTGCTAATAGCTATCCACACTATTGTTTTGAACAAGAAGATTGACCTTTTGTTAAGAAACGAGCTGGAGAGACCGAATAAGACCCAAAACTTGTCTAACCAATTTTTTGGGACTGAAAATGAACACGCAAAATGCCCAAACACAGTGCATACCGAGAAGGTCCAAGCTTGACATCGGAAACGAGCAAACCCTTTAGGCCCTGTTCGGTAGGCAGGGATCCCGGTGTTTTAAAAAGTATTAACTCTAGTGTTTTGGGTGAAAAAAGTTCCATCACCCAATCCACTTTCCTCACCCAGATTCTCTTTCTGACCAGAAACGCGAGGCGTACTAGCGGTTCATTTTCAGATCAACCCGCCGTGTTTCTTCGGGGTTACCGGGGCTGAGTCCACTCAACACCAGCCTACCGAACAACATGGTTTTGTTTTTAAGTGGATTTAAACTGGGCTAGGATTACTCCCAACAAAACACTTCAGAACCGGTGTGCCGAACAAGGCCTTAGGAGCATGCGTACCTGTTGGCCTACGCTAAGAAACTAGTAAAACAGGTATCTAGAGCGGGGGATTAAGAACACACGTGTCAGTTGGTAGAGCGGGGATTAAGAACCACGTGTCAAAAAACTGACTGTTAGCGAATTGAAAAACAGCTAGCTGGTAATTAGGCACTCTCTAATTTTAATCATCTTAGTGACTGTTTTCACGTGTATTCTGAACAGAGAGACTATTTCGTACTCCCTCCGACCTATATTATTACTCTTTGCCAATATGGATGTATCTACTACTAAAATGTATCTAGATACACCTATATTGACGAAGAGTAATATGGGTCGGAGGGAGTATCACAATTTCGTTTCATGATCCCAATTTTGTTTCTCCATTCATGTTTTAAAAAATTGAACATAAACATCCAAACATTCTACATTACAGTAGGCGACTTGCTTTGTTGTCCTCTTGTGCCCTCCTCTTGTTGGTGCGCCGCCGATCTTCGTGATCACCAAATTCAGGCCGCCATACATCTGGAATGCCCATATATCGAGATCGTCTTTAGTTCTTGGAAAACTTCCATACACTACGGAGTTTATGACTGCATCCCTGGACTCTCCTCATCGCCGTCGTGATTGTGTTTCAGCCTATCCCATGCCTTGCGCAGGTCAGTGGCGTGGCGCTCATAGGGAGTGAGGAACGGGAGGACACGGTCATTGGTTTCTTCGTGTGGTATCATGAAATGGTTGTGCTCCGTGGATATGTCGATTGCTGGATGTGCTTGCTGGTGATGAAGCTGAGCTGAAGCTCGGCGGCGAGGCCCAGGGTCTCGTGTAACTAGGACGGCTGATCTGGTGGCACCGCGGTGCTGCTTGAGATGGAAGGGGTGTCGTTCGTTGTGATCCCTCCGACACCGCTTTTCAGGTTGAAGTGTTGTGGCACCCCGCCATGGACGTATAGAACATGTAGCTAGATGACATCGATATGGTGGTAGCCCATTTTGCCGGGGAAGGAATCTCGCCGTCGTCCTCCCCTCCAACGCCCGGTGGCCTAGAAGGTCGCAAAATGCCGCCATGGTGGTTCAAGATCGCTAGAGCGAGACACCGTGAGCTGCTAGGTGGCGTTGTTCCCGCTGTTCTTTCTGTTTCTTAGTGAACTCTAATATTTGTATCGGCGGCTGTAGTGGCGGAGCTTGGGCTGGCACCCAAATGGGCTTGGGGATAGAGCCAGAGAGGTTTGGGCCAAAAAAAATTTGGGGGAGGGGGGGGGGGGGGAGGGGGCTAATTTTTTTATCCAAACCTATTTTATTAACTTAGATTTCACAAGCTTTTGGCCGCTATTCCTAATTAGGCTCACTACTCCGAAGCCAATGAAAATAAGTAGCGGGTTTTAGGGCAAATGGGCTACTTTTGTACTGTTTATAGGCTAAACGTTAATGGGCTGGAGGCGCCCCTCCCCTTACCCCTCGAACTGAATGTAGCTCTGCCGTTGGGCAGCGGCAGCGCACATGTATTCATGCGTGGGAGCTGCCACTGCCTCTCACATGTCGGCCACACCAGCGCTTGGGATGGTCCGAGGGCGCGAGCCAGAGCGACTTGACCGTCTCGGCGTTTACGCCTCCAGTATCCAATTTGTATTCTAAAAGTTATATTTTCCACAATGTAAATGAAATATCGTAGCTTTAATCAAATATCTAGACGCGTTCCACTATGTAGGTTCATTCATTTTGGAAAAAGCGTTGATATATTCAAGGTGTTTATCTGTGGCGCGAGCTATTTATTTCCTTATTGTGTTTGCCATCCTCCCGTCCCATTGTGGATGGGTGGAACACTACTAGTCCCTGCGTCCCAAAATAATTAACTCAATTTTTTCTCTATACAGGTATATTTACACACTGAAAAATATCTAGATACATTCGTATCGAATCATTTGTTTTGGACCGAAGGAATAGTAGATATATGTTGATATGCTGTTGTGGAAGCTTAGGCTGTATAACATCTCTGAATTTTATTTAAACTCTCGTCGTAGCAATATTATTTGCTTATGATCTAAACAAAACCGAACGGCGCTAGTATTTATCTGCGCACCCTGAGATACTATTTATCTGTATACCCTTTGTTGTTATTGGACCCTGTTTGCTTGTTGCACAAAGGTTGGTTGGTTGGCCAACGTGTGACTGAGAGTGCACCAAGTCTGAAACTGCAGGGGAGGCATTCAGAGTTGGAATTCCACCAAGACGATGAAGGCGCACACCCATCAGAACGTCGCTGACTGAACATGCTACTCCTGCTCAATGCCTGCCATTCTTCGTATGAACTAGCACGGTGTGTAGTTGAAGGCAATGCCGACTCTCTTCCACTGTCATCTGGTAGCTATTTACTGGAAACGGATGCGTTTGTAATAAAACTTGCTGATAATTTGATTTCCTCCTACATAATTAAATCGGAAGTATCACTCGTGCACCAGCCACAGTCACGAAATGTGTAAACATAATAAGAGCACATGTTGTAGACTGAGACAGACTGTATCGCCTGCTTCTGCTTGCTTGCTACATAATGGCTGCCTGTTACCCTCCTGTTGCTCGCCATTGCTTGCGAACTAAATTAACAAAGCATGCCCTATAGTCGATGCCAGACACCTAGTGTTCATGCTCCCCTGTTCTGAGACCAAGGGAGCCTGCAATCACAATCGCGTGATCGCGTCGCTAGAACACGGCAGGCATTAACAGTCCAAATGAACATATCTATCAGAATAACTTCTGCTATTCTGTACTTGCCAGTTGCCACCACATCTTTGCTTGCCTTAATTAATTCAACCATGTATGCAGTCGACCGATCTAGCCATGGCGTGGGTGGGTAGGATGACGAGCATTTCTTCAGATACTGTCCACACAGTCCCACCGCAGTTGATGAGAATGGCTCCAGAAGCTCACCTCCAGTTGATGATGAGCAATGCAGACACGCCATCGCAAACCTCCTTATCCATATGCGACCTCTTTATACTTAATGATCCTGACATTTAGTTCGATCCAGAAAGCATTTTTTTGACCGTTGATATTAGTTCTCCAATTGACATAATAAGAACGCGCGTGCGCTTCAGATATCTGAGAGGGGCGAGTAGACACACATAAAGCGGAGCAAAAATTTAACCGAGCATTGATGGCTGCATCCATAGAATCATCGAAAGTTTCACCAGTGTGCGAAAGGTTCAGAGCTTCAGATAGATTGATTTTTGGAGATCAATAATTGATCATCGCCATTAAACTTGTTCTTTAGCCATATTTGAAATACACAAATGGGTATGTAGAAAGATCAAAGCGGATTTCGAGCCATGTAAAAATGACAAACTGATAACCAAGTGCAGCCTTTTCCATTATCACAGTTTATGACAGAATAAGACCATGAACTTATTAAAAATAGTGCTGAGAGGTTTACTTTTGGTGCCACCTAATGAATAAGAAAAGGCAGCATTTAAACTCTACATACTTTTTTTATGAGAGTAAACTAAATAATATTGAAAAATGCAAGTCAATAAAATCGAAGAAAGGAATTGGCTAAACTAGCAAAAACAAATTATCATGCTTGTCTGTTGTCAACTTGAAATAGTGACCTTAACGACATGCTGACAAAGATGTAATGAACTGAAGCAGGGAAATAAACTCAATACTGTAGGATTTAGGAAAAACACAAGGACGTGTTTTTCTCATTAGAGCAAGTGGTAGATACACAAAAATATTAGCTGCCTTCATGTACTACCAGCTTAAAATATGCTACCCATGCAGGAGAGAAACAACTAGCAAGCCTTCATCTGTCTCTTACATTCAGAAGTTTGGATTTGAATCTCAGGCTTAGGCATCATGTCCGCAACCGCAACCATGGATCACTCCACGGTGGGTAACGAATTGCTGAATAAAGTAGATTGTTATGCAAAACGTCACAAGGGTGAGATAACATTAGATGGGCAAAACTGGGCAGTCACATTTTCACTTTTTGCTTTGCATAGAGGATGACGCCGTCTTCAAGGCTCTATGTCTATAACACACTTGTTACATCCACAGAAGAGCTTTGTCAAAGGGATCAACAACTGAGAAATCATAGGTATGCCCATCGTTTCTAGGCATGACATATATATCATTTCTGAGTTCAATTTGTGCATCACGAGAAGCCCTGTGCTCCACCTGAAGTTCTCTAAGTTGGTAATGTTTCGTCTCGTCGCTCTCCTTATAAAGAACTCCGATTTCCATTTTCTTCAGCACTTTCGCACTCAAAATGAAGAACTTGGCAAAGTCAATACACGGCCTCTTGGTAACATCGTAATTCTTGATCACCACTTGTTTTAGATGGAGTTCAAGGCATTCAATTGGATCAAGCGGGTCATACTTCCGCACATTATTATTATTATCATTTCCATCATGCAACTTGGGATATGAAAAATGTGGTATAAAGTCAGTTGCGAAATACTTATATACTAGATCAAGTCTAACACAATGGTGAATCTGACATTTGAAGAAACAAGTATAAATACTCACAATGACATAGAGCTTCTGTAAGCGAGGGAAGCACTTGAGGAGGCCAACAACTTCATCTAGATTAGCGCCAGTAGAGTCGAGAGCCAAAATTTTCATTGTGTACATTTTGGTTGTCAAGCTGAATGCAACCATTTTCTGAAGAAAAAACAAACAAACGCATATTAGAAGTTTGCATATATATCGGAATGGTGAATTGAAAATTGCCCTAGTTGCTACCTGAAAAACCGTTGTTCCAAGCTGGAGTGTCCATATGCCTTTGGACAAAAAACCCAACATCTCCAGTTTAGGAGCCCGAATCACTCGGATGGTCAGAGGACCATCATGTGAACGTATTGGTAGCAACCTCTCGAGACAGGTGGCGTCTTCAATAACCAGCTCTTGAAAGGCCATACCGTATGAACGACGTCCATAGAAGCTGATGCTCCTTAGAGTCGGGGAGCTGATGCAAAGGCGACGACATCCCATACAGTACAACGAAAGGCTTTCCAAAACAGCACAGACGGAGATCATGCTTTGCAGAAAGCCGTCCGAGATGCTGACTTCATATAGGATGAGTTGCTTGAGGAGCGGGAAACTCGGTGGCGTGACCATGTCCAGGACTCGACAGCGGTCGAGCCTGAGCACGCGGAGCGTCGGCATGAAGCGGGTTAGCACGGGCGGCGGCAGTGTGTAGTCGGTCAACTTGACCGTGTTGATGACCTCGAGCTCCTCGAGGCCAGTGAGGGACTCGGAGCATAACCAGCCTTCAATGTTGCCGACGAAGGCGATGTGGACGTCGAAGACGATGTGGATCGAGAAGCAGCGGGCCGGTCCGGGATGGCCAGAGAGGATCTTGGGGACCACGGACACGTGGTCTGAGAGGTTTTCATCGGCCACGAGGTTGAGCGGCGCCATGGAGGATCGCCAGAGCGGGAGCCACCGGCGGGAGAGCGCCTGCGTGCGCGCGCCGTCCTTGGTAGGGAGGAGGGAGATGATGGTGCCGAGGATCGCATCGGGGAGGCGGCTGATGAGATCGAGGTCGAGATCGTCGCTGCCGCCGTTGCCTCCCCCATGCCGTCCTTGTTGGTCGTCGAGTCGGACGGGTATGCGCCCCTTGGGAATGTGCATCTTGTCGGCGGTCGCCGCCGCCGCCGCCGCCGCCGCCGCGTCCTGCATGATGCGCGTCCGAGGGTTTTGACTTGGTTTCGTATTTTTTTTTTTCCTGATGAGCTTCGTTGTTGCCCGTGGAATGGGAACGTGGCGGATCTAAATGGCGAACGGCTCACGAGCATTGGCATGATGTGGCCCACTTATAGTCGTGAATGGATGGGCCGTCTGTGGCCAGACGTGGTATCGGCCTTTTTTCTCCACAGTGCAGCACGCCCTCTGTCGATCTGACAGTGAGAACGGACTGGTTCGTTCGTTGGTAACAAGGCGATGAACTCATCCAGAAAAAAGACGAGGGCACTCCAAGAAGGGATCGGTTGATGACACTCACATAGTGCCATGTAAGCTCCTCTCCTCTGTCGATGTAAATTGCAGCCATGCTAGTTGCTACTGCAGCTGTAAACCAGGTCGTATGCTCCAACGCCGCTCCACTCGATGTAAATAACATGTAAATTTTGTTTGGAACACCAAATTATACGACAATCAACAAGTTAGAATACACAGTTATGCAATATATTCATATTTCTTATATGATTAGATCGATTTGTCCACAAAATACATTTCTAGCAGGCTAGCAGTAACATAGCCTAAACTACTCCTAACAAAAGAACTAGATACTACAGATAATCACTACATTCTATACTCTACAGGTCGGCTCTTCGTCTCTTTGCAGCCGTGAAATGCTCAAGAACATCATCATAGCTATACTTTTCTGCGATTTCCCTCTCTATGTTGACTAGCAAACTGTTGGCCGGAAACTCATCCTCCATCTTATTGCGCAACCCTCTCTTAACAATCTTTAAAGTAGAAAATGCGCGTTCAGCACTTGCTGTAGAGACCGGAAGAGTCACAACCAACCGGGGCAATCTATCAGTCAAGTTGTATATGGAATGTCTCCCACACTCAACAAGGCAGCGACATAGCTTTGTTAATATTGACACACTTTCCAACTCCTTATCAGTAGAAGCATCAACAACAAAATGTTTGAGTTGCTGCTCCAAGCCATATGTTTATTGTTGAGTGAAATCAGCTGGATAATATTTCTTCACCATCTCACAAATATCATCAGCCTTGAAAGATCTAAATTTATTTGCAGTGATGAAAGTAGCACTAGTGGACAGAAGATCAATTACCTTCTCACTGAACCGGAATTCTAATTCATGCAGTTTAGTGTCAAGTGTTGCATGGAATACTTTCACTCGGAAATAATGCTCCTTAGTAAAACAATCATCTTGGCGACGAGCACAACTACTGTGCAGAATGTATGTTTCCTCCAAATTTGGAATATCAATGGAATATTTGCACAAAACTCAATGACTCGGAAAAAAAAGGCTTCCCAACCATCGTCTGATCTCATCTCATCAAGGCGAATCTTTGTTGAGAACACTAGACGCATAGCATTTACTATGTCTTGTGATTTCTTTTGCAAAGCTTGGCCGAGATCTTCACTAATCTCCAATATTTCTGGCATCAAACATAAGACAAGTATGAACTCAAAAGAAGACAAGTAGATGAAAGCCGTATCTCCATCTGCACGAACTGACCCTAGTCCATCTGAAGCTATTTTTTGAAGCACTGAACGTACTGCATTAAACATTGTCTTTAGGCCAGATATTGCACCCAAGTGTGAACCCCATCTTGTGTCACCGGGTCGTTTGAGTGCACGTATTTGGTTTGCACCTTGACCGGTTTCAATGTCATCAATAGCTAGTAACAGTGCTAGTTCATCCAACTGAGCATCATGAAGCTCGTCATGGCGCTTCGCGGAGGAGTCAACGGTGTTAACATTAAATAAAAGTTTCTGAAAAAACTGAGCCACCGGGACTACTTTCTTGGATGCGGAAACTAGCGCAAGTTGCAAACGATGAGCATAGCAATGGACATAATATGCATATGGGCACTCTCTAAGAAAAACAGCTTGCAACCATTGAACTATCCTCTCATATTACTAGCCCCATCATACCCTTGGCCCCGAAGGTTTTGAACATCAAAAGCATTATTGGATAATAGAGAGCTCAATACCTCTTTAAGTGTCGCGGCTTTGGTGCTTGTCACATGTATTAAGTCAAAGAACCGCTCTTGCAAAATGTCATCTTTATGAACAAATCTGAAAACCACTGCCATCTGCTCCCTTTTTGCGACATCACAAGTCTCATCCACCAAGATAGCAAATTTGGACTTCCCAATCCCTTCACGGATATGTTCCTAACTTTAAATGCATAAATACCCAAATTCTCTTGTTGGATCTTTGGTGCTATGTATTGTTCATTGTATTTAGCATCTCTAATAACTTCTGCAATCTCGGGATTGAATTCTGCAAGAAGCTTTCTTAACTCAAGAAAATTCCCTCTATTCTTCGACTCGGGTGTCTCATCATGGCCTCTAAAAGCGCAAGATTGTGATGTGAGCCACTTAACAGCCGCAATTGAGGTTTTCACCCTTAATTGGTTTCTTTCTATATCCCTCTGGTTGCCCACTATTGTAGCATGTTCTAGATGTCCTTGATGATTCAGTAAATCTTGGCATGCTTTGGTTGCATTGTTATGTTCAGAGCAAGGTTCAGAACCTATGTGGTTTAAGAATGCACATTTCCTTCCATCATTAACCTTCTTCCAATTAGAAAATCCGTGAAAAGTAAATACATCTTAACCACCTCTCTTGTTCTTGTTTTTGCTGGATAGAAAGCAAAATAAGCAAGATGCACGATCACGACTCTCTGAGTACTCCAACCATGAGGGAAACATCCTGAACCATTTGTACTTAAAGCGTCTTTGATGACCTTTTTTTCCAGAAGCTTTGTAATTCTGCAACAGGGGCTGCATAGGGCCGAGTTTTAGATACGCTCGTCGCACTTCATCTCTTTGATTATGTGGAAATTGCCAAATTTGTGGACGTAGTGCTGGATCCCGCTGTAAATATTCAATACCACGAAATTGCACTTCATTTCTGTGTGTTTGATAACCTTGTTCTTCAGGAGTTTGCTGTCCAAATTTGAGATCCTCCGATTGGACGGAGATATGGCGTGGATATATCTACAGTTGATGAAACTTGGGCGTAGGTGCTACCAGAACACCAAGCAGGAGCTATACAACACAGCCACACAGGAGAGATATGTCTGCATTTCAGGGTCCTTGTGTATACTTTGTTTGTTGAGAGTTCAAGATGCTTGGTTTGGACGTGCCTCTAGGTTACTGTCAGTTTCTATGAACTAGGCCCTGCTTGCTTGTTACAGACAGGTTGGCTCGTCGATTTTGGTATTCGATCAGGGTGATCGACTGGTAAGTTGGCCCTTAAAGTCAGATACTAATGCAGATATGTGACTGATAGATTCTTGTAATCTAAGCTAAACTTAAGTGACATACGGAGGATGCCAGAAACCCAAACTTAATGTACATGCGAATCGCTGGCATTCAGGCAATCAACGGGAACTGAAACCCCCTTGTTGCTTGCCGATGATGCCAACAGAATTAACAAAGCATGCTGTATAGTTGGTTGGTGCGAGACGCCTAGTATGTATGTTCCTGCTGAAGTAAACTGTAGCATTGCACCTTCTGCAACGCTGCATTCATCGCCTGGCTGAAGGAAGGACGAAGTGTTACGGCAAGCCGGGTGCAACACACAACCCGGACAAACCACCACTTGCCTGTGTGAATAAACTTGAGGATAGTTTCAACCAATAGATGCAGTGGAAATATAAACACAAACACAATGCACAAGTGACACAAGGATTTACGTGGAAAACCTCCTCAAGGTGAGGAGGGAAAAACCACGGGTGTGGACCAACCGGACCACGCAAGCTTCACTATGATCAACCTTGGTACAGAGTCTCTCTAGAACCTCTAAAGATTACAACACACTTCTCCTCGTTGCCCACCGGCAACAACAACAACAACAACCATAAGAGGTAGGATACAACAAAGACAGAGATATCACAGTTTCTGTCCTCTTCAGCAATCAGCGAACTGCTCTCAAACCGCAGATCCAATCAGTACGAAACTTGGTAGACAAGTAGTCATATGAGTTTCCAACATACTGACCAAAAATCAGCTCAATCGGACACCGTTTGCCTACCCAAACTGTTCGTCTCCCAAAACTGCTCTGTGCTGAAACTGCAGCAGTCCGACCTGACTAAACTGCTCTCAAATCTGAACCTCCACTGACCCAAATCTCAAACTGCATAATCGGATAGAAGTACTCAAAGTAAGGAACGAGCTCACCGAGTTTGGAGCCAATCCAAGCACGTTTGAGCCTCCAAACACCAGCTTGAAGATAGACCGGTCAGAACTCAGAAATCTGAATAGATTCACCTCTTCTTCTTCTTCCCCTCTTCTCACTTGGTTGTGGTGTTCTAGTGTGTTCTCTCACCCTCTCACAGCAGCAGCCACATTCTTGGCTTGCTCTCTTGCTCTCAGTCACAGCCACCAAAGTGGCTAGGGTTTTCTCCTTTATACCTCTCAAGGAGGCACCTCAGCCGTTAGATACGAACCTCGATCAACGGTTGATACGTGTTGGACTTCTTGGGCTGATGTTGGGCTGCCAACACACCTCCATGTGGAGGGACATGGCCCAACACGAAGTTGTCTCCAGGAGGGAGAAACTCAGGCACCCGTAGGTCTCCGAAACGAGATCCTCTGACGTAGGGGGTGAAAGAACCAACGTACGGGAATCAATTGCTTCCCTCCACAGTTTTCCCCTGTACTGCAGAGGATCTCGTTCCAGTGTGTTAGGGTGCGAGAATATAGTTTTTTTTTAAAGAGGGCAAAAACCTTGTCCTATTTATTAATTAAAAAGGAGTTTAGAGGTCTTACAAACCGAGGCTAGCTCGGGAAACAAAAAGATTACTCTGTGGCATGATTGAACCCAATTTTTTTGCACCCGCTAAACTCCAAAGAGCCGCCTCTCCCCTAATTCTTGATACAACAATAGTAGGCATAGTGGCCACCTTGCGAAACACTTTAGCATTGCGCTCGTTCTAAACCTCTCAATAGACAAGCATGATGAGAGAGACAAGTGATTTCCGACGCACGCCGCTCGAGTAGATGAAGCTCATCCACCATTTCTTGACCGTTGCGTGGTTGGCCCAAGATGGGTTGTCCACTGAAGTAAGGCCAAGCCAAAACAAGACAGCATTCCAAATTCTTAGAGTGTAACGGCACTTGAGAAGGATGTGGGCCGCCGTTTCGGTTCCCGCTTGCAAAGTTGGCAATTGCCAAAATTAGGCCACCCTCGCCTTTGAAGTCGATCGACCGTCCAAACCTGATTTGTGCGAGAGAGTGAACTTCCTGAAGAGGAGTTATGTTGTACCTTTGATTATGCCCAACAATGTGGAAAAGAATGTGTGAGCACAACATGTTCACCTACACGTTTACTTTGTGCTCTCATCAGTTTTTACACTGCTGGTATTCAATCGGGGGAACGAGGGACCACACAATGACTCAGTGATACTCACGGAAGTTATTGTTACATACTGAAGCGTGCAAATAGCATCCACCAGACGTGTCAGTGTCACTGCAAAAAACTTAGGAAAAAGTCTATTTCAAACCCTGAATTCGTAGAGGTTCGGCGAAATAAACCCTAAACTCAAAATCCCGGTCGTTTGCACCCTGAACTAACCAATCCCGGTCTAAATTGAACCCTGGAGATATTTGGCGCACCGCGAAAAATTAATCCTGGCCGGGTTTACAGGCTACTCTCGATGACATGTGGGCCCCGATGGTCAGACCCTTCTTCCCCAAAATCTTTCCTCCCTCCTTCACTGTAGGTTTCAATATTGCGGCCATGGTGAGCCGGCCGTCGGCTCCTCGCAAGAGCAAGAACCTAGACTAGAAAGGAGCGACGCGGGACCTTGAATCCTTGCGGTAGGAGCAGGGCGGTGGTGGTACGCGGCCTCGCGTCGATGCGGGAGGAGCAAGGGTGTCGGATGGCCTCCCCCGACGGGGGATGAGCAGCGGCGGCGCGCGACCTCTCGTCTGTGCGGGAGGAGCAGGGGAGGTGGTGGCTCAGAGCCCTCCCAAGCAGTGGTGGAGCGCGACCTCGTGTCCGTGCGGGGAAACATCTGTGAGTAGCAGCGCCGACGGGGGATGAGGAGCGGCGGCGGCGCGCGACCTCGCGTCCGTGCGGGTGGAACAAAAGCGGCGGACGACCTCTGCCTAGAGGAGGATGAGCAGCGGCGGCGCCTCCCGTCAGCACAATTGGAGCAGGTTGAGCACGACGAACTCGCGCCGGCATGCTAATCGGTGGGGGAAAAATAAAAGAGAGTAAGGAGAGGTAGAAGACAAATATGACATGTGGGCCAATGCAATGAGAGTAGGAATTTAGAATTTTTCTAACCTAAATAACATGATCAAGGTTCAATTTAGACTGGGATTGGTTAGTTCAGGGTCTAAACGACCGGGATTTCGAGTTTGGGGTTCATTTCACCGAACCTCTACGAGTTGAAGGTTGAAAATAGACTTTTTCCAAACTTAGTGACGAGGGAACGACCCCTCGGGTCCTCACCTTTGGCCTACCTCTGCGGCCCAAGAACAAGATGGACACTCGAAGCCCAAGAAGCCCAAGGCTAGTTAGGGTTCGTAAACACCTGTCCACCTCAGTGAAAGAATTTTTTTGCGAATTGATCCAATTAAAAATCCTAAAATAAAAAATAAAAAATCCTTTCTTCTTCCCCTGCTCACCCTACCAGGCCACCATCACCGCTGCCGGCCAGCCTGGCGAGGTGGTCGCCGACGACAGCTGGGCACCGGGGCAGGCGCATGCTTCCTCACCCACCCCACCACCACCTCCGACGATCTCGTGGCGGCGCCGGGTGTGGCGGGAGAGCTCGGGGAGCGACGGCGGCAGCTCTGGGAGCGGGGCTGGCGATGGGAGCTCGGGAAGCAGGGTCTCCGGTGGCGGCTCCGACGCGGGCGCGGCCTGGCGTGGTCGCGGCGGCTCCGGCGAGAGGCGGTCGGGTGCGGAGGCGGCGGCTCCGGCGCGAGACTGCAGCGACCGGGAGCGGGCGCGGCGGCGGCGGCTCCGGCGCGGGGCGGCGACGGTGGCTCCGGCCAAGGTCAGGTGAGGAAGAAAGGTGAGGGGCAAGAAGGTGAGGGTTTTCTTTAAAAAAATATTTAGGATTTTTTTAATGGAGCTGACATGTGGGACCCAATCCACCTAAGCAAATTCTACCACATTAGCCCTAGAGACTGGGTCCCGCTGTGAGTTTGACCATCAGTTTGTTGTCAATTTCGTTTTAGTGCACATTGCAACAAATGTCTCGAATACCTGTAAGATTTTGCGATTGAAATGTAAATCTGCGGTTTTCCAAAATTTGAACACAAATGTCGTGGTTTTATGCTAACTTCGATAGTAACTGAAACGATTATTTATGCTAACTTCAGATTCATTCCAGTTCGCAGCAGCAGACCAAAACCCTGGTTCCCCATTCTCCAATCCCCTCACCACATCCCCGCCAGACCGAATTCCTCCGGCGCGCAGGTCGCCGGGCCGGCAATGGAGGAGGAGAAGGAGAAGGAGGCGACGGCTGTGGCAGCGGCAATGCGCCCTCCAAAGAGGCGTAGATCCGTTGGAGCCGACGGCCAGCAAGTGCCACCGGGGCGCGGCAGCGGCCTGGAGCAGGGAAGCCTCGACGACCTAGACCTCATCAGCGGCCTCCCCGACGAGGTGCTCGGCACCGTCGTCTCCTTCCTCCCCACCAAGGACGGCGCCCGCACGCAGGTACTCTCCCGCCGGTGGCTCCCACTCTGGCGCTCCCCCATGGCGCCGCTCAACCTCGTGGTCGACTGCAACCTCTGCAACGAACAATCGCGCGCCGCCGTGGTCTCCAAGATCCTCTCCGACCATCCCGGCCCGGTTCGCCGCTTCTCGGTCCTCATCGCCTCCCTCCGCGGCAGCAGGGCCAAGGTCGTCCCCTGGTTCCGCTCCCAGACGCTCGCCGGCCTCCAGGAGCTCGAGGTCACCAACCTGCACAGGAAAGGCTACCCGCTGCCGCGAGGCGTGATGACACGCTTCGCGCCCACGCTCCGCCTGCTCAAGCTCAGCAGCTGCTGCCGCTTCCGCGTCAAGGCCCCGCTGAGTTTTCCACACCTCAAGCAGCTCATTCTGCACAACGTTGGCGTCTCGGAGGACTCTCTCCAGCGCATAATCTCCGGCGGCGCTGTCTTGGAAAGCGTTTCTCTGAGCAGCGTAGGATTTGGTCGACTTTGCATCAGTTCCCCGACTCTTAGGAGCATCAACCTCCATTCACTTCGCTCAGAAGGAAGTGAGCTGGTCATTGAGGACGCCCCTTGCCTAGAGAGGTTGCTACTAGATTTTCCAGAAGATGTTCCGGTGACCATTCAGGTGATCCAGGCTCCTAAGCTGCAGATATTGGGTTTTTAGTCCAAAGGCATATTGACTCTTCACCTTGGAATCACCATTTTTCAGCTAGCAGCAACCGACAAGCACGCATTCAGCATTCTATATGCAGGCTATTGTTCTCATTTACACTTGTTTTTGTCTTTCTCTAGAACATGATTGTGGTCAGCTCGACAACCAAAATGCACCGAATGAAAATTTTGGTTCCTAGCTCTATTGGCGGTAATCTTGATGCCGTTGTTGACCCCTCACGTGCTTTCCTTGCTTACATAATATCTATGTCACTGTGAGTACTCATATGTGTTGCATTAAATGTCAAATCAGCATTGAGTCAGGTTTATGATCTTGCATACTCCCTCCATCCCGGTTTTAAGGGCATAATTTGTAAATCTCTTTGCCCTAGGTGATCTATGATTTGTGGTAAGATTTGCTCTTTGTACTCATTTAAACACCCATTAATTAATAAGAAAGCGCATGTATTGGTTGTTTGGTCTTGGAAATGCAAAAATTGCTCATGCAAAGCTGCTAATTAAACACCTTAAATGCTAATATGCCTAGGAGGTGGGGGTATTTTGGGATTGCATGATTTGCGAATTGTGCCCTTAAAACCGGGATGGAGGGAGTAATTATTTTACAAGTGCATTTATATCACTTTTTTGTCTATCACTAGTTGCATCCACAAAAGGTTGCTTGGAACTGCATCTAAAAAAAGTCGTGTTCAAGAATTATGATGGTAACAAGAGGTCACCTATTGGTTTTGCCAAGTTCTTTATTTTGAATGCAAAAGTCTTGAAGGAAATGAAAATCGGAGTTCTTTATGAGGAAAACGATGAATGGTTGTGTTTTCAACGTAGGTAGCTTCAAGTGGAGAGTAGAGCTTCTTGGGATGCGCAAATTGAACTAAGAAGTGACACAAATGCCAGACCCACAAACCATGGGCATTCCCATGATTTTTCAATTGCCGATCCCTTTGACAAGTGCTTGTGTGGATATGGAAAGTGTTAGATAGCCTTTCTGAAGTTGCTTCCCCCTCTATACAAAGCAACATAATGTGACTGCCCTAATGCCCATCTTATGTTATTTCACCCTTGTGATGCTCTACTTCATTTAGCAATAGGTTGCGGATGTGGTGCCTAAGCCTAAGATTCAAATTTAAACTTGCGAACATAGAAGACAGATAAATATGTTACTAGTAGTTATGTGTTATGGTTAGTTGGTACTGATTGTTTCTCTTCTGCTTGGTGCTGTATTGTAAGCTTACCTTATTACATTTTTGTGCGCTAGTCATTAAACTACTATTTCAATTTGCCAACGGACAAGCATAATATTTGGTTTTTGCTAGCTTAGGCAAGAATCTAAGCTTGGTCTACAACAGTCATTCCTTTCACTGATTTGGAGTATGTTGACTTACATTTATCATCACATAGTTTACTCTAATGAAATACTTTGTTGAGTTAAATAGTGATTTTACTTATTCATTTAGGTGGCATCAAAAAGTAATCTTTTCAGCATTATTTTTTATAATTTCATGATCTCATTCTGTCATAAGTAGTGAAACTGGAGAAGGCTGCACTTGCTTTATCAGCTTGTTATTTTTTACTTGGATTGAATATCAAACCCGTTTAATCACAATGATCCATTAGAAATTGTTTTATTACTCTCTATGAAATCAATCTATTTGTAGCTCTGAAATTCCCATGCTAAGGTTGCATTCTAAGGAGGCTTGATTAAACTGCTTTGTGTTATATTTGGCCACTTGGTCCTCTCAAATATTTTAGGCACAAGCACCTTTTTCATGTTGTCAGTTGTCAATTGAAGAACTATACTAACTCATTTCCCACAAAAAGAAAAGAATACCAACTCATAATATGGTAAGAGGTCGTTTTTTGTCGTTAACTGTTTAGCTGCATTTTCATTTCAAGCATGTATTTTTTTAATCCTCCTGACAATTCGTAAGAGCGGTGACGATAATGAATCATGTGGTGCTCTAGTGATTCGATTTAGATTGATAAAATGGATAGTTGTTGAATCCAGGTGCTGCTACTTCGAATAATATGATAAGCGTTGCTTGTGCGAACTGGTAACTAACACTTCGTCCAATGTGCTCTGCATAAGCACTCTGCTTCCTTCTGTGAGGTGATGTATCCCATTGCTTGCCTGAGTGCAAACGGCCCACATGTTTATCAGGTCTGGGTGTGTGGAATCCTCTGTATGGTACAAAAACTTGAACCTTACTTTGGGTACTTGGCCAACTAAATTTATCTGAGACAACAAGAATATATGCAGTCACAAATCTGCATTAGTGACTCGCTTTTAGGGGCCAACTTACCAGTCAATCACCCTGACTAAATACCGAAACCAACGGGGCAACCTGTCAGCAACAAGCAAGCAAGCAGGGCTAGTCCGTTGACACTACACCATAATGACAGAGAACTGACAGTAACCTAGATGCACGTCCAAACCAAGCAGCTTTGATTGAAGTCCCAACCAACACGTATACACAACAACCCAATCAAATGCAGTGATGTAAAAAGAGATGCATAGCTCAATCTGGTTTTTTTTAACTCATATGCAAACAATATCAGAGCTTGTTCTACTATGAGAGCCAAAGATTCAGGGATGTTACTCCACCCAAAATGGTCTATTTCATTCGGCAATGCTTTGTTACCCACTATGGAGCAAACAAAGATTCTGGAGTTAGTGCCTAAAGCCAAGATTCGAAGCTAGGCTTGTGTATGTACAGGATGTTTGAATGTTCTTAGTAGTTAGTATGTGTTATGCTTGATTGGTACTGGGTTGTATCTCTCCTGGCTTGGTGTCCTATGTAAGCTGGTAGCACTTGCAGACCAAAGCAAGTATATTTGTGTATCTACTACTTGCTTTAATTAATCCAAAATGACAGTCTTGTATCTTTTGTCTAAAATGCATGGAGAAACTGTTCGTTACTGTGTTTATCTCCAAAAATTATTTATAGCTGTGAAATTTCCATGGTAAGATTAGATTATAAGGATGGTTGGTTAAAAGTTCTTTTTTATTTCGCCACTTTGCTCCTCTCGGATAGTTGAAGCGCAATCACTTTGTTCATTTTGTCAGCTGAAGAATACCAGCTTATAATAATATGGTAAGAGGTCAGTTTTCCATTAACTGTCTAGCTGTGCATTTTCTTTTCAGGCATGAAATATTTATTCTTCCTACCAATTCATAAGAGCGGTGACGATGTATCATGTGGTGCTCTAGGGATTCAATCGGTACAGTGGATAGTTCATGAATCCAGGTGATGCTACTTAGGATAATCTGAATAGAGTATCTTGAGATGAGCTTCTGGAGTATGCATCCATGAATCTCTGAAGCTGTCATGGCGAACCCCGGTTCCTCCTTGTATGCCTTATCTTTACCCTGCTTAAAGTTTCTGCAGCAGCAGTTGTCCAGGGGAGGAGACCTGGAACGAGATCCTCACTTATCCATCATTTCCGGGACGTGGCAGCCGAAGAATGGTGATTTCCTCTCATGGTCTCATCTTGCCGCTGTGGAGGACGCTGACAGCAAAATTCGTGCGGCCGGCAGGGCAGCGTGTCTCCAAGTGTCTCGAACCTGGAGTGGATTTTCTTCCTTGCAAACATGACAATACATAGAAATCTGTCGGAAAATATTTACGCAGAAACAAGAGTGGACAAATAGTTCCCGGGCTACATGAAGACTGTTTTAAAAAATTCAATAATGATATTTAAAAGTTTTTTAAAAAATTGGGATAAAAAATCTTGATGTAGATAATTATAACATCTACTAGTATGCAAAAAAAACAATCGGAAACCGCTAAAATGACAAATCTGCCAAAATTTCAAACTTTGACACTGTGCACTATTCACTAAATCCTATGCATTTGTTATTTTTGCTGAGCCTAAAATACAACAAATCTTGGATTATTTTTTTGCAAATTAGTAGATCCCATAATTGTCAACATCAAGATCTTTTGTCCTATTTTTTTGAAAATTTCAAATGCTATTTTTCAAAAAAAATATTCAAAAAACAGCCTCTATGGAGCTCGAGCTCCATTTGAGTTTCATCGTAGAGAACGGATTATAAACCAGTAAAAAATCCTGCTCCGGAAACAGAGGCATCTTTGAAGGAAAACATGTGCCAAGGGTCAGAGTAACCAGACATGTTTTCAGATATGGCGCGGATCACTACATCATCTCTTGATATACAATCAGAACGTACAAAAACATAACAACACTCAGTTTCTCCAAGAAAAAGGAAACAGCGCTCAAGGATCTACAGATCACAACACAAGAACTGAAGCGGCAGCAAATATGCCTACAGAGAGGCGCCGAGCACCAAAATTAATGCACACGCCCTGCACCACCCAAGGTATCTATCACGGATGAGAAATGTCTGCTGTAGTCTGGAAACATATCAGCACATTGGCAATTCCAATTGTAATATAGGTCTTAACCAAGCGTTGGCGACAGGCACTCCTCGACTGTGTCCAGCAGGTTTGAATTTTCTAGTGCAGCCGCGACACGTTCCTTGTCGTTCAGTTGCTTGTTCACTGGAAAAGAAGGGGACAGCATATACTGTGAGATATTGTTACAGGCAAGCAGATGTGGTAACTGTAAAGTATAAAGCTGTAGCTCGTGGAACACATACGGGCAGCTTCAGTTGCATGTGATCCAGGCGCCACCCTTATGTCCACCTATACAGATCAGAAATTGGTACAGTCCTTTTATTAAAACGAACTATGATGCAATAACTAGCAGAAAGTTATAAGCTTCCCATACTGTCAGTTAAAGGAAAACAATCTACACTAGATAAGTAGTCTTCCATTTAGTTATCAACTACCTACCATATATGTTCATGGGCTAACCATTAATGATGTTTCATGGGCTAACCATTAATGATGTTTCATTTACACCACACATAGTATCTGAAGTTAGAAATTACACTTATTATGCATAGATATTGAAGGTGATACATACATTCAAGTAGATGCCCTGCCTACGAAGCATATATGCAGTATTTAAATTCTGAAGGCAAAAAGGTAAACAGGTTGCAAGATAACACCAAGGTAAGTGGTCGACACCAACAGAATGTATAGCACAGATTTCTAGGGCTTCACAAATTGTACAGTATATAATACAAACATGCTATTTGAAATGTCATGGATTCAGTAAAATATTCAGGCACTTCATGATTTTTCTTCTTTTTTGCTTTTAGGCAGTTCATGATTGTGTGTGAACCTAGAATAGCAGGAATTTCTTGTACTCCACACCCACAACATACCTTGTAATGAGGAGGAAGACTCCGCATGAGCTTCACACGTAAGCAAAGGCCAATAAGAGTTGCCATACTGCAATGCTCCACTGTTGGGGTGAAAGTAACCCTGAAACCAAAGCAATAAGGCATCCTCACGATTTAATTTCATTTCGAATCCTGAATAGTAGCATTGAAAGTTCCAATATACATGTCAACTTACCTGACATGATTAAGTTCATCACTGACTTCGACCGAGTCTTCAGTTATCACATTAAGCTCTTCCAATGAGTACGGGTGCTCAGGGTCCTTTATATCTCTAATATGCTGTAAGAACATTAAGAAGTGCAAAAAACATTATGATAGAAGGACCCAGATCAAAAAGGTATAGCGGGAAAGCAAGCTACACTACATACACACAGGAAAATCAATAAAGAGGATATCAAATATTTCTAGCTGGTCTATGTGCTCCACTGCATTTTCATCTGTGGTTTCAGGTGCCTGTCTGGTGCGCCTCTCTTTTATCTCATGTATAACAGGGTTAGCATTTATCAACCCCATGACCATTTTTCCCTCTTCAATGCACTAATTCGGCTTAGACAGTTCCTGCAAGTTGAAAGCATAAAAATTATGTCAACAACAGTATTAATCCCTTCTCTTCACCAAGTTTTGAGCATTTAACAAGCACCCTTCCTTTCAGTCTAAACCTACCACTGGGTACTAATATTGTAAATTGTTTACACATTACAACCAAGATTGAAGTAGGCCTGAACATCTAATGACCCTTCTGCGATTTTTCAAGTATAATTGTTTGAAACTTCAACAGAATTTAACCCGCTGATGGTTGATGTTCCAAACCTAGTTCATGCTGCGAAAAAGGGTTAAGTTTATCAGTCATTCTTCAAACTAGGCATGCAAACTTAATCCCACAACACCCAATGGAAAATTGACTTGTTAAGTAGAATCACACTGTAGTATCAAGAGCCAAAAAATGCTATATATAGTCTATATTTCAAGAGTTACTTAACTATGAACTAGCCCTTACCTACTCAACATTTAAAATAGAACTAATTAACTATTCCCCTTACCTACTCAACATTTAAAAAAACATGTTCGGTTCATGAAACTTTAAAGAAAGACACGTTGATCAACAGAAATCGCACAAGAGTAGATTCCTAAATAGCATGCGACTTGTATACTATTCTGCCAGTACCGAAGCACATGCATACTGAAATAATGATGAACACCCAAACGAGCCTAATGACAAGCTGAAGATCTGCATCAAGTTGCTTTTCTTTACTCAATGTCAATGTACAGTAATTAGCCTTGTCTCTTATGTTTAATGTTACTAGGGATGTATTGTTTGCCAAATCTGGCTCTTTGGCAAAACTAATGTCTCATGTGACCCCAATCTGACCCCTGGGTTCGACGCCTGCGAGAATGGAGCCGAAGTTGTGCACCTCAGCTCCAAGGATGGTCGGCGCCGCAGCGAGATAGGCGCCAAAGCATATAGCGCCGAAGGTAGTTCGGCACCAATGGCTTTGGCACCGAAACCACTAGGCCATTTTGGCGCCGACCTACACAACTTCGACTCTATCCTCGTTGGCGTTGGCGCTGAACACAGGGGTCAGATTCCGAAATAGTTTTGTTGGGGTCAGATGAGGCATTAATTTCACCAAAGGACCAGATTTGGCCCAAAAAAACCTAGGGGATAGGTAGAGAGTAGAGAGCATGAGAAAGGGACAACTATGGGAACACATTTCGAGTGATTGCCATCTAATTTAGACAATGTGAAAAATGAACATTGGAACATAGTTATCCCCAACATTTTGAGTGATTGCCATCTAATTTAGACAATGTGACAAGGTTACAACAAACTTTCCGTGTTAGATATGTAGACCAATTCATCTTTTTTTTGCGGGTATCTTACAGAGGTGATATTGAAGTATTGAACTAATGGCCCTCTTATTTAAAAATCTATGGGCATGCCGCATGCATACATTTACAGTGGCAACATAACTTCAAAATCAAATTAGTGATGCTGGACAGCCGGATCCGGCGCCTCCGCAGGTCGCCGTTTCCACCCATCCCCGCCCAAGACAGAGAGATGAGCGAGGAGGAGCAGACTAGAGGAGAGATGGGAAAGGAGGGAGGTACCTGGCTGGACAGACGCCGCTGCCGTCTGTGGTCGATCCGCGACCGCCCGAGGTCGCCGCGCCCGTGTCCCCAATTGCCGCCGCCGCCGCCTGGTACGGGGAAGCGAGCGAGCCGGATGGGAAACGAAAAACGTTTCGAAGGCTAGCAACGTTAGCCAAAACTGGTTGCCCTCAACACTGATGAGCTCGTGCACCCATATGGGAACATGCAGCATGAGCATTTTGTACATATTGCTGAGCGGAGAAGAACAGATTTGGTTGTTAAACATTGAGAAAAAAATGTGAATTCAGAAATCTTTATCGATTAATCGATTGGATTACAATCACTCATAAAAATATTGAAAGAGAACCTGGATTATAATTGATTCACAGCGCTAATTTTCTCGTCAATGCTCTTATGAGTGAGAGAAATCTTTGTCGCGAAAAAATCTAGATCGTGTGAAATGATTTGGTGC
Source organism: Dactylis glomerata (assembly GCA_007115705.1). Classification (NCBI taxonomy): domain Eukaryota; kingdom Viridiplantae; phylum Streptophyta; class Magnoliopsida; order Poales; family Poaceae; genus Dactylis; species Dactylis glomerata. The sequence continues at coordinate 2,130,745 of QXEO01000118.1, forward strand.
TCAGATCGAAACTGAAATATTGCCCAACCAATATAGCTGATGTTGGCCCCTCGCGGATTCGAAGTTCACTCTCCGGACCCCGTGCCTCCCTAAGGCAGGACCAATTAAACTGAGATAACGAGACCTCAAAGACAAGGTGTTATGCGGTCTTGACCTCACCACACAACTCACACATACACTAAGGGCGTGTTTGGTAGCCCGGCTCAACTCAGCCATTCCTATCTCAACTGGAATTGTTACAATTTTCGCTGTTTGGTAGCCCGGTCGAGTAAAACGGGCACTGCCCAGTTGGCCCGAAAAATGCCCCTCGGCCCTGCCCGAGAGAGAAGCTCGATTCGAGCTTCGCAACTCGGCAGGGCTGGACTCGGCCGAAAAATCGCCCCCGCGTCCCCGCACCCGCACGCGCGCGTAGGGGTCTCAGACCCGTGAGCTCATTTCCCCTCCCGAAGCCATCCCTCTCACTCCTCTCTCTCTCTCTCGAGAAGGCTGGATGCCTCGATGCCGGCGACCTGCGCCTCGATGCCGGCGTCCGCCGCCGCCTCCTCGACGCCGGCGTCCGCCTCCTCCCCGCTGGGTCCGCCGCCGCCTCCTCCCCGCTGGGTCCGCCGCCGCCTCCTCCCCGCTGGGATCCGCCGCCGCCTCCTCCCCGCTGGGCAAGCCACGGCCGGCTGCCACCACCTCCACGGCGAGGGCGCGGCCAGCCTGCCACCTCCACGTCTGCCACCACGCGAGGCGCGCGCGAGGCCGCCTGCCACCTCACGCGAGGCGCGCGCGAGGCCGCCTGCCACCTCCACGGCGAGGGCGTGACTAGCGCCGGCCCGCGTCGCACCTCCTCGCCGCCGCCGGACTAGCCCCGCCCCGCCCCGCGCCTCCTCGCCTCCGCCGGACTAGCCTGCTCGCCGGCTCCGGCGCCGGCCGTTGAGCCACAGCAGGGACCCGATCGCTTTTTCCTTTTCTATTTAGGGACCCGATCGCTTTTAATTTTCTGTTTAGGGATCCGATCGCTTTCCTTTTTCTGTTCAAGGTCCTTTTTGTAAAAAAAAATGAGACAGGCTACCAAACAACATCTGAGTTCGGCTTGTTCTACTCAACCCGGCCTACCAAACACCCTAAAAAATCTCCCCTCAGCTTGGCTAGAGTGAGCTTGGTTGAGTGCAAATAGCTACTCTCGACTGAGCCGGGCTACCAAACACACCCTAATTCTGCCAACCTTTCAGAGACTTAATTAAGATATGGTTACTCTCATTTCAAGAGAACATGGTTATAAGGACCTTGGAAAAAGTTCGCCCTATAAGAATGGGCAACCGTAGTTTGAAAATAATAAAGAACCCTAACTACTAGGGCGGCTTCTCCAATTATTAGATTGGTTTCGGCTAATCAAACAACATTTATTAGATGTTGTTTTGAATTGAAAAGTGAATCTCAATTTTTTTTTTGAAAAGTGTTGTTGTTGCCCATGCAATTCTTCATGAGTGGGGGATTTGGGCTAATTCCCAAATTAGGCCTTGTTCGGTTACACCAGAGGTGAGAGGGTTTGGCATGGAATGGCAGGGAATATAGTCAATACCTCCCGATCTACCCTAATACAGTTCAATTCACTGTCAATACCTCCCGATCTACCCTAATCCCGCACAAACCGAACAAGCCCTTAGATTGCGAGAAAGCTTGTGATCGTGTTAACTGGAGTTTCTCCATAAGATGCTTGTATCTAGAGGGTCTGGGTCCAAATGGAGAAAATGGGTTGATGGTATTCTCAATAATGCTTCATTTAATTTAAAACATATAAGATCTATGCAGGTTCATGCCTCGGGAAATATGTCCGGTAACAACCCTATGTCCTGGTGTGGATGTATAATCAAGAGTGCAAAAAGTCCCCAAGTGTTACAATGATTTGTCCGGCTAGAGAATGAAGTCGGCCTGTTGCAGTCTTCCTTTCCAAAGGGAGGTGCATCGTGTGATTTGGTGTGAAAATGAGTGGGGGTGTGCTCTAAGAGCCTAATAATCTAACGGATGTGTGGAGAGTCCACAAACTCTGTAAGTGAACTTGGGTGGAAGTGGATTCGATTTTATGTTCGATTCAATTGAGTTCGGTTGAGTTGGTCCTATCGCCCTTTGGATGGGTTGGCCTTATATATCCGGCATCCGTGGCCCATGGCCATAGTCGGTATATCCATGGGCCCTGGCATCTTGATGAGACGATGGAGAGGCGTGCCACTGTTGCCACTTGCCACGCTTGTTGGGACGATGGGATCATGCTCAAGGCCCCGACATCGTTAACAATGTTAGTCATCATTTTATTCAACAAAAGCTACTCCCTCCGTCCCGGTGTATAAGTCATGCGCGTATCCCTAGGTTGTCATTTTGACAAATATAATCTAAATTTTATAACATAAAAATTATACCATTCGAAAGTACAACATTTGAAGTTTCCAATGATATATATTTTATGGTATATGATTTTTATTAGGTCGGTCAAAATGACGACCTAGGGGCACAGACCTATAAACCGGGACGGACGGAGTATTTAGGTTTCTTTGAGCAATATTATAGTTTCTTCAACATGAAAAGAACTAGATAGTTATTGCACTGCAATTAGTGACCAAAGAGTAATGGTGACCTTTTGGCACTCAACTTGTTTCCACAAATGAAATAAACTCTGTATGGGGAGACCATTACTCTTCCCCTCATCTCATCTTCAATTAATCCTGACCAAGTACCGACACACTAATAGTTCGCAGCTTTTCTTGGAATAGGTGAATTATGTATTACAAAACTTAAAAATTATGGTGCTATATGTTCTTTGTGTTCGTGAGGACTGCTTGACATCCTGCTGGTCTGATCATTATAGTGGTTCACTCATCTCTTGAAAAGTGTAGAGCGCTCATAGTTCTGACATTTAGTCACGAAGGTTCAAAAACTTATTTGGAATAGATGAACTATCTACTAGGGAAAGAATCCTAAGCACTGCTTCACATCCCGCAAAGTTTATTTTCTTCCTTTTTTGTACTTGTGGGGAATGCATCAAGCCGCCATCGAGGCACTGCACATGTGGCCATGCGGTCACTTCAGCAGTCCTTCGAGGTGACCACCCAAGCCTGATTGTTGGGGACAAGATGCACCATATGCCACTGTTCATTGATGACCATGCCTCAGTGTGGCCACCGCTGGGAGCGGGCCAAGAGGTCATCCCACTCCTCGAGAGTGGACTTCAGAGACGAAATATTTAGGGTGTCTAGCCAGCTTGATCGCCAAGCCGGCCTTCAGGGGCAAAACCCGAATATTAGTCGGCATGCTGACTTTTGCCGGTCTCTAGGTACTGTGTATCCCATGAACCCGTCACTAGCCCCCAAGCCTTCGGGCGGCTCGGAGAGGCGTGGGGAGGGTTAGAAAATGTAAGGAAAAAATGCTAAGTTTACCTAAGGTCCCACCTAGACCAAGGTGGTCAGCCTGATGAAACCGGTCTTCTTGATAATGGAGAGCTCGCTAGATAGCTTTAGTGGCATCGAGTGATGTAGCCTTAGTGTTGGTCCTTGGTCTCCATGCCTTGGGCTTGACCCGATGGTAGAGTGCTTGAGTCAACTTGTCAGGCCGGCTGATATGGTGTTTTCCGCTAGGCCCACATGCGATCGCCTCCAATGTAGAAGGGTTAGAAATCTCTAGCACAGAAGCACCAAGCAACACACCATGTTCATCACTGATGCAACGGTTCAACGTGTTGACAGTAGGTGCAATATCCAAATAGGATCCTTTTAAACCCCCCACCCCCTCTCCTACAACCCATTAGTCCAAAGACAGAACCATCCCATTGAGACATTATGTGCTAGCAGACCGTTGGGTCCTAGCCTCAAATTTAAATGCATGTACACCATTCGTAGAGGCAGATTCATCGCTCTATTTTCCATACTATTATTTTGGCCAAATATCACATAGTTTTGTTTTTTTGGCAAAAAATGTCCATTTTCCCCTCATCTTTGGCAAAATTGCTCCAAGTTTATCTATCTATTATTCTTTCAACCTCTAGCCCTACCAATGGTCAGGTCGTACCAAAGGGAAAAGGGCAGAGCGAAAACCCTAGAGGAGCGATGTTTCAAAATTTAGGGCCCCGGGTATTTTGCACCGGGTCAGGTCCAATTTTTTTTGGAGATGGCCCTATTGATATAATGCGTATTTTGGGGTTCTTGGAGACCCCTCCCCTTTTTCAACAAAAAAAGATTTCGAGCAATGTAAGATTACTAAGCTATGCAGACCTAGGAGAGGAACCACTTGGCTTTTTTTCCTTTCTGTTGGTGGACATGTAGGTTGAATGTGACATGCTTTATTTTGTAACTCAGATAACAAATCTACTCTCTCAAATACAGATGGGTATGTAGAAAGATCAAAGAGTATTCCGAGCCATGTAAAAAATAACAAACTGCTAAACCAAGTGCGTCCTTTTCCATTTTCACAATTAATGACAGAATGAGACCTTGAATTATTAAAAATAATGCTCAAAAGGTTTAGTTTTTGTGCCAGCTAAAGAAAATGCAGCAATTAAACTTTGCATATTTTTTTATGCAAGTAAACTAAGTAATCATAACTATAGTTCAGCAAAATCAAAATATGTGAAAGGAATGGTCGTTATAGACCAAACATACATTATTGGCTAAACAACCAAAAACAAAATGCTTGTTGGCAAATTGAAATAGTGATCTTAACTTTATTCTAGACAAAGATGTAATGAATTAATTGCAGAGAAATAAACCCAATAATGTATGATTTTAAATAAATAAAACATGTTTTCTCATTAGAGCAAGTCGTAGATACAGTGAAATATTAGCAGCCTTCATGCACTACCAAGCAAGAGAGAAATAACCAGTACGAACTAAACATAACACATGAAGACTAGTAACCTTCATCTGTCTCTTACATTCACAAGTTTGGATTTAAATCTTAGGCTTAGGCACCACGTGCGCAGCTGCACCAATTGTTTGCTCCACAATTGGTAACAAAGAATTCCATTACCATCCAAAAAAAACAAAGCACTTCATTACTAAATAAAGTAGATCATTTTGTAGGGCATCACAAGGATGATTTAACACTAGACGGGCAAACATGGATAGTCAAATTTTCCTTTTTGCATTGAATAGAGGGTGACGGCATGTTCAAGGCTATATGTACCTAACACGCTTGTTTCATGCACAAAATGGCTCGTCAAAGGGATCAGTTATCGACAAATCGTAGGTATGCCCATTGTTTGTCGGTGTGATATACCAATCACTGCTGAGTTCAATTTGTGCATCTTGAGAAGCTCTATCCTCCACCTGAAGCTCCCTAAGTTGATAGTGCGTCCATTCGTTGCTCTTTTTGTTAAGATCTCCGATTTCCATTTGCTTCAGCACTTTCGCATTCAAATATGAAGAACTTGGCAAAGTCAATAAATGGTCTCTTTTTACCATCATAATTCTTAAGCACAACTTTTTTTTAGATGGAATTCAAGGCATTCAATTGGATCAAGCGGCTCATACTTCCACACATTGTTAATATCCTTTCCATGGGGATTCAACTGGGGATATGGAAAATACGATATAAAGTCAGTTGTAAAATACTTATTTACTGGATCAAGTGTAACACAATGCTGATTTTTGACATTAAAGCAACACATAAATACTTAAAAGGACATAGAGCTTCTCTAAGCAAGGGAAACACTTCAGAAAGTCAACAACGACATCCAGATTACTACCAATTGTGTCGAGAGCCAAAATTTTCATTGTTTATTTTGGTTGTCAAGCTGACCGCAACCATTTTCTGGAGAAAAAAAGAGCCTATTAGAAGAATAACCCCACATTGGAATGCTGAATTGGAAATTGTCATAGTTTCTACCTGAAAAACCGTTGTATTAAGCTGGAGTGTGGATATGCCTTTAGACAAAAAACCCAATATCTCCAATTTAGGAGCATGGATCACTCGGATGGTTGCATGACCGTCTTTTGGACAAAGTGGTAGCAACCTCTCGAGGCAAGGGGCGTCTTCAATGACTAGTTCTTCAAAGGTGACAAAACCGTGTGAGCCGATGCTCCTAAGAGTCGGCGACCTGATGCAAAGGCGGCCAAATCTCATACTGTAAAGTGAAACGCTTTCCAAAACATCGGAACCAGAGATCATGCTTTGAAGAGAGTCATCCGAGATTTGGACTTCGTACAGGATGAGCTGCTCGAGGTGCGGAAAGCTCGGTGGGGCGACCAGGTTCAGGATTTGGCAGCGGTCGAGCCTCAGCACGCGGAGCGTCGGCGAGAAGCGGTTCAGCGCGTCGGGCGGCAGTATGCAGCGGATCGGCTCCACCGCGTTGGTCACCTCAAGCTCTTCCAGGCCCTTGAGGGACTCGGAGCACAACCAGCCATTGACATTGCGGATGAAGCCGCGGCAGGAGATGATGTGGACCGAGAACCGGCGGGCTGGGCCGGGATGGTCAGAGAGGATCTTGGAGACCACCGCCGCAACCGATAGGTAGTCTGAGAGGTCAGTATTGGCCACGAGGTTGAGCGGTGCCATGGGGGATCGCCAGAGAGGGAGCCACCGGCGGGAGAGCACCTGCGTTCGTGCGCCCTCCTTGGTGGCTTGGTAGGGAGGAGGGAGATGACGCTGCCGAGGATTGCGTCCGGAAGACGACTGATCAGATCGCGGTTGAGATCTTTGCCACCGCCGTTGCCGACTCCGGGCGGTGCTTGTTGGCCGTCGGATAGGACGGGTCTATGCCACTTAGGAACGTGCAACCCGTCGTCGGTCGCTTCCGTTGTCGCGTCCTCCGTGGCCGGCGGTGGGCGAGCGCTAGGGTTTTGGCTTGGCTTCGTCATTGCGCCGTGAAGTGTGGGAACATCGAGAGAGACGGATGGAGAAAAGTGTGAACCGGTCGCGAGTGGCGACATGATGCAGCCCAGCCCGACCCACTTCTCCTCAATGTACGCAAGTGCTGCTCGCTGCGATGTGGGTCTCCCTAGTCAGCGCTCTATGTGTTGGTTTTCACGTTTACGCCCACAACTTCCTCCCCGGGTGGTTCGTGGGCCTAGCCCATTTACTGTTTCATCGTCCTGCAGTGTTCGTTCGGTCGTTTCCTACGTGAATCAAAAAAATTACCCTAAAAAAAAATACCCTCAAAAAAAAAACGTGAATCAAAAAAATTATTTTGAAAAACTGTTCAGATTAAAACTTGTTCAATTCGAAATCTGTTTAATTTCGAATTTCATGTTCAAATTCAAAAAATATGTTCAAACTCGAATTTGTTCAAATTCAAATTTGTTTGAACTCGAATTTGTTCAAATTCGAATTTGTTCAAATTCGAATTTCTTCAAACTTGATTTTGTTTAGATTCAAATTTGTTCAAACTCGATTTTGTTCAGATTCAAAATTGTTCAAATTTAAAACTGTTCAAAATTTGATTTTTTTAAAAAATTCAATTTTGAAAATCTGTTCAAATTCGAAAAACGAAAAAAAAATAGAAAACTAAAACCGAAAAACTGAGAAAAACCGGCTCACAGACATAAAACCGACTAGAACCTGTGAAAACCCGACCGGAATGTTCTAAAAAGTTCCTAAAACCGGAAAAAACCAAAAATCTGAAACTGTTATCGGGCCGGCCCAATAGGATCGAAGGGGTGTGCGTAAACCTGAAAACCGTCACCACGGGCGTAGACTAAGGTTCACCCTGCGATGTGGCGGCCCTTGTTTTGCTACTGTAGTATTTTTTCTCTCCATGGTACAACACTCGCTCTCTCGATCTGACAGTGAAATCCGACTGATTCGTTCCAATCAATCGGCTGCTGGCAATGATGCAAGAACATCTGAACCTGAACACACCATGAAACTCCCGCGGCCACGAGGATTAAAATTTCCGACTCAGTTAGCTCGCACGCGTAGCAGTGCGTCATGAAGTCACTTTCTTTCCTGCAGAAAGAGTGAAATTCACTTTTTACTCTTTTAGCATTTGTGGCATCAGATACCCTTGTTTATGAATAGTCCTCTTGATTTTTTTTAAAGTAGATGACGTATTGAAGATGCTTTGCCTGTAGAGTGAGCTTTCTCTTTCCTGCATCTATTTGCTAGCCTCCCGTCCTCCTGTAATCCTGTTAGGTTGCTTGAGTAGAGCCAACAGTAGATTTGTGTTGATTTGCTGCTGAGGAAGCTTGGGCCGTATAACTTTCCTGAATTTATTTAACTCTTGGCGTAGCAAAACTGTGTTGTTGTTTACTTATGAGTTATGACCCTAACGAAACAAGATTGAGCTATGTATCTGAGTACACTTCGTTCTATAATATCTCTGTGTTTTACGTGGGTGGTTGTGTGTATGCTGGTTGGCATGTAGAAGTTCAAACCTGATTGATCTGTAATTCTGGGTGTCTGTTTGGTCATATAATGTTTAAGACTCTGCTTGCTTGTTGCACAAAGGTTGGTTCGTTCCTGGTTTTGTTAGTTGTGACTAGTCTGAAACGGCGCTGGAGGCTTTCATTCACAGTTGGAATTCCCCCATGACGATGAAAACGCACAACAATCAGTGCGTTCTTAGCTGAACATGAATTTTTTTGAAGCAAGACAAAAGACTTGCTATTTTTATTAATTTAACAGAAGAGAGTTGGATAGTTAATTAATGGGAAACTGGCAAAAATCGATATAAGTGCACCAATATCGTCCTGGAACACGACCATATTGGGCACCACCACAAGACAACCTGGCCACATGTCAAAAGTCAGCCACATATGCCAACAAAAGACAACTCCGACTTTGACAACGAACATGTGCTTTTGATAGAACAATTAGGTCAATCATAAAGGTTCCACTTCACATTTGAAAAGATTTACCACCATGTATTCTTCCTCCATGTCAACGCAACAAAAACTTCTAAAAAATTTATATTTAGCCTCGATATCACTTCGTAGCAAAACATGAGCAAAATCATTCTCACAATCGATGTGTCACATAAATTCAGAAAGAACATGGTATCATCCATATATTACAATGGGCAATGCCACCATCAACCAAATTGGGAACTAACCGTTGCAAGTGGACATTCGCCTTAAGCTTGCTGGCATCATATCACACAAGGCATCCATCACAATGTTAAAAGGAAGAGATGAGACAATGGGTCACCCTACTTTAGACCCTTGAAAAGTTCTTATTCCTGAAATACTCCCACATCCTTGGTACATGTAAACACACACTTTGTCTGTTCCCCCGCAAGCCCCGTGCAGTCAATCCATTTATTGCAAAATACTTTCTCCGATTGAAAATAAAGTACCGGTAATTTTATACTAACCTAATATAAAGTTTGTACTAAGTTACAGATACTTATTTTCGATCGGAGGGAGTATCTTATTTCGAAGCACATATATAATTGAAAGATAAATGAATCTTATCGTCTGCCTTACAAATGCAATTTTTCATAATCTCAACTAGTCACGCCATGCCACGACATGGCCCGACGCGCGTGGTCGCCGTACCTCAAGATGACGCTGGCATCTTCGTCAGTCCGTCGTATCACCACCGCCGGCAGCCGCACCGAACGCCATCATCGTCGCGGTCTCCATCTTGGCAAGACGCCCTCGCCGTCCCTGGCTGGCCGCGAGCGCAGCCGCTTCTTGGTGCAGACCTGCCAGACGAGGCAGGAGATCACCAGCAGCGCCGCGATCACGCCAAGCACCACGAACACCACCGTGTGCGAGCCCCCACCGCTGGCTGATGACACCGCACCCCGAAGCCGGCGGGCGCGGATGATGATGCCAGTCCACGGCACGGCCTCAGACGATGACATCGTTGCCACCTTGCTTTGTGAATCGTGATCGAGGTAAGATGAGGCGATTGGGAGCGTACTTATGTTTCTTGCGCCTAGCCAGCGGCCCTGAGTTTTATGCTTGGAGTTGGAGTGAGCTCAAAGGCTGGGCCACGGTTTGGAGCTTGCCAACTCTGCAGTTTTGGTTGTTCCTTCCGGGCGCAAGCAAAGATAAGGATCCAGCGTTCTGTTTCACTATGTTCCTTCTTTCTTCTCAGGGAATATATTTTCTGCATCACGCAAGTTAACCTCGCAAATTTATTTTCCGGATGCTGGGTTTTTGCAGTGCGAGATGCCAATTTGATCCTAGAAAAATATTCATTTCTTCTTCATGAATCGATTCATTTCTTCTTGCATGAATCGATTCTTACGAGATAAGAGCAGTGGCGGTAGTAGCGACCTTTCCTTTGCTTTGTGACAACCGTCCATCACCGATTCGACGGCCAGAAACGCGCGACCATCGTGGCTAACGCACGTCACATTCGTTTCCTACGTAACCCGTCTTCTTATCTTATCCTCCTCGCGCCTGTTTCTTCGCCTCTGCCATTGCCAGCTCCAAAGCCAGAGAGCAGAGCATCCAAGAACCACACCCGTGGCAATGGCTTCCACCGCACTCTCCTCGGCCTTCGGCCTCCTGCACAACAAACCAGCCAACCTCTCACTTCCCCGGCCACACACCTTCGCCCACATGAGCCACGGCCGTCGCCCCACCGTCGCCGTCGCCTGCACCTCCACCACCACCGCCTCCCCGAAGGTGCTCGAGCTGGGGGACGCCATCTCGGGGCTCACCCTAGAGGAGGCCCGCTTGCTGGTGGACCACCTGCAGGAGCGTCTCGGTGTGTCGGCGGCCTCGTTCGCGCCCGCAGCCGCCGTGGCCGCCGCGCCGGCCGCGGCAGAGGCCGAGGCGCCGGTGGAGAAGACGGAGTTCGACGTGGTGATCGACGAGGTGCCGAGCAGCGCCCGCATCGCGACCATCAAGGTGGTGCGCGCGCTGACCAGCCTGGCGCTCAAGGAGGCCAAGGACCTCATCGAGGGCCTCCCCAAGAAGCTCAAGGAGGCTGTCACCAAGGACGAGGCCGAGGACGCCAAGAAGCAGCTGGAGGCCGTCGGCGCCAAGGTCACCATCGCCTGATCTTGGCATTACCACATCACTAGTAGGACTTGCATAATCTCCCCCAAATTATTTCTTCTCAGATGGCATTTTGTATAATTGTATCCGGTTGCAAGATTCTGCGTCTTCCTACTGTTTATTTTCTTCAGTTCGATGGTGGCTAGTTGAGTATAAACGGATTGGCCCAACCACATTGTGGTGTTTCATTTTATTCTGGATTCGTGATCTGTATTGGTTGGCCTGGTGGTCGATGAAAATGGTAGACACGGTGAAATCGATGTGTCTGAGTGTCTGACAGAGTAACTGCAGTGTTCTAGCGGTCAGGTTAGAGCAGGACTTGGAGTCCGTGAGCTTGTCCTCCGTACACGAGTCACGAGTGGTAAGGCAAAGCCTAAAGATCCGACTTCGCAAATGCAAAATTCACTTTCGACAGTTTGCTAATGGTTGGTTCTCAGATTCGACCGAATTTTTACAAATTCATCTGAAGATACGGCCGTAATATTCAAAAATTTCAACCGAAATTAATCATGTTTCGGCCTTACAAGAACTTTTCAAGTGAAATTACATTGAATGGTTAACTTCCATACATAAAATAATCGGTCACATGAGAGTTCAGTTGAAATTTCAGTGAAGCCGACAAGCTGTTTTGGCAAACGAATCCAATTCACTCACAAACCGATTTATCGATCTATACACGCGCCATACGGCACATGGCTGTATCAATCCATCGCAATCAGTAATCACCGTGGAGCGACGGCACCGTGGGCCAGAACTCCTCGAGGCCCCAGAAGCTGTCGCCCGCCGCCACCACCGCCGCCTGCAAAAACTCCGGCGGCACGCCGCTGGCACACGCGCCGCCGCCTCCTCCGTGGCCTACGTAGCCCAGCAGATGATGATGGACATCCAAGCCGTTTGTCTGGCCGCCGACGTCGTAGTCCGGCGCCCGGCCCACGGAGTTGCTGCTGCTGCTCTGCGACTCGGTCACCGCAAACGGGACCGCCGCGGCCGTGCCCGGCTGATGCCCGGCGCTCTCGCTGCTGTCCTCGCCGCGCTTCTTCTGTATCTTGGTCCTCCAGAAGTTCTTGATCTCGTTGTCGGTCCGGCCGGGGAGGTGCCTGGCGATCTTGGACCAGCGGTTGCCCCACCTCCCCTGGAGCTCCACGATGAGCACGTGCTCCTCCGGCGTGATGTTGCCACGCCGCACGTCCGGGCGCAGGTAGTTCAGCCACCGCAACCGGCAGCTCTTCCCGGTGCGGTTCAGGCCTGCACATCCATGCATGTCCATGCCCATGCATGCATCTGTACATAATTTGCTCCCACACACCACGGCGACACCGCCATGCATAGCATGGTAGAATGAAGAGATCGATCAGTTAATTAATGGACGTACCGGCGGCGCGGGCGAGGCTGTTCCACGCGCCCTCGCCGTTGGCGGCGACGTAGTTGGCGAGGACGAGGTCCTCCTCCATCGTCCATGGGCCCTTCCTCACCACCGTCTCGGCGGCGCCATTCTCCACCTCCATGGCTAGGGGCTAGCTAAGCTAGCTCGCTCCGGCCGCGCGCGCCCGCTGCCCGCTCCAATCAGGCCGGCGGCGTGACGCGGTATCCAACTCCGCGTTCTGTGCATATATAGCCGGAGCTGGGCTAGACGGCGACGGGAGCGGGCACTTTCGGCACGCCTAACTCGGAAAGGCGCTCGCGAGGAGCTCCCGAAACGGCCATGGCGACGAGTGAAAAGCAATAGTAGTATGCGAGAAAGTAAACAGTGCGAGTAAAGTAAGCAGGTGATAGCAATATAAAGGAAATTGGACCGGGGTCCACAGTTCACTAGTGGTGTCTCTCCATAAGATAAATAAAAACATGCTGGGTAAACAAATTACAGTTGGGTAATTGATAGAATAAAGATAACGTACATATGTCAAGAGGATCACTATGAGATTTACTCTGGGCATTACAACAAGATACATAGACTGCCATCCAACTGCATCTATGACTAATAATTTACCCACGGGGAATCATCCGAGGACCCCATGAGTACTAAGTTATGAACAACAGATAACTGCATTAAGCAAAGTGTGTAATGTAAACAAAGCATGTGTCCTTGGACATAATAATGTTGTTTTCTCCCTGGTGGCAACAGCACATCTACAACCTTAGAGGTTTCTAACACTCCCCCAGATTAAATAGAGGCATGAACCCAACTATCGAGCATAAATACCCCCTCTTGGAGTCACTAGTATCTACTTGGCCAACATAGCTACTAACAACAGAGAGCATGCAAGATCATAAACAACATTGAGATAACATAAGATATATGATTCAGCACATCAACTCAACATAACACCAATATTCATCGGATCCCAACAAACACAACATGTAGAATTACATAACGGTGATCTCGATCATGTAAGGAAGCTCACGAGATCTAAACATGAAGCACAAGGTGGAGAAGACAACCATCTAGCTATTGCTATGGACTCATAGTCCAAGGTAGACTACTCACTCATCGCGCCGGAGGCAAGCATGGCGATGAAGAAGACCTCCGGTGGCGATTCCCCTCTCCGGCAGGGTGCCGGGAAGAGCTTCTGGATCCTCCCGATCTCGGGTCAACGACGGCGGTGGATCGCGATGTGTTTCTAGAAAATTGATCGGGTGTTTAGGTTTTTCTCGTCGGGGGGTCTTTATAGACGAAGGGGCAGCGTCATAAGTGGACCAAGGCGGTCACACACGTAGGGGGCGCGACCAGGGGCTGGGCCGCGCCGCCCTACTGTGTGGCCCGCCCGTGGCCCCTCTACGTCTCCTCTTCGGACTTTTGGAAGCTTCAGTAAATTTTTGGATGTTTGGCTTTTGTTTCGTCTAATTCTGAGAATATTTCCTGTGTAACTTTTCTGATATACAAAAATAGCAAAAAACAGGGAACTGGCACTGTGGCATCTTGTTAATAGGTTAGTTCCGGAAAATGCATAAAAATGCCACGAAGTGTAACAAAACACTAAGCAAATGGTGTAAAAGCAAGCATGAAGCATCAAAAATTATAGATACGTTTGAGACGTATCAGCATCCCCAAGCTTAACTCCTGCTCATCCTCGAGTAGGTAAGTGATAACAAAAAAATAATTTTTGAGGTGACATGCACCTACACAATCTTGATCATCTATGTAAAGCATTGAGTGCTGGGATCAAAAGAACTTAAAACATGGGCATGAAAGATATAATCTCGTTAGAAGAAACTTAGCAACCATGTTATAACATGAAAAAGAACACAAACGAAAGATCATGAAAATGAAGCAATGAAAGTCAAACATGTGTTCAAATCATATGGAAAAACATAGCAAATGGTTTTCAGCTTGTCCTTCATGAGAGAGCAAAACTTAAATGCATAGGACACCATCAAGTTTAAGAGGGCGACTAGATACAGATAATTTAAGAACAAGTGAAACCAAAACCAGGAATCAATCAATGATAACTTTGGGACAATGCACATTATACTCAAAATGATAACTATGCTCTCTTAGAGGGTGCATAAAGATAGAAGGTGGTGACTCAACATAAAAGTAAAAGAAAGTCCCTTCGCAGAGGAAAGCAGTGATTGCAAGTTTTATAAACCTTTAAAAATTATGGTACTTACTAGCTTTGAGCTCTCATTGCCCCCATCATAGGAATCTTGAATGGTTAAAGTAAATGCGAATACAATTATGAAGCATATGCTTGACAAATCATAAGTTGAAAACCTCGTGTCCTGTGAAGTACGAATACCCAAATCTCATGCTACTCGACTTAGAGTCCGAAGCAAGCTCTTGTCATTGTAAGTATACACGTATCATCGAGAACCGCCAACGGGGTACCTCCGTGCCCGATGACATGGAACAAGCCCACATCAAAATGACAGGACAAACAGACAATGAACACCTCGGCATCTCTTTTATTTACCATTAGTATAGCTTTTTATTTTGAGATGCGTCGTCGAATGTTCACTATGGGCATGCTGTAAATTTTCACCATGAATTATGCATTGCTTAGATTAGCAGCCCAGGCGTTTCTCTAACACGTATACAAACTCCATAATCCCGCAAGATTCCCAAATTATTTCACATCGCAAGTATCTATAAACAAAAGATCACGATATCAACTCAAAATAAGAAGTACAATGTTGAAAGCTTGCCCCATGACGGCATGGCTGGGCTAATTTTCAACTTACAACTTGCAAGCATAACAACTCAGCATAAGAGAGCCACAATGTCAAATTTTTAAGAACGAGAAAAGTAAAGTGTGCCATCAGGTTCGTGAGAGCTTTACTAACCAATTTTCACATAACACCAAAAGAGTTTAATTTGAATGATAGATAAAAGCAAGTCAAATGTACTTTAGAATAGCAAATTGCTAATAGGTTTGTATGGTGGACACATTGGAACAACTTGATTTTTGGGAGTTGGATACACGAGTAGAGCTCATACTCAGTACAAAATGAGGGCTAGCAAAAGACTGGGAGCGACCAACTAAGAGAGCAATAACGGCCATAATCATGCAAAGCGACAAAGCAACATTAAAAGAAGCATAAGATGGCATCAAAAGTCAAAAACTAAATGATCATAGAAACTTATGGCGACTTTGTATGAGTCAAACATATGTAAGCATGCGCCAAGTCAACCCAAATAAAGCATCAAGGAGAAAACCAAAATAATGCTTCCAAATAATAAAAACAACGCATGATTTTTTTCAAAGGCTCATTAAGCAATCTCAGTCATTTGAGACAAGTCATGCTACAACAAAACCACTAAGCATACTATCAAAACGACATCAACCACGACATGTAAAAGTCTAAGCCGCAGTCTAAACAAGCTCCTTTTTGTACCACTTTTTTGCATGAATTTTTTTCTCTTTTCCAACACCATTCGAACCTTTTCGAAACAACTATTTTGATGAAAACCAACATAGACCAGAGATCAAAATACACCTTGATGCAAAGATATAAGAAGATCTGAACACAAATCAAGGCGAAAAACGAAAGCTAAACACAGTAGCAGAAAGAGAGAACACTCGTTGAATGATAAGAGTGAAAACAGAGTGTTCTTGGCAAATGAAAAGCAAGGAAACTTCTCCAAAAGAAATTTGTTGGGGTCCAACCATTTATTGCATCAAATAAAACAAAACAAAACTGAAAACTAAAGACAAGACGCTCAAATAAAAACATATAGTGCATAAAGCAATAAAAATATAGTGTGTTGAAAGGTGACCTGATTTTTGCCGATGAAGAAGGGGTGCCTCGGGGGCATCCCTAAGCTTTGACGCTTGTACCTCTTGGATATTTCTTGGGGTGCGTGGGCATCTCCAAGCTTGAGCTTTTGTCCGTTCTTCAACTCATCTCATCATTCTCCAATCCCTACACTTGAAAACTTCCTTCATACAAAACTATACACAATTCTATTTGCAACATTAGTGTAAGCATAATAATGAATCAAACCCTTTTTAGTTCAGATTTTAACTCAAAACCACCACATATAAAGCATATACTACTGTAGCAACTTCCCTAAAAGTTCCGTGATCAAAAGAGCTCAGAAAGAAAGCGATAAAGAGGCAAACACAAATAGTGGCGGAAATCTGTCAAAACAGAACAGCTAACAAAGGTCATTTTTTTAGGGTTTTCTGTTGCTCAAATCAAAAAGTGTATAACTAATGAAAGTTTGGATATAACCTGGGGCATATGCACAAGAAATCGCAGGTCAAAAAGATATTCTAAGAATTTTCACGAATGTTTACAGTGCAGCACCGAAATCTGTTTCAGGACACCAACATCCCCAAATCTTACCTCACTCAAATTAGAGCCTTCTCTTGACACAACAACGAAATAAAAAGGATAAAGAGTGGTTATCTTGTATATCTAAATAACTACATGATTTAGTGCCTTCTCGTGCAGCCACACCATCTTTTACTTTCAGCCCACATCTCCCGTGGTGGCGCGTCGTGTCTAGCTTTGCGTCCCGGCAGCTTTTCCTCGCCACTGTTCCATGGAAACAAAACGACTAAGGCCGCCAAATGCGATTAGTGAGGCGAGAAACGAAACGATAGGCAATGATTACCACAGACAAGCGGCCGTGTCTCCTAAATAGTGGAGCATGATTAGGGCAAGCGATTGGCCGCAGCCTCTTGGTTTGCCTGTATACCCACCACGGTGCCACGCATATATATCCACGACTCTGTAGTCTCTGCTTATGTGGCGTCCTCCACCCACAGATCTTCCTCTAGACAGTTCTTTGCTTGATCAGCTTTATATGTGCCGCTGTTATGTCTACTCGATCTTCCGATGGCAACACAAGGAGTCGAGCCGCAACTAACGAATCCAATACCACGCTAGAATCGCGTAGCTATTTTACCCACTGAGGTCCCAACCAGTCTGTGTAGGGGAGCACGCCGGTCAGGCATTAAGTATTAATCCCTCATTCGGTATTCCCCATTCAAAATCAAGTTTCTGATCTTCTTGATTCACAAGGATTGCGCTTTGGCCAGTTATACAGGGTGAGGGAGAGGAGATTTTTCCCGATTTGATTTGCTTCTTCGATGATTACATGCTTGCGGAGGCTGGCATGGGTTTGACTTATTTGGGTTTTCGTTGGCTGCTTAGATCGCACGAGTCAGTGAATGGTAAGACCGGTTCTTCATAATTCTGATGGTTAGTTCGTCGCAATTCATCACTTTCTACAGGAGATCCTTTCTTCAAATTCTACTAACCTGCTGAAGCTTTTGTAGACTAACATGTGATTAAGTTATTTGACAAGCCTGTGGTAAGCATGCTAAAATTATTTTTACATGCACAAAAACTAGGTGTCAATTTTTTTCTGGTATGTCACGCCCACTCCTTTTCCAATGTTTTAATTTTGCGAACCTAAATTTCCTATCAATCTAGATTAAAAGCAATTGCACTATGTTAGAAGAGTTTCAAACAGTAAAAGAAGATCCTGATATTTCCGGGAACATGCTTTCAAAACTTTGTTGGTGTGACGATGATCTGAACCTGGTAATGAACCCGTGGTTATTACTTGGTATAATGATTTTAACCTGGTGCTTCGTTCTTCTGCCATGTTTCAGAAACTGCACCTATTTGTCCCATGATTAATATTTTTAGATAGAAGGCTCCAAGAGTTCGACTTTAAATTAATAAAGCCCTCAACGGTCAGGTTTACAAAGTGCTGAAAAACAGCTTACAGGCGACGATTACAACAAGCATAGAGAAAAAATAAAAATGAAGTTTAGCTTGAGCATCGAGACCCTTGTCCTGCTATGAAATCTGGCTGAAGAAGAAGCACGCCACTGAGGATTCACACCATTGTCACCCACCAGGAGGCCTAGACACAATGTCAGACGTTTCCATCTCCGAAGAAAGCACTCTGCTTTCTCGCCCCGGATCGAAGAGTGCTGCACCTGTCAAGAGATGGAGCAGCTCACTCTGAGCTCGCATGATTAATATCACTTCAGCAAGTTTTTCTAATCTTTCTTCATTTGTGTATTTTCTGTTCAAATATGAAATATCCTTTCCAATATATTTTTCACATGACTAATTCCTATTTAAGTTTTATCATTCTTAGATTACCGTTGTTCACCTGTATGGAAGCATACTAGATGTTCAACCTGTTATATAACCAGATTCTCAAGTTTTTCTCGCGGACGTTGCATTTAGCGGCCAAGTTGGACTCATTATTTCTTTTCTTATTTGTCATGGTAATTAGATTTTGATAGTCGTGTTTGTCGCACCTCATGAATAAACTTTTGATATACTGTTTGTTTTTGCGGAGAATGTACACCCAATTATTATACTTATTTTACACCGTAGAGAATTTTCGTATGTTTTAATTTTATTTTCAATAAATTTATTTCTACAATTTCTGCAGCAACGCACGGGGTATTATCTAGTTGCATTAGTAATAACTTCCAAGACTCAAATAAAAAAAATTACTGAAAAGAAAACAATGGGTGTCTTCCAAGAGTGTTTTTCTTTAACGCCTTTGAGCTAGACGCAGAAAGTGCGAATCAAGTAATTTCAAGTGATGAAGCATCAAGTTCCTAATTTGCTCAAAGAATATAGTCAAAAAGTAATTTATTTCTTTTTCTAGGGAAGTGTTCCATACCTTTCTTGAGTGGGAATTGATATTTGATGATGCCTTCCCTCATATCAATGTTGGCACCTACAGTTCGAAGAAAGGGTCTTCTCAAAATAATAGGATATGAAGCATTGCATTCAACATCCATAACAAGAAAATCAACGGGAACAAGGTTATTGTTAACCATAATAAGAACATCATTAATCCTTTCCAAAGGTTTCTTCTTAGCAACATCAGTAATAGGAATATCATAATAACACTTTTCAAGAGGTGGTAAATCAAGCATGTCATAAATTTTTCTAGGCATAATAGAAATACTAGCACCTAGATCACATAAAGCATGGCAATCAAAACCATTTACATGCATATCAATGATGGGTTCCCAACCATCTTCTAACTTCTTGGGAATAGAAGCTTTTTGCTTCAACTTTTTATCCCTAATTTTTATGAGAGCATTGGTAATATGCTTAGTAAAAGCAACATTTATAGGACTAGCATTAGGAGTCAAAGAAAGCTTTTGCAAGAACAAAATAACTTCAGATATATTGCAGCTATCAACATCAAAATCATTAAAAGAAATAGAGCTATCATCTCCTACACTCCGAAAAAATTTGGCACTCTTTTGAGAAAAAGTTTTAGTTGTTTTGGGATTTTTAACACAAGGAGTAGGAGTTTTCTCTACACCAATCAAAGTAAGAAGATTGCTAGAATTAGGAACAATATCATTAGAGGTAGTAATAGTAAATACGTTCATCTTTCTAGCCATCTCATCTTCTCTTTCTCACCTGGCATGCAATTCTGCTAACATCCTAATATTTTCATCAATTCTAACTTGGATAGCGTTAGCAGTGGCAAAAGTATTATTCTCCTTCATATTATTAGGCAACACTTTTAGTTTCAGAAGTTCAACATCAT
Source organism: Dactylis glomerata (assembly GCA_007115705.1). Taxonomy (NCBI): domain Eukaryota; kingdom Viridiplantae; phylum Streptophyta; class Magnoliopsida; order Poales; family Poaceae; genus Dactylis; species Dactylis glomerata. Next base: position 2,150,659 of record QXEO01000118.1, read on the forward strand.
GAGCATTGAGCAAGGCTATCAACTTTAGAAGCAAGAATATCAATTTTGTCTAACTTTTCCTCAACGGACTTGTTAAAAGCAGTTTGCTTACCGATGAAGTCCTTGAGCATGACTTCAAGCTCAGAGGGCGCGGCCCTAGTGTTGTTGGAGGAATTACCATACGAGTTACCATAATCATTACCATTGGTAGAAGGATACGGCCTATAATTATTACTAGCAAAATTGTTCCTATAAGCATTGTTGTTAAAATTATTATTTCTAGTGAAGTTTACATCAACATGCTCTTCTTGAGCAACCAAAGAAGCTAAAGGAACATTATTAGGATCAACATGAGTCCTATCATTAGAAAGCATAAGCATGATAGCATCAATCTTATCACTAAAGGAAGAGGTTTCCTCAACAGAATTTACCTTCTTACCTTGTGGAGCTCTCTCGGTGTGCTGTTCAAAATAATTTACCATCATATTGTCGAGAAGCTTTGTTGCGGCGCCCAAGATAAGGGACATAAAAGTGCCTCCAGCAGCTGAATCCAATAGGTTCCTTAAAGAAAATTCAGTCCTGCATAAAAAGTTTGGACAATCATCCAAGTAGTCAGTCCATGAGTAGGGCAATTCTTTATCATAGATTTCATTCTTTCCCAAGCCTGAGCAACATGTTCATTATCAAACTGGCTAAACTTTATAATATTGCTACGCAAAGCTATAATCTTAGCAGGAGGATAGTATATTCCAATAAAAGTATCCTTACACTTAGCCCATGAATCAATACTATTTTTAGGCAAAGACAGCAACCAATCCTTAGCTTTTCCTCTCAAAGAAAAAGGAAACAACGTAAGCTTAATAATATCACTCTCTATATCCTTATATTTCTGCATCTCAGATAGCTCAACAAAATTGTTGAGATGATCTGCATCATCATCAGTACTAGCACCAGAAAATTGCTCTTTCATAACAAGGTTCAATAAAGCAGGCTTAATCTCATAAAAATCAGCAGCAGGAGCAGGTGGCGCAATAGGAGTGCAGATAAAATCACTATTATTAGTGCTAGTAAAATCACACAACTTGGTGTTCTCATGAGTACCCATTCTAGCAAAGCTAAAAGCAGACAAGTAAAAACAACTATAAAGGAAACTATTTTTTTGTGTTTTTGATAAAACAATGCAAGCAAAAATCAAGTAAAGCAAAACTAAAACAAAGTAAAGGATGTGCGTGCGAAACTCCCCTTGCAGAAGTCTTCTTTTTCCCCGGCAACGGCGCCAGAAAACTTGTTGGTGGCTTGGTGTTGATGATGTAAATGACCGGCCAGTTGGGAACCCCAAGAGAAGGTGTGATGAGTACAGCAGCAAGTTTTCCCTCAGTTATGAAACCAAGGTTTAATCGTCCAGTAGGAAAAATCCAAACTCGAGAAGGTGATGCTTGCTAGCTTAGTGACACTCCAACAAGGGCGCCGTTAATGATACTTGTTAGCGCGTCTTCAACTAGTAGCAACGCGGAACCTACACACAACACAACCAGGAACTTTGCTCCCAACTTACGATGAGGTTGTCAATCTCACCGATTTGCTATAAAAAAAGGAATGAGCGTATCGAGTGGAAAGCGATAGTAGTATGCGAGAAATTAAACACTGCGAGTAAAGTAAATAGGTGACAGCAATATAAAGGAAATTAGACCGGGGTCCACAGTTCACTAGTGGTGTCTCTCCATAAGATAAATAACAATATGCTGGGTAAACAAATTACAGTTGGGCAATTGATAGAATAAAGATAACGTGCATATGTCAAGAGGATCACTATGAGATTTACTCTGGGCATTACAACAAGATATATAGAGCGCCGTCCAACTGCATCTATGACTAATAATCCACACACGGGGAATCATCCGAGGACCCCATGAGTATTAAGTTGTGAACAACAGATAACTGCATTAAGCAAAGTGTGTAATGTAAACAAAGCATATGTCCTTAGACATAAGAATGTTGTTTTCTCCCTAGTGGCAACAGCACATCTACAATCTTATAGGTTTCTGTCACTCCCCCAGATTAAATAGAAGGCATGAACCTAACTATCGAGCATAAATACCCCCTCTTGGAGTCACTAGTATCTACTTGGCCAAGATAGCTACTAACAACGGAGAGCATGCAAGATCATAAACAACATTGAGATAACATAAGATATATGATTCAGCACATCAACTCAACATAACACCAATATTCATCGGATCCTAACAAACACAATATGTAGAATTACATAACGGTGATCTCGATCAAGTTAGGCAGCTCACGAGATCTAAACATGAAGCACATGGTGGAGAAGACAACCATCTAGCTACTGATATGGACCCATAGTCCAAGGTAGACTACTCACTCATCGCGCCGGATGCAAGAATGGTGATGAAGAAGACCTCCGGTGGCGATTCCCCTCTCCGGCAGGGTGCCGGGAAGAGCTTCTGGACCCTCCCAATCTCGGGTCGATGACGGAGGCGCCATCGCGATGTGTTTCTGGAAAATTGATCGGGAGTTTAGGTTTTTCCCGTCGGGTGGTCTTTATAGGCGAAGGGGCAGCGTCAGAAGTGGACCAGGGCGGTCACACAAGTAGGGGGCGTGACCAGGGGCTGGGCCGCGCCGCCCTACTATGTGGCCGGCCCGTAGCCCCTCTCCGTCTCCTCTTCGGACTTCGGGAAGCTTCGGTAAATTTCTGGATGTTTGGCTTTTGTTTTGTCCAATTCCGAGAATATTTCCTGTGTAACTTTTCTGAAACACAAAAAGAGCAGAAAACAGGGAACTGGCACTGTGGCATCTTGTTAATAGGTTAGTTCCAGAAAATGCATAAAAACGACACGAAGTGTAACGAAACACTAAGCAAATGGTGTAAAAGCAAGCATGGAGCATCAAAAATTATAGATACGTTTGAGATGTATCACCCCGCCCATTGCCGCCGCATCTAGGGTTGATGGTGGTGCCGTGGCCACGCCCGGAGGCACCATCGCCGATGCTGCCACGGGTTTGAAACGGAAGAGGATGGGCACTCACGTCGTTGGTCAGGGGCAGGCAGCCGCGGTAGGACCGGTCGCCGGTGCGCCATCCACGCTGCCGGTCCGCCCGGTCGTGAAGACGCCCCCGATTCCCAAACAACGCCCGATGAAACTGGTGGCAAAGCCTCCGGTGGTGAAGAGGGCATCGGTGAAAAAGGCATCGCTCACGGCAATCAATGCGGCCACCGCAGCAGCACCCGTGGCCGGTGGTGGACACACCCGCGAGTGTCCGATGAAATGCCGGAGAGGTGCGTTTCTATTTTTCTTTCCAATAAAGTTAGCTCGTTTGCGGTGAACTTGATTGTTTGCTCGTTTGCGGTGTAGCCAAGGGGCGGATTCCTTTGTTGACATGCTCAACAATGCATCCATCGACATTGATGAAGAGCCTCTTGGTGACTACAAGAACGGCCACATTGGGATCGATGATGCCGAGGATATGGAGGAGGAGGGAGGTGATGATGAGTTGGAAGAGGTGGACGCCGGTACATATGAAGATGCCGCAAGCAAGAAAGATCATATTACAAGAAGGGCGGCTAACTACACCGTGGAGGAAGATGAAGCTTTGATCCGGGCATGGGATAGGGTCACCCTTGTTGGTGTGACCGGGACCGATCAAACTGGTAAGCGGTATTGGCAACGAACGGAGGATAAGTTTTGCCATTTCATGCCTAGGCTTGCACATAGACCACCTAGGATGTACCGGTCACTACAAGGTCGATGGGATGCAATCAAGAGTCCATGTAGCCGGTGGACCGCTTGCGTGGACCATGTGTGGGCTACATCTCTGAGTGGAACCACCATACGTGACTATGTAAGTCTGGGAATGATGATGGATTCATCAAAGATGGATGAATTCACAAAATAATGGTTGAACTTATCACACATGGAGATCTTGCAACGAAGGAGGGAAGCAGCGGTGTTGGCGGCTCGTTGTGCTTCTACGGTGGTGACTTCCGGTGGTGGTGATGGACCCGGTGGTGGTGGAGCCGGTGGTGATGCTTGATCTTTTCGCACAAAAACTCGGAGATGACGGCCCCTTTTTGTGTCGTGATGTTGTATGCGACGACGTGGACATGATGATCACGTGATGAACGCTTGTTTTGATGCAAAACTATTGCATATTGCATGCAAAATTGTTGCATATTTGTGTTAATATTCATTTGTCTTGCTTCATTTTAAGCTTTGTGGTTTGCAGTTTGCGGGCCAAAACTGCGCGGGGCGGAACAGACCCCACAGCCGCGGCCCGCAAAATAGCATATTCCAGAATGGGGGGTCTGCTAGAGTTGCTCTTAATCCGGTGCTTAATTGCGAGGTGTGTCTCGCCAGTTTCATGTTGGTGTTTAAGAGGAAGGAAGAGTGTAACACCCGAATTTCTAGAAATTCAAAGTGCCCGTTATGTATTCCACCACAATCCCAGAATCATTGTTGTGATACACATAACATAGTTGGTAACCAGTTCCATAGACATTACAATATGAATAGTTCAAATACAAATGGTCATAGTGACCAAGTTCATATTACAACACAATATAGCAGCGGAAATAACGTCTTCGGGTCCATGCCTTCACCCTACATGAAATGGCGACTCAGAAGATGATCTTAGTTCTGGTACTCGTCTTCATAACCTTCCTCCAGATAATCTTCCCCATAGTCTGGCCAAGTTAATAGCCAGGGACACAGCCATGAGTACATTGGATGCACTCGCAAACCATCTTAGAAACAAAGTGATGAAAGATATATGCATGGTTGATATGGTGGAGTAAGCACTAAGTTTGTTTGCAAAAAGCTAGTTTTGTTTCCCAAGAATTTTCATTAGTAGAGAAGAAGATTTAATTCTCTAAGTTCAATCTAAAGAGGAACTTCAAGTGTTGGTCAACATCAATGTCAAGTCAAGTCATTCACCAAGTTCAACTTAAGTGGTTAACATTCTTGACAAAAGTCAAGTACAGCTTGCCAACTGTCCATGACCGCGGACGCGGCTATTCAAATAGTTTTGAAACCTCTGCAGAGGGATACACTTTACCCACAAGATTCGATAAATCTGCCGGGAGAAATCCACGTATCGTCATACACCAAGTATGCGAGGTTCAGATAATCAAACAAACTCTTTCACTTGTTCACTCTAGTATAGGATCCTTTCCTAGAGCCCGAGACACGGACATCTCCGTTTCGGCGTCTCTAGTTTTGCCCGTTACAGGATGCTGCATGAATGGATATTTCCACCCGGTTTGGAAGTACCCGCGCACGGTGCACTTCTATAAAGGATGATACAAGGTCTCCCATACTAGGGTAAACAAGCTACGGACTAAGCCCCTTCCCATTTAGAGGTAATGTGGTCGTACGGTATGGTTGGCTCACATAGTACATCACGCATTGTCATTTCAAAATACATTCCATAGTCCTTAGCCAAGATTATTTTCTTTCAGAAATACATCATGTATGAGTAGTCTCCCATTCGAGCTTTCAAGTTCAAGTCACCACTTCCAACAGGGTTCCCCTATAGATGACTTCAATCTTATTAGCGACTAAGCAACTACTACGAGTGATGCTACAACTAAGGGAATGTTGGATAAACTCAGTTTGATGCTCTTGTTAAGCAAGACATCACTACACAATTATTGTTCTACTCTAGCAATTCAATCATGCAATTTAATTTGGAAATCAAGTAAATATGCAAGTTGAAATCTAGGTATTTGATTATGATTCAAAAGATGGCTTGCCTGGCTTGGCAAAGTCAAAATAGTCTTCATCTTCATCTTGGGTCTTATGTTGGAATTGTCCAGAGTATAAATTTGAAGTAGATGAGGAATAGAGTAAAACAAATCTTTAAAAGATTTTGAAATCAAAGAGGATAAAAAAAATCTTTGTCAAACTATTTTGAGAGTATAAGTTGAGTGTGTAAGATATTTGAAGTGAATAAGATGAGGGTATAAGATTGGCTTTGTATACCAAAGCAAATAAGTTTCTTTTGTAGAAATAAGTGTTTGCCAAAATATTACTTTCTTAGCTAACGACCATTCTAACTAAGGTCTCTTAAGGTCATGATAGTCCTGATACCAAACTTGTGATATCAAAGGTATCATTTTCTAACGACCATGCTAGCTAGGGTTTCCTAGAGTCAACCTGGCTCTGATACCAACTTGTAACACCCCCGAATTTATAACCAATTCAAAGTGCCCCTTGATTCCGCACTCATAACAGGTAACACCAGACTTGTCACCAGACTTGGGCAGCGTAGGAAGAAGATCTTGATGATGAGGTAGCAGAAAAGGTCGCAGATCTCCTCCTCTGCCTGGTACCAGTGGAATCCCGAGAGGTGGCCGGAATCGCCGGGAAGCAGAGGCACCCCGGAGCTCTGGCTTGCTCCGGTGAGCTCGGTCGAGGACACTAGAGAGAGGGAGAGGATGTCTAGGAGGCTCAGTGGAGTGGTGGGAGTTCGCTGGAGTGCTCGAAGGCTCCTTTTATAGGCCAGAGAAGTAGGGGCGCAGGCGCGTCCGGCATGGGCACGGGTTAGGGTTTCCGAGCGCGTTCCCGTGGCCACAGTGGTTCTGGAAGGGCATGGGCATGTCCGGCGGTGCTGTGGTGACATAGGGAGCATAGTGGCGCAGCAGGGTGACGAGGGGAGCAGTGGAACGGCATGGGCGAAGGAGGTGACCGGCGGTGACTTTCTTCGTCCTTCTTCGTCATGGCTTGGCACGAGCTAGGGCAGGGGATGGCGGGGGACGTTGAGGTGACGTAGGGGCACGGACTCGGTGAGCGTGGGCGTGCAGGAGAGGCCATGCCTCCACTGTTGGCAATAGTGCCATGTACTTGGTTTGAAAACTGCGCACCAGGTGTTTGACCAAATGGCCGCAAGAGACAAAGTTTTGAATTTTGAAAAATTTCCAATTGGGTTCTATTCAGTAGCAGATAGGGATCCTAGGCATATGCTGGTTTGGTCTAGAGATGATGGTTTGGTCGAAAAAGAAATAGATATGGGAATGGTCTATGTATAAGATTCAAACTTTGGCAGATGTTTGAGTGGGGTTCTGGTTTGAATTTTTGTTTGAAACTTCTTGGTCAAGTTAGTATGTGGTCTGGTCAAGCTCAACCAACTGACCACAAAGAGTTTGATCAGGTAAAAAAGAAGAGACAAATGCTTCATAAATCAACCTTTTATTAGATATTCTGCCTCGGCTTTGTCTCCCGTCGCTGCTACCGCATTGTACGGGAGACAAACCTCGAAGGGTGTTAGGGTACGGAGGATTCATCACAATTAGATGCTACCGTGTTGCATGTGACTCTTCCTCCGTACCCTCACACCTAGGCTAACGCTTCGTGCAATAACGAAATTTTCTTATAAAGAAACGGAAACGTAACTTATGTGTAATTTAGTTCTGCGGGATTCACATGCATATTAGTGCGGCCCCATCTCCACTTACATGCATATGCTCTAATTGGCTGGCTATTATGTTTATCCATGATCGTGACTATATCCCGCAACAATCCAACCAAATCCATTTCTGCCTTCCGTAAGCCTTCGGTCGGTCGGAAATGATCCGTTCTATTTTCACCCCTACTCATGAACCACCTCAACGCCGATTAGCATAGTCTCAACATCCACAAAATGGCCGGTGTCTTTAGAGCATCTCCAACAGGAGTTTTAAATTTGGGATTTCTATTTTTGTGCCCTCAGGTCCTTAGTTGTACTCAGTTTTCCCCAGCTCGTTAGTTTTTCCTTAGTTTTCCCCAAGCCGTTGTCTGAAACCCTCAGAAGGAGCTCGGACGGGAGGATTCCCGTTTAGTTGACCATTTCCATGCTGATGTGTGGGGCCGCATCGTGTGGGGCCGCGTCGCGTGGGGCTGGTAGAAAGGGACCGCGTGGGACAGGACGAGACCGCGTTTGGTTGTACGTGAGAGCTCGGTTCTGTCTCTCTCGGGCCAAATTGGCATTGCCTTTTCAGATCGCCTTTTCAGAGCGCCTTTTTCCCCTCTCTCTCTGTAACAGTTCTCTCTCTTTTCACCAAATTAGTATCAAATCTAGAGAAGTTTCTATTTTGTTCATTCTTCAATGATTGTTGCCTTTTGGCCCTCGTTTTTTGCCCAATATGGTAACAAATCTAGTAGCAAATCTAGAAGCTAGAATAGGATAAATCCACAACAGCATAATAAATCCAAAAAACTAAGTATAATACATAAACTGCATACAACAGCCAAAAGCAGCCAATAACAATGTTCTTCATTCTTCATCATATATTTCGTCGTCGCTACATTCCTTGAGATGAAGGAAATATTCAATGAACTCCCTCCGTCTGCAGTGTGCAGCCAATACATCCTCCAAACGGTATGGCCTTTGTTCATTTATCAAACCGTTATATCCTAGGGAATTCACATGTCATGGCCACTCATCCCAGGCCTTTCTATCATCAGAGTACTCTCTGATATAACCCAAATCCGCGTAGTAGATGCAGCCAGGTTGAATTGTCAGGTGCACTCTGGTGTCGACGGAGATACAACGGATATAATTGACAAAGAGGGCACGACTGCCAATATTACTGACGGCATGGAGAGAGCGGCTCTCAGTGTCCACACGGTACACCAATGGTTGACCTTCCTCCAAATGCCTGTTGTCGTCAGTGTTGCCGCCCAACAACACAAGTAGCAGATCACCATCCGACTTCACAAGGTAGAAATTGGAATCATAATCATTTCCAACTTCTGGAAATGAAAATAGTGTTTTCATGTTGACAGTGGTCGCGCGCTGCTCCAACTGGACATTGTTGGTGCACACTATTCTTCCGAACTCATTCACAACTATTGCATACAATTCACCATTGAACCGGGTAATGCAATGTAGAGAATGGTCCTCGATCGTAAATCTTCCTTCTCCCCAATCATCTAGATCTATATCATTAGTTGGAGAGCTCTCATCGACCCAAGTAATTTCATTGGGGTAATCTGTGCAAATGAAGACCATAGTCGGGGACTTTATTACAGCGAATGACTTCACAATCATAGATGGCATCTGCGCCTCAAACGTTTTGTTCAATATCTTTGTGAGTGGGTTCAGAAGCCGTATCTTGTGCGGCAGGTTCTTCTGGGCAAGCACGATGATGCCACGGTAAAAGCCGACGAAGTAGTATCTAAAAGGGAGTTGATGAAGATAACATTTAGCACTAAGATGTTTACGATTGAAAATAAAAATAGATTAACTCTATAGATATGGAGGAATTTGAACCTTGCATGAACTTCCGTTAGATCGATGGTGACGTAGCGGGATGTGCGGAGGTTGAGGAAGGAGAACTCAGCGACGCGTGGAAGGGCGTGTTCTACCATGATCCATTCATGCAGGTGCACATCGGGCTCAGGTAGATCTGAGCGCCAATTTGTACAAACTTGCCTCAAAGCAGCGTAGGTGTCCACGTACTCCTCGTTTGCCAGTAAGCAGTCGCCGATCTTGTGAAGTGGTCCGTCACCCTTAAGAGAGGCCCAGTTTACGGAGGTGCCGCGCTTGGATGCGCCACCCTCGGATGCGACGGGCTCGGCGGCGACGGGCTCGGATGCGACCGGCTCGGAGGCGATGGGCTCGGAGGCGGCGGGCTTGGAGGCGACGGGCTCGGGGGCGACGGCCGCTGGCGCATTCTTCTTCTCCATCGCCGGCAGGGGAGCGCGCGTAGAGAGATTGGGGTTTTTTGGATTTGGAGAAGGTGATGGGATGTGAGAGGCGTTGTTGCGTGCGTGAGTTATAATAAGACTGCGTGCGTTGACATTTGGTCTCAACACGCGCACCGCGTGCCTAACCGCTGCGCACCGCGACACGCGTCTGTGGTACTGCACGTCTGCACCGTTACGTGTACTCATTTCTACCCTCGAGTCTTACACTGGAAAAATATCTGTACTCAATTTTCCCCTCGAGTACTAATACTGGCTAGTGCAATATACTCAGTTTTACCTTCAAGTGGCTGGTCAACAGAGAGTCAACAGATGGGATTAAGCCATCTAATTGAGTCATTTCATGCGCAAAAAAATTCAAAAAATAAAAATCATAGTGCCTCCTACTCATGGAGTCTTGTTACGCGACCTGCCACATAGGAAATCATAACAATCATATATAAATCAAGTTTTCACACAAATGGCCACTTCTCAAATCACTAGTAGCTATGAAGGTTCATGGCTTTCCACTCAAACCCCTTCTCAAAACATCTATACCCAAAACATAGTTTGTCTGAATGAGGCCATAATTTTTACACTCATGTATATTTGAATTGCTAATACTTTGAGGTAGGCCAACCTAGGTTTCATTGTACAAAACATGTGTTTTTCTTTTTCTAAATCTCTTATTTGAATTCCTTAGCCTGTTTAATATTTACTTGCCCTTGTATCCTTGATACTACTCAGTTTTACCCTCTCCCTTCTCACAGAAGCCCAAACATGGCCTGATTGGTCGAGCTATTGTCACACGGATCGTGCCCACCTAATATCGATTCTATGATCTAACGGGCAGGATCGTGCCACCCTCTCTCTATCTGTCGGTGGCAAACTACTACCCCTCTATGTATACTAAATAACGAGTTTGCCACCGGATTCAACAAGTTTGGTAATCACGAATTTCTTGTAGGCATTACTTTTCACGGTAAAATGATAAACTATCACGAATTTCCATTTCTTTTAGGCATTACTTTTCACGGTGAAATGATAAACTATCACGAATTTCCTTTAGGCATTACTTTTCACGGTGAAATGATAAACTATCACGAATTTACTTTAGGCATTACTTTTCACGGTAAAATAATAAACTATCACAAATTTCCATTTCTTTTAGGCATTACTTTTTTGTTGAGATATAAACACCCACAACGGTCATCTCCTCCTTAATTTATTGTGTAAACCCCACAACGGTCATCTCTCCCTTATAAACCCCCACAATGGCCATCCCTCATGTGAATAGGTTCTGCCTCTCTCTTCTTCGTTTCTGCCTCTCTCTTTTTCGTTCACATACACTTGATCCATTGCCATGGCTTCAACGTCTCGGACGTCGACCGGAAGGGGAAGGGGAAGGGGAAGGGGCGGCCTGGGTGGTGGATCATCATCATTGCCACCACCACCGTCAACACTTCCATTGATCATAGAGGAGTTATTAATCGTCATCTATGAAGACCCTTTGGCCAAGAAGGTACGTACGCGTTCTCACATATATGACGTATGTGATTAATTATGTGCATGTTTCAAAAAGCCTTTAATTTCAAATGATCGGCGCTCGATCTCTTTGCAGGCACTCCCACAAAAGTTTGCGGACTATCTTGACGGCCAGGAGCCCAGAAAGGTGTATCTGCGAGCAGCTGACTGCGGTCCTCGTCTCTGGACCGTGGAGGTCCTATTTGACGGACAAGGCCGGATGTATCTCGATAAGAGCTGGGAGAATTTCGCCATCGCGCACGGTGTGGATTTTGGCTACATCCTACACTTCAAATATGAAGGCGATGATGTGCTCACAGTGAAGGTGTTCGACGTAACATTGTGCAGGAAGTACTACTACACGGACGACGAAGATACTGACGATGAAAGCGACGACGACGTGAAGCCATGCATCCATCCCCTTTAGATAAGGGGATTATGACCAAGAATATATATGTATCTTCATATGCATCGATTTAGAGATCTAGCTATTTTCTATATATTATGCATGTAAAAATAATAGAGAATCGCAATTTCCACCATGATTCGAGCACCACAGCCTCCAAACGATGTCGATGCCGCTATCGGCATGGTCAGAACGGCTATGCATGCTTGATACGTCTCAAACGTATCTATAATTTTTGATGCTCCATGCTTGTTTTTACACCATTTGCCCATTATTTCGTTACACTTAGTGGCATTTTTATGCATTTTCCGGAACTAACCTATTAACGAAGTGCCACAGTGCCAGTTCCCTGTTTTCTGCTGTTTTTGTGTTTCAGAGTGATACACAGGAAATATTCTCGGAATTGGACGAAACAAGTTCATGAAGTCTTATTTTACCCGGAAGCTTCCAGAGATCCGAAGAGAAGTAGGAGGGGGGCCACGCGGCCAGCCCCTGGCCCACGCCACCCCCGTGTGAGGGCGCCTGGCCACTCCTCTGATGACGTCCCTTCGCCTATAAAGACCCCCTGACGAGAAAAACCTAAGAGCCCGATCAGTTTTCCAGAACACATCGCGATTCGTCGCCGCCGTCGACCCGAAGATCGGGAGGGTCCAGAAGCTCTTCCCGGCACCCTGCCAGAGAGGGGAATCGCCACCGGAGATCTTCTTCATCACCATGCTTGCCTCCGGAGCGAAGAGTGAGTAGTCTACCTTGGACTATGGGTCCATAGCAGTAGCTAGATGGTTGTCTTCTCCACTATGTGCTTCATGTTTAGATCTCATGAGCTGCCTTACATGATTGAGATCACCGTTATGTAATTCTACATGTTTGGTTTGTTGGGATCTGATGAATATTGGTGTTTATGATTAAGTTGCTGTACTGAATATTATCTTTTGTTATCTCTATGTTGTTTATGATCTTGCATGCTCTCCGTTGTTAGTAGCTATCTTGGCCGAGTAGTTGCTAGTGACTCCAAGAGGGGGTATTTATGCTCGATAGTGGGTTCATGCCTCTATTTCACCTGGGGGAGTGACAGAAACCTCTAAGGTGGTAGATGTGCTGTTGCTACTAGGGAGAAAACAACATTCATATGCTCAAGGGCATATGCTTTGTTTACATTACACACTTTGCTTAATGCAATTATCTGTTGTTCGCAACTTAATACTTCTAGGGTGTTCGGATTGATATCCCCGAGGGTGGATTATTAGTCATAGATGCAGTTGGATGGCGGTCTATGTATTTTGTTGTAATGCCCAGAGTAAATCTCATAGTGATCTTCTTGACATATCACATTATCTTTATTCTATCAATTGCCCAACTGTAATTTGTTTACCCAGCATATGTTATTTTATCTATGGAGAGACACCACTAGTGAACTGTGGACCCCGTTCCTATTTTCATCATATTGCTATCACCTGTTTACTTTACTCGTACTGTTTACTTTACTCGCATACTATATTGTTTTCCACTCGATACACTCATAACCTTTGTTTCAAGCAAACCGGTGAGATTGACAACCTCATCGCAAGTTGGGAGCAAAGTATTTGTTTGTGTGTGTGCAGGTTCCTCAACACCTTCAGTCGTCATTGTCTCTCTTCTCCTGTTCGATAAACCTTGGTTTCTTAAACTGAGGGAAAACTTGCTGCTACACTCATCATACCTTCCTCTTGGGGTTCCCAACGGGCTGGTTATTCACCACGCACAAGGACAGTCTGCTCCCACGTCAACTATACACCACCACACGTAGCAGCCACTTTTCTGGCGCCGTTGCCGGGGAATGAAGAAGAATAATCTCCCTCGTCAACTTGGCACCAACCACTTTTCTGGCGCTGTTGCCGGGGAAGAGAGAAGACTTCTGCGAGGGGAGTTCTTCGCACACACATTCTTTACTTTGTTATTGTTTTGCTTTACTTTATTTATTTTACCTGCATTGCTTTTTATCAAAAACCCAAAAAAATTAGAATCCTTGGTAGTTGTTATTTCTTTTCTTTTAGTTTATTATGTCTAGTTCAGTTGCTACTACTATGTCCCCCGAGGATATGATCTTTACTTTTAAGCAGAAAGATGAGGAAAGCTTTAAAGAAGCTTGGTCTAGAATTTATGATTGGCATGGAAAAACTGAACCTAAAATGACTTTGAGTTTGCTTCTTAGTAGCTTTTACTTTGGACTTTCTCTTCATTATAGATATGCTTTGGATGCTACTGCAGAAGGAGATTTCCTTCATTGTGATGGAGATCAAGCCTTCAATATTATAAAAAAGTTGATTACAATTTATAGCATGTCAACCTATTTTGATTTCTCTTTTGTGTGCATTTTTAATAGACTTAATACTCTTGAGACTCAGACTGCTAGTTTGAATTCTTGCTACAATACTTTGCGCCAGCATTTTGATTATGTGCCAACAAATACTGAACCTTCGAGTTGGTATCCTACAATAAAAATCACCATTAGTGGTGAAACTTTTCATGCTCGTTGTGATATTATGTCTGAATTTTATCTCATGCCAAAGGATGTTTATGAATCTTTGAGCCTTTGGAAGCTTTCTGAGGGAGGAGAAGAAATTTCTCTTACTAACAATGCCACCATATTTCCCCTTGGAATAGCTGAAGGAGTCTTTACAAAAATCCTAGGAAGAATGATATCTACTGATTATCTTGTTATTGAATGTGTAGGAAAAGGACAAATCACACTTGGAAGATCCATTCTGAAGCTCCTGGGCGCCGTTGTCGATGTGGGAAAAGGCAATATAACATTTACCTCTCCACCTTGCAATAACCATGTCTTTCCTAGAGTCAAGAGCAAAGGTAAGAAAGGGAGACGTAAGGCACGTGCTGATCCTAGCACTTCATCTCTTGATATTACTTGATTCGCAATTTTCTGCGCCTAGCTCAAAGGCGTTAAAGAAAAGCACTCTTGGGAGATAACGCAATGTTTTATTTTCAGTACTTTTTCTTTTATTTGAGTCTTGGAAGTCATTACTACTGTAATGACCGCTCGTTATCTTGTTTATTTCGTTTTTGTGCCAAGAGAAGCCTCTAATTTGAGTGAGGTAAAGATTTGGGGATGTTGCTGTCCTGAAACTGTTTTCGGTGCTGCACCGTAAAAATTCGTATAAATTCTCTGTTTATCTTTTGGACCTGCTATTTCTTGTGCATATGCCCCAGGTTATATCCAAACTTTTCTTAGTTGAACACTTTTTGATTTGAGCAACAGAAAATCCATCAAAAATTCGACCTTTGTCAGCTGTTCAGTTTTGACAGATTTCTGCCAATATTTGTGTTTGCCACTTTATTGCTTTCTTTTGAGTTCTTTTGATCATGGAACTTTTGGGGAGGTTGCTACAGTAGTATCTACTATATATGTGGTGGTTTTGAGTTGAAACCTGAAGCAAATAGAGGATTGATTATATGTTATGCTTGCACTAATGTTGCTAATAGAATTGTGTTTAGTTTTGTATGAAGGAAGTTTTCAAGTGTAGGGATTGGAGAATGATGAGATGAGTTGAAGAATGGATAAAAGCTCAAGCTTGGGGATTCCCATGTATCACCCCAAGAAATATCCAAGAAGTACAAGCGTCAAAGCTTGGGGATGCCCCCGAGGCACCCCTTCTTCATCGGCAAAAATCAGGTCACCTTTCAAAACACTATATTTTTATTGCTTCATGCACTATGTGTTTTTCTTGGAGCGTCAGTTGTTTTAGTTTTCTTAGTTGGTTTAGTTTGTTTGTTTGCTGCAATAAATGGTTGGACCCCAACAAATTTCTTTTGGAGAAGTTGCTTGTTTTCATTTGCAAAGAACGCTCTAGTTTTCACTCTTATTAAAAATCGAGCGTTCTTCTTTTTCTGCTACTGCTTTTGGTTTTCGTTTTCACCTTGATTTGTGTTCAGACCTTGTCATATCTTTTCATCCAGGTGTATTTTTTCCTCTGATCTTTATTGGTTTTCATCAAAAGAGGTGTTTATAAAAATTTCAAATGGTGTTGGAAAAGAGAAAAAGCTTTATGCAAAATAGTGGTACAAGAAGGAGCTTGTGTAGACTGCGCCTTAGGCTTTTTCATGTCATGCTTGATGTCTTTTTGATAGTATGCTTAGTGGTTTTGCTGTAGCATGACTTGTCTCAAATAACTGAGATTGCTTAATGAGCCTTTGAAAAAATCATGCGTTGTTTTTATTGTATGGAAGCATTACTTTGGTTTTCTCCTTGATGCTTTATTTGGGTTGACTTGGCGCATGCTCACACATGTTAGGCTCTCACAAAGTCGCCAATAGCCTTCATGATCATTTAGTTTTTGACTTTTGATGCCATCTTATGCTTCTTTTAATGTCGCTTTGTCGCTTTGCATGATTATGGCCATTACTGCTCTCTTAGTTGGTCGCTCCTAGTATTTTGCTAGCCCTCGCCTTGTACTCAGTATGAGCTCTACTCGTGCATCCAACTCCTAAAAGCCAAAGTTTTCCAAAGTATCCACCATACATACCTACTAGCAATTTGCTATTCCAAGTAAATTTGACTTGCTTTTATTTTCTCTTCAAAATAAAACTCTTACCAGTGTTATGCGAAATTCGGTCAGTAAAGCTCTCACGAACCGGAAGGCACACTTTACTTTTTCCTGTTCTTAAAAATTTGACATTGTGGTCTCTTATGTTGAGTTGTTATGCTTGCAAGTTGTAAGTTGGAGACTAGCCCAGCCATGCAGTCATGGGCAAGCTTTCAACATTGCACTTCTTATTTGAGTTGATATCGTGATCTTTTGTTTATGGATGCCCGCGGTGTGAAATGAATTGGGAATCTTGTGGGGATCATGGAGTTTGTATATGTGTTAGGGAAACGCCGGGCCGCCAATCTAAGCCATGCATAATTCATGGTAGAAATTTGCAGCATACCCATGGTGAACATTCGACGACGCATCTCACAATAAAAAGCTAAACAATATAGCAAATAAAAGAGATGTCGAGGTGTTCATTGTCTGTTGTCCTGTCATTTTGGTGTGGGCTTGTTCCATGTCATCGGGCACGGAGGTACCCCATTGGCGGTTCTCAATGATATGCATATACTTACAATGACAAGAGCCTTGCTTGGGACTCTAAGTAAAGTAGCATGAGGTTTGGGTACTCGTATTCACGGGGCACGAGGTTTTCAACTTATGATTTGTCAAGCATATGCATCATAATTGTTCTCGCATTAACTTTAACCATTCAAGATGCTTATGATGGGGGCAATGAGAGCTCAAAGCCGGTAAGTACCATAATTTTTGAAGGTTATAAAACTTGCAATCACTGCTTCCCTCTGCGAAGGGCCTTTCTTTTACTTTTATGTTGAGTCACCACCTTCTTTCTTTATGCACCATTAAGAGAGCATAGTTGTCATTCTTAGTGTGATATGCATTGTCCCAAAGTTCATTGATTAATTCATATTGTTGGTTTCACTTGTTCTTAAATTATTTGTATCTAGTCGCCCTCTTAAACTTGAAGGTGTCCTATGCATTTATGTTTTGCTCTCTTTGAAGGACAAGCTGAAAACCTTTTGTATGTTTTTCCTTATGATTTGAACACACGTTTGACTTTCATTGTTTCATTTTCATGATCTTTTGTTTGTGTTCATTTGCATGTTTAAAACATGGTTGCTAAGTTCTTATTGTCATGATTATATCTTCATGCCCATGTTTTAAGTTCTATTGATCCCAGCTCACCAATGCTTACATATATGATCAAGATTGTGTAGGTGCATGTCACCTCAAAAATTATTCTTTTGTTATCACTTACCTACTCGAGGACGAGCAGAGTTATAAGCTTGGGGATGCTTGATACGTCTCAAACGTATCTATAATTTTTGATGCTCCATGCTTGTTTTTACACCATTTGCCTATTGTTTCGTTACACTTAGTGGCATTTTTATGCATTTTCCGGAACTAACCTATTAACGAAGTGCCACAGTGCCAGTTCTCTGTTTTCTGCTATTTTTGTGTTTCAGAGTGATACACAGGAAATATTCTCGGAATTGGACGAAACAAGTTCCTGAAGTCTTATTTTACCCGGAAGCTTCCAGAGATCCAAAGAGAAGTAGGAGGGGGGCCACCAGGGCCCCACACACAGGGGCGGCGCGGCCAGCCCCTGGCCCGCGCCACCCCCGTGTGAGGGCGCCTGGCCCCTCCTCTGACGACGTCCCTTCGCCTATAAAGACCCCCCGACGAGAAAAACCTAAGAGCCCGATCAGTTTTCCAGAACACATCGCGATTCGCCGCCGCCGTCGACCCGAAGATCGGGAGGGTCCAGAAGCTCTTCCCGGCACCCTGCCGGAGAGGGGAATCATCACCGGAGGTCTTCTTCATCGCCATGCTTGCCTCCGGAGCGATGAGTGAGTAGTCTACCTTGGACTATGGGTCCATAACAGTAGCTAGATGGTTGTCTTCTCCACTATGTGCTTCATGTTTAGATCTCATGAGCTGCCTTACATGATTGAGATCACCGTTATGTAATTCTACATGTTTGGTTTGTTGGGATCCGATGAATATTGGTGTTTATGATTAAGTTGCTGTACTGAATATTATCTTTTGTTATCTCTATGTTGTTTATGATCTTGCATGCTCTCCGTTGTTAGTAGCTATCTTGGCCGAGTAGTTGCTAGTGACTCCAAGAGGGGGTATTTATGCTCGATAGTGGGTTCATGCCTCTATTTCACCTGGGGGAGTGACAGAAACCTCTAAGGTGGTAGATGTGCTGTTGCTACTAGGGAGAAAACAACATTCATATGCTCAAGGGCATATGCTTTGTTTACATTACACACTTGCTTAATGCAATTATCTGTTGTTCGCAACTTAATACTTCTAGGGTGTTCGGATTGATATCCCCGGAGGTGGATTATTAGTCATAGATGCAGTTGGATGGCGGTCTATGTATTTTGTTGTAATGTCCAGAGTAAATCTCATAATGATCTTCTTGACATATCACGTTATCTTTATTCTATCAATTGCCCAACTGTAATTTGTTTACCCAGTATGTGTTATTTTATCTATGGAGAGACACCACTAGTGAACTGTGGACCCCGGTCCTATTTCCATCATATTGCTATCACCTGTTTACTTTACTCGTACTGTTTACTTTACTCGCATACTATATTGTTTTCCACTCGATACACTCATAACCTTTGTTTCAAGCAAACCGGTGAGATTGACAATCTCATCACAAGTTGGGAGCAAAGTATTTGTTTGTGTGTGTGCAGGCTCCACAACACCTTCAGTCGTTATTGTCTCTCTTCTCCTGTTCGATAAACCTTGGTTTCTTAAACTGACGGAAAACTTGCTGCTACACTCATCATACCTTCCTCTTGGGGTTCCCAACGGGCTGGTTATTCACCACGCACAAGGACAGTCTGCTCCTACGTCAACTATACACCACCACACGTAGCAATGCTCACCGCCACTGCTAGGTCATCGTCGGGATGCACCCTCAATCCCGTCCCCTCATTCGATCACTGACACACCAGAGATACCGCCGAGGCCAATGACGAACGTACACGCTGATGCCAATGCCAAACATGCACGCCGCTGTGAGCACGGCCACGCCGCCCCGCTATGCTGGACGTCACAGACCATCGCGAGATCTTTCCCTTCGCCACCACACTTCCCTAGCACCCATCTATACACACCAGAAAGGAGAGACACTAGTTTTCTCTACATTGCTCGCGTTCGTGTCCGACACCGTCAGTCAAAGTGTTGAGGTCGTTGTCGATGTCCTCGACCATTTCTTCTCTTCTATGCATGGTTAAACACGTCTAGTTCATATCTATCTAATGCGTCTGGTATCGCCTCATGCAGTTATTTGTGGACATCGATCTCATCTCGGCTCCCTGCAGGCCACCTCCTCCGTGCCATCGCTGTAGAGCTCCGTTTAAAAATATAATCCTACCCATGTATTGCCCCTTGTATCAGCGTCATGGCTCCACTTGTCATTCGATATACAAAGCCCCACTCGTCCGCGTTTTGGTCAGGGATACGGCGATGCTTACGGTCAAACAAAGATGGATGCTCTGACGTGTCTTTGCGGGCTCTACGTGGACCAACTAGTCAGCAGTTAACGGTCAAATGTGTTGACCCGTCGGGCAACCGGCTGTTCCAGCACTTGTGACGGTTTCAGACAAGGGCTTGGACAAAACTGAGGAAAAACTAAGGAGCTGGAGAAAACTGAGTACAACTAAGGACCCGAGGGCACGAAAATAGAAATCCCTTTAAATTTTGGCGTTGTAGAAATAATTTGTAGCACGCTGGATCTACTTTTAGCGTGTGAGGCCATGTTTAACTCCAACAGAATCTCTAAATTTTGGCGTTGTAAAAATGGATAGCAGTTGGTACGCGCGCTCACCTTGTTCTTTTGCCGCGCGCTATTTCCTGAACTGTACATATAGCGTTTGAGATAGTGTTTTTGACGCGTGCTCTATTTTTACAGTGCCGGTTGTAGCATAGCATCTCTTAAAGCATCAATATGTTTGACGAGGGTATGACCCATCGGTCCTCGATATTTGTCTACCTAGTTCCTGTCAAGGAAGAAGCCCGCTCGAAGGATACAAGAAGCCCGCAAGGCCCAACACGCCAACTTGGAGTAGAAGTCAAGAAACCCTTGTAAACCCTAACTGGCTGCATATATAAAGCCACCAAGGGGCACCCTCATACATATCGCATAGATTAGACTACATTACACGCATCAAATCTGCCTTCGGCGACTCCATGTAAATACTATTCTCATATACTAGATTGCTAGCAGGATGTACCGATCCCCCACCGAGGGGATGTGAACCTGGGTAACTTCGTGTGTCCCTCGTCGTTTATCGACCGCCGTCGAGTTCGCCGGATCCCACATACGCTCTATTGATCGAAAGCCCTCAAGCATGGGCATTGCCGGGTTAGAAGCTCGTCAATTGGCGCCGACCATAGGGACGACGGGATCTGGATCTACGGGCTAGCCGACTTCTTCATCATCTTCATACGCCAGATCGCTGGATCATCTTCTACGACAACGGCCAGATAGCATCGGGTTGGCTTGTCCGCGTCGGGCACCGATCAACTTCATCGTCAACGGAAAAGGCAAATTTATGGATGTGCCCGCGGCTATAGCACATCTCCGTGGGTGGCTCGAAATTCTCACCTAGGCTAGATCGCACATGGCCGAATCAATCTGATGCGGCGCCGGCGCGCTCAACTTTTATTGACAATTCGGCAAGATCAGCAGGAGGCGGCATCCGTTTTTGCTTGGTTAGTCTATACAAGAACCAGCAGATTGGATCGGTCTCCACTTTCAACGAATTTCAGAACTTTCCAAGTAAAGGTGCATGATTCCACAAAGACTATGCAGCAGGCGACAAGTTACGCCGAGCCACGGGGTTTGTGCGCGATATATGTCCGTGGGTGGCAGCAGTGTAAGAGATACATGGATCAGCTTATAACGAACCGGATCAGTCCAAAAGCACTCTATAAGCAGCAGATTGATGAGCAACGCTTTAATCAAATAGAGTACTACTACTTCACGGGAGTCCAAATTTGCATGAATTCGGGAGCAGATACTTCATGATAGTCGTAGCTCGTTTCAGCCTTTTGGTCCAGCATGACGCGTACTCAGATTTGATGGCGACCATCTTGCCCTACTCCGTCAACAGTTGGTTTATACGTAAATAATATCAGGTGATATTTACCTACTTGCTTGTGATTTATTATAGTCTTAACTTTACGAGAATTTTTTTCGGGCCTACAGTCTACTCTACTTTGTGTGTAGATTGATTTACAAACGCCGCGATTGGCAGCATCGACATCGCAACTCCGCCGCGCCAAGTCCACCGCTGCTACTTTATCAACTGCGGTCCGAGCGACCTCGCCGCCGCCGCGCTCGGGGGCTCGACATCGGGACTCTCCATTGCGCACTCGCCTCGCTTGGGGGCTAGGCATCACCTCGCCTTTGTGTGCGGGAGCTCATCGCCATCATGACCTTCGAGCCAAGCATCAAGATCTTTGACTCAGTCGCCATGATCTTCGACTCCGTCATCAAGATGTTCGACTCCATCGTCATGATCTTTGACTCCGTCATCATGACCTTCGAGCCAAGCATCAAGATCTTTGACTCCGTCGTCATGACTTTCGACTTCACCGCCATGACCTTTGAGACTGTTGTCAAGAAATTTGACCTCTGCGTCATCAAGAAATTCGACCACAACGATATCATTCAGAGAGCTAAGTATTTTTCTATTAAGAGTCAATTCTTGTTTTACTTTCGCTATACCCGATACTCGGGGGCTATTGGGGGAGATAACATCAGCCAATCGACAACATTGTTCGCATATTATTTTTGAGTGCGGGCTCTCTTGTCCCTCGAATCGATCATTCAGGCCAGCAGCGCCTTGGCATTATTCGAGTGCGGGCGTTCTTGTCCCTCGAATCGATCATTCAGGCCAGCAGTGCCTTGGTATTATTCGAGTGCGGGCGTTATTGTCCCTTGAATCGCTTTCTTCGGGCCAGCAGCGCCTCCATATTCTTTGAGTGTGGGCTTCGGTCCCTCGAATCGCTTTCTTCGGGCCAGCAGCGCCTTGGTATTATTCGAGTGCGGGCGTTATTGTCCCTCGAATCGCTTTCTTCGGGCCAGCAGCGCCTCCATATTCTTCGAGTGCTGTCGTGGGGATGACTAATGGGGCATGCCACGGGCCGAGCTATCTGCCGGCTGGCGTCCCAGGAATCTCCACAGCTCAAGGATGAGAAGACCGGCTTCGCCCGGAGAGCCGGCTGCGCCCAGAGAGCCGGCTGCGCTAGCAGCCGGCTGGCGACTCCACTAAGGAGAGCCAAAGCCGGGCGATGAAGACAAAAGCCCACCAACGGCTGTTTCGCCGAAAGTGGGCTGGCCCCGACAAGAACGACAGAGGCAAAGGATGGAAGTGACGAGCGCCATGACCAGATCCAGCCAATCAACGATCGAGGACCCTTCCCCACGACGGGATCCGAGGCAAACGGGAGGGCATATGCCTCCCAGATGCCGGTCCAGGGGAAAGGCGCTTTATAAAGCGCCTTTGTCAGAGCAGGGTCAGAGGATCACACCGAAGACGTGACCACGGAGGAGCCGGCAGCCGGCCAAAACGTTAACTAACCTGTAACTAGGCCCCCGCCTATATAAGGGGGCCTGGACCCTTAGTCTAGGGGAGATCTGATCTTCTTCTTCCTCCTCTAGCCCGAACAGCTCGAGGAGCACTGTAATCGCTATTGTCCCGATAATTCGAAGCAGGCAGGAAGTAGGGGTTTTACCTCCATCTGGGAGGGCCCAGACCCTGGGTAAACCGTGGTGTCTCTGTTGGCACAATCCCGTGCCGGACCCCTCGTCACCACCGTCGAGCCCCTTCGATAAGCCTCCCCATGGCTACTGTCTCCAAATTCCCACGACAGTTGGCGCCCACCGTGGGGCAAAGCGCGGCGGCGAGCGGAGTCAAGTTCCGGCCGGGACCCCCATCGATCCCCGGCGAGAGGGTCGCCTCCGGCCTCGTCTGGAGGTTCGGCACCCTCGACTGCATCAGCGACAATTTGGACTGCTTCGGGGATGGCTTCGGCAGCGGCTCCTTCCTCGACATTGGCAGCCACTGCTTCTACGTCGCCAAGCCCTTCCCGGAGGAGGTAACCGATGTGTTTGACCCTCTCTGTGATGCAGACTCTGACGACGGTGAAAGTAGCAACTTTTGCAACATGGTTGAAGTGCTGGCCCTGGAGGAGGATGGTGGCGGTGGCCCATCGCGCTCCGCGCGCCCGCCTCTCGAACGCTCACCTCCACCGGAACAAGATCTCCCACCTCCAGAGCGGGACGTGTTGGACGCAGCCATCACGGACCTGCGCGCTCTGCTCGACATCACCACGGATCCAGTCAAGATCTCTAAGGACCTAGAGTGGACATGCCGTAACCTTCTCAAGGAAGCGGTCGACGTCGATGACACCCGTCGGTGCGTCCTCTCCATGATCAATGAGTACAACGTCGCTCACGGCTTCACCCCGGCCGGGGACGGCCCTAGCCGGGCGGGACAAGTTCGTCAACGAGGCCGCGAGCTGGGCGCGGAGCTGAACCAGGCAGCGCCCTCGGCGAAGCTACCGCCGATCATCACCAAGCCCACCTACAGCACGCCCACGAAGAACCTCCGCGCTGCGCGCTACATCACCTCTGAACTGGATGGACTGCAAGGCGAGGACTTGCGGGAGAAGCAAGCCCGGATCCAAGAACTCCTGGACGCGGCCGATCTGCAGCAGCAGGCGATGGAGCCACGCGGAGAGGCGAGCGGGACGCGATACGAGAACCGCATCATCGTGGCCGGCCAGAACAAGTCACAGGGACAAGCTTCATCGCCCAACCACGGCCCCGCGGAGCACAACCGGAGCAACCGAGCTCCTGGCAGAAGTGGTGGAAACCATCGCACCCAGCACTCTGGCAACCACAACCGGCAGCCTCGAGATCCCGCCGCGGTTATCAGCAAGCCTCGTCATCCTCCTCGGGCAGATGCGGTGGAACCGGCGCGTGGCAGGTCTGCGGTGCAAGTGCAGCCGGCCCAGGCAGCCGGCTAGGGCGCTCAAGGTCATCAGCCAGCTCGCTCGCATGTGAGCCAGAGGATCGGGGAATGCGTCAACCCGCCAAAAGATGACGCTCGCCATCGTCTCAACCAGCTGGCGGACTCCAAGTTCGATGAGGAGGAATCTTCAGCGGGGCCGGTCTGTTTCGGCCCTCGCATCCGCAACGAGCCCTTTCCGGCCAAGTTCGCGCTCCCACGCGACATGCCCAAATACACTGGGGCGGTGAAGCCGGAAGACTGGCTGTCGGACTATGTCACCGCCGTCGACATCGTGGGCGGCAGACGTGGCTCAACAGCCTGCCAGCTCTGCAGATCAACTCCTGGCATGACTTCTAAGAAGCATTCATCAAGAACTTCGTGGGAACCTACAAGCGACCGCCCCGCCCACGACAGCCGGCCCTCTGCAAGCAAGGCCCAGATGAGCCAGACCGTGACTACCTCACCAGATAGTCTGAGCTGCGCAACTCATGCGAAGGAGTGGGCGAGGAGCAAGCGATTGGCTACTTCACGGACGGATGCAGAGAAGGAACCTTATTGAAGCATAAGCTCCACAGTGTCGAGCCGAAGTCAATGACGGATTTCATGGCGATAGCTGACAAGTACGCCTCCGCCGACTCCGCCGCAAGAGTGCAATACGTTGAGCAGGCGCCGGCCGGAGGTCAACCTCAGCCGACAGCCGGTCAGGGAGGACATCATAACCGTGATCGATACGGCAAGAGGAAAGAGGAGTGCCATGACAACAAGTACGGCTCCCAGCAAGTGGCCGCTATTCAAGGAAGCCCGGGGGCTACGGGTGGCAGCCAGAAGCGCAAAGGAGACAAATTCAGCAAGGAGCCAAGGACAAGTACACCATCGAGGTGATGCTAGATCAACCCTGCAAGTTCCATAGCGTCTCGGGCAAGCCAGCAGCACATACCACTCGCCAGTGCAGTTTCACCAGAGACCTGGAACAGGGCGGGCACCAATTGCCTGGTCCCCCTCCAGGCCTGCCGGCTGAAGCGCAAGGAAACAAGAATCGGCAACCGGCCAAAGCGGCTGGGGATTACCCTGAGGAAGCTAATGTGGAACAATATCACGTGTTCACTTCCCAGATGGAAGATCCAAAGGACGAGCCTTGGTTTGGAGTTGAGATAAATGCAGTTATGCAAGTTGGGCCGCAGTACATGCACTGGTCCAAAGTGTCCATCCCCTGGGGGCGCGAAGATCACCCACCACTCATGCCTAGACCCAGGGGTTACGCGCTGGTTCTAGACCCAATTGTGTTTTCAGATACACGTATCTGCCGTTTCTCGCGTGTGCTCATAGATGGAGGCAGCAGTATCAACCTGCTCTACCGCACCATGATGGAGAAGCTGGGGATCCCGGCAATCCAGCTGAAGCCAACCAAGTTGACCTTTCATGGAATTGTGCCGAGGCACTCTTGCACGCCAATGGGGAAGATCCAACTGGAAGTGCTATTCGGCGAAAAGGACAATCACCGTCGCGAGCCAATTTGGTTTGAGGTGGTAGACCTCAACATCCCTTACCACGCCTTGCTTGGTCCGCCAGCCCTGGCCAAGTTCATGGCAGTCCCGCACTACGCCTACCTAAAGATGAAGCTCCCTGGCCCTCGTGGGGTGATCACCATCTCCGGATGTTACACGAAGTCCATCGAATGCGCAAGAGCCAGCTCTAAACTGGCGGAGGCTCTGGTCATCGCTGAGGAAAAGTGCCAGCTGCTGCAGCGAGTGGAAGCGACCCGGCCAGGCCACGTGGCACCAAGCCTGCAGTCTCCACGCTTCAAGCCGGCAGATAGCGCCAAGGAAGACCCACCCGAAGTGGGCAGGAAGTCCGAAATTCTTGTCTCGGGGGCTGGCCCTTCCTCGAGGTAGGAGGGCGCGCGTCATGGCCTCGCCCGAGATAAGTCGAGAATCGCCTAAGACCTTTGGCATGCCGAGGCAAATGAAAACCTTGTATCCCGAACAAGTACTGATGAATAAAAGAAAGTTGGGCGGCATACGGCTAATCCCGGGAAAAAGTGCTTTAAAGTACCTTTTACCTTTCTGAGCGTTATTCACGGGGGCTGGAAACCGGCTCCAGACGGGAGCCGGCAGCCTGCAACTCGACGAACCGAATCTCTTGTCAGACGAACGAGTACTATGTGCGGATCGGATCCCGAGCCTAACCTCTATCCCGCGTCGTGCGAGATGGAGATGGCAGGTCACCCACCTAGGAAAATCGCTAAGAGCGTTCACCCAGAAACCGTGCGCATTGGTCGATAGCTGTGCGTGAACTGGACCAAGCCAGATCTCTTACACACCGAAGTACTACTCCTCATTTCGCGGCACGCTCCCACCCTAGACCGGCATTCGGCTGCTAGTCCAAGGGAGACCAGCCGGCACCAGGCTGCCAGCTGGGGGTAGAAGGGCCGAAGGATGGGGAGATAAAGGAAAAAGTCAAAAGGGGTCAGGCCAAATCCGGTTCACAAATAACTAGAAACCAATACGTAAGGGACTTGGGGTAGAATGTTATAGGTGTACACGAACGAAATGTCATCGGGCATGGCATAAGATCAACGTGCATACAAACGAATAAGGAAATCCTGACACAATCAGGGAGCGCTTGGCGAGCCAGCCGGCTCCAGCGGAGCAGCGCCACCAGCTCGAGCTGCCAAGACGAAGTCGTCGCCGCTGGGGGATGGAGGAATGAAGTTGTCGGCAGGATCCCCAGGGGCCTTCCGAGGTTCTTTCGCGGAGCTGGGCACTCATCGCTATCCCCCGCATCGAAAAGCATGTCGGTCACGGCACACTCTGCAATGGCGCAAGCGCGTTGGCGGAGCTTGGCTTTGTCGAGACCCGCCGATCCGCCCTCGCGAAGATTCTCAAGTTGGTCCAGGCTAACGCCTGCATACTAGGAGAACACGAACTCCAAAGCCTGCTCAGCGCCGGCCCGAGTCGCGGACTCTTTCCAGACATCGACTCGGTTGGGTGCAAGAGGGATCACTACAAGAAATGTGTTGACTAGTGACCTTTTTGTCATGACCCTAGAAAAAAGCGTCATAAAGTAGTGACAATTTTGTACCAAATCGTCATGGGCTAATTGGGGAGGCCAATAGCCCTATAAACTACGACGATTTAAACCAGAAACGTCATAATCCAATGGCCATCAAATCGTCATAACCTATTCCATACAGTTTAGAATTTTATTCGGAGCCACTTACGACAAATTTAGATCGTCATAAGGCATTTATTATATTTTTTATAATTTGAACAGAATGACTGGACTGACAACTCAGCATTTCATCTACGTGTCACATCTACGTGGCCATTTAAATTAGCAAATTTTAGTAAACGGGTCCCACAGACCGACCTGGTAGCCAGATCCCACGTGCAGATCCAATGAACCTAACAAGCGGGTCCCATCAACTGACAGCCAAGCCCCATGGGCTGACAGGCCAGTAACACCACGAGGGTCCCACGAGCTGACAGGCCATCCCACAAACCAGCTGACGGGCCGGTCCCACCACCTGACCACCCGGTCCGACCACCTGACCACATAATGAGCCGGTCCCATGGCCAGTCCCACCACAAGCTGACAAGACGGTCCCACGAGCTGACGAGCTGTACCACCAACCGCCTGACGGCCCGGTCCCACCATGAGCTGACAAGACGGTCCCACGAGCTGACAGGCCCTACCACCAAGCGCCTGACGGTCCGGTCCCACCACCTGACGGCCTGGTCCCATGAGCTGACAGATTCATGAGAATTGAAGCGGCAAAACACAAATGCGGAGGCGGGGGTCGAACCCACGACCTCCCCCAACCGACGGTCCTCACGTAACCACTAAGGTAGAGGCTTCCTTGTGTATCATGTGAGCCTATTATGATTTTATTTATAAGTTCTGCTTAGTTGGGCCTGGGCCTCTCAGGACAAAAGACCTGGGCCGCTGTGGACAAGGGGGCTCGGTGATGTTTTTTTCTTTTTGTCTTTTCTATTTCTTTTAGGATTTGAACACAAAAGATTTCAAGATGATCGATGACAAGGCCAAGTGAATTCAAACAAACTTTGTAAAATCTTTTTATTACATATATAATCACATCAAATCTTTTTTTTTCACAAAGTAAATATAGAAAACAAAATTTAATCACTAGAATGCTATTATGGTGTATTCAAAATATGGCCAAATTGGCAGGCGTGCCTGCTCCAAGGTCGGGATAGAATCTTGCCAAACTATTTATGGATCTCTGATGAAATAGATAGTTGTGTACCTAAAAATAATTTTTTGAAAAAATCATGAGCAAACTATGAAGCACATATAGTTCAAATTTGACCCGCTTCCAGCTGAATCAACAGAATTTTATCAATTTCTTGAGGGGTGCCTAGAAAACTTTTTCCATGCAAAAAATGGTAAATTGCTCATAAAATATGGTAAAAAATCATTTAAAATTGTGGTGGTCCATTTTTGAAACATATTTTTGGTAGGTGCTTCACAAAATAACCCATTTTTAGCATTAGGAAATTGAAAAATGAATTTTTTGTGCAAAGAAAATTAATACTCCCCAAATCAACTTTGTTTGCCATACCAAGATGCACACATATGCACAATATGGGGTCATTTGAATAAACTATGCCATAATTATAGCCATAACTAGCTCATCTGGCTTGAAAGCCATGAAACTTCGTACAAGGTAGCTCTTTTTTGTGAATACTTTTTCAAAATGTTGGCAATATTCAAAGTTTGTTATTTTTCCTAGCAACTAGGTCACATAACATGATACAACGCAAAGGGTTTGTATTTTTTTGTTTTTTTTTTGAATTTCTTATGTCGATTTCAAAATGCGGCCAAAACGGCGGGTGTGACCGTTCCTATGACGGGATAGAATCTTGCAAAACTATTTATGGATCTATGATGAAATAGTTGCTTGTGTACCTAAAAATGATTTTTTGAAAAAAAATATGAGCAAACTATGAAGCACCTGTAGTTCAAATTTGACCCGCTTCCTACTAAATTGGCAAGATTTTGTCAATTTCTTGAGGGGTGTCTAGATAACTTTTTCCATGCAAAAAATGATTAATTATGCATAAAATATGGTATAATATGATTTGAATTTGTGGTGGTCCATTTTTGAAACATATTTTTGGTAGATGCTTCACAAAATAACCCCTTTTTAGCATTAAGAAATTGAAAAATGAATTTTTTGTGCAAAGAAAATTAATACTCCCCAAATCAACTTTGTTTGCCATACTAAGATGCACACATGTGCACAATATGGGGTCATTCGAACAAACTATGCCATAATTATGGCCATAACTAGCTCATCTGGCTTGAAAGCCATGAAACTTCGTACAAGGTAGCTCTTTTTTGTGAACACTTTTCCAAAATGTTGGCAATATTCAAAGTTTGTTATTTTTCCTAGCAACTAGGTCACATAACATGATACAACGCGAAGGGTTTGTATTTTTTTTGATTTTTTTTGAATTTCGTATGTCAATTTCAAAATGCGGCCAAAACGGCGGGCATGACCGTTCCTATGACAGGATAGAATCTTGCAAAACTATTTATCGAACTATGATGAAATAGATGCTTGTGTACCTAAAAAAGATTTTTGGAGAAAATCATGAGCAAACTATGAAGCACCTATGTTCAAATTTGACCCGCTTTCAGCTGAATCGGCGGATATTTGTCTATTTCTTGAGGGATGGTTAGAAAACTTTTTTCATGCAAATAACTGGTGAATTGTGCATAAAATATGATATAATATTTCCTAAAATTGTGGTGGTGTATTTTTAAAAAATATTTTTGATAGGTCTTTCACAACAAAACCTATTTTTGACGCTTGGAAAATGAAAAATGAACTTTTTATGCTAAGAAAAGGAAAACACCCAAAATAAACATTGCTTGCCATCCCAATAGGCACACATGTGCACAATATGGGGTCATTTTAACAAACTATTCTATAGTTATATCCATAACTAGCTCATCTCGCTTGAAAGCTATGAAACTTCGTACAAGATAGCTCTGTTGTGTGAACATTTTTTCACAATGGTTGCAATATTCCAAGTTTATTATTTTTCCTGGCAACTAGGTCACATAACATGACACAATGCGAAGGTTTTGTATTTTTTTTATTTTTTTGAATTTCTTATGCCGATTTCAAATGTGGCCAAGACGGTGGGCATGACCGCTCCTAGGT
Source organism: Dactylis glomerata (assembly GCA_007115705.1). Taxonomy (NCBI): domain Eukaryota; kingdom Viridiplantae; phylum Streptophyta; class Magnoliopsida; order Poales; family Poaceae; genus Dactylis; species Dactylis glomerata. Next base: position 2,181,033 of record QXEO01000118.1, read on the forward strand.
CGGGATAGAATCTTGTAAATATCTTACTAGATCTCTGATTAAATAGCTACTTGTGTACCTAAAAATGATTTTTAGAAAAAAACATGAGCAAACTATGAAGCACCTGTAGTTCAAATTTAACCCGCTTCCAGCTGAATCGGCAGATATTTGTGTATTACTTGAGGGGTGGCTAGAAAAGTTTTTCCATGCAAAGTTTTTTATTCGATAGAACAGCTATAACTTTTATCTTTATCAGACTGTTATGGGTTAACATGGGCCTTTTACTTATAATTGATAATTGACATCCAGTTAATTTTTTTTAATATGAATCTGTTTTGATTCTTTGTTTGTCGGTATGATTTACTTTGCTTGTAAGAAGCATTAGGTAACAAGGTTTTGTTCAGCAATGCAGGCGTCCTAGTTGATAGCTGATATGGAAACACAACCAGAAGAAGCTTGAAGCCCCATGCAGGTTGTTGTGGCGTTGTTGGAAGACACAGATTCCTATCATGGACATGGAGATTGGGAGCCAAGTTTGGTCGCTTGGAAGGACATGCTTTGGGTCCTGTGATATTGCATGTTGTAGGATATGGTCATGTTGTGGAATTTTACATATTTGGCTAAATTCAGTTCCAGCCTTGTATATATTGTATATATGTGTCTGTGGAAATTTTATTATGCTTATAAAAATAATTTGATCTATTCATTGTTTCTTATCTGGTATTTAATTGTTGTCAAATTGTTGAAAAATAAGACCTGACCAGTTGGACTAGTATGAAAATACGAACTGACGAGTGGGACCAGTACGAAAATTAAGGACTGACAGGTGGGACCAGCCTAGTAAAAAATTGACTAGAAAATAGAAAATGATGTAAAAAAGCTATACGGCCCAATAGAGATATTGACAAAAAGAAGGCTAAGGCCCAGGTAAAAAAGGCTAGATTTATTGGGCTTGGCCCATATAGATCACTGAAATGGACTGGGCTGATTTCGATTTACATGTCTGCCACGTGTATGCCACCTGTATTCCACGTTGGATTGCTGATGTGGCTTCCTGCCACGCGTATGCCCCATTGGATTACTGATGTGGCCTCCTCAAATTGCCCATGATGATACTGAATCCTCATAAGGGTTATGACGGTCCAATATCGTCATAGACGGTTATGACGATCTCAGTGAATTCGTCATGTTCGATCATCAACGATGCCCCGTTTTTGACGATCAATTTTTTGTCATAAAATCATCATAGATCAACCATTATGACGATTTAGTGACGAAATTAGATGGTCGCTAGTCAACATATTTCTTGTAGTGGATCCACTTGAGGAGCGCCTGAATCTCGTCAGGCACCGCTCGCCCCGGCCACAAAGTTTCAAAGATAGAAATAATGGCTCGACGGAGATCCCCGCCCAGCTCAGCGACTGGATGAAGCCGGCCTTTGACCAATACCGCCAATTCCCCTGAGGAAAGCTGAGCCTTGGGGTCACTGCTGGGGACGATCTTCTGCTTCGTCCTATATTCCTTCAGCGCGGCTGCCGCGGCCCTGTTGGAGTCGGGGAAAGCTTCTGCAAGGGCAGTCAGAGAATGAGGAGGCGACGTGAAAGAGCAAGAACTGGGAAACAGAAAGGGAAATGTACCACGAAGAGCATCTTCCAGCTCCAGCAGGCCAGACTGGAGTTTGCGATCGCGGGCATGCTAAACGCCGATCTCCTTGTCATGACGCTCACTGTCAAGCTTTCGGAGAGTCTTCAGATCGTCGATCTGGGCGTCGCGGCTCTCGATTTTGCTCTCCAGGGACGCGCGAAGCTCGTCCACTTCGCTATTGATGAGGGTTAACTCGACAAATGTCCTAGATGAAGGACTTAGGATCGGAGGAAGAGCAACGACTAGAGATTCCGAGATCGAGATTAGTACACGAGGTACCCAGGTTCACGTCCCCGCGGTGGAGGCTCGCTATATCCTGCTAGCAATCTAGTATATGATCACAATGGTTTACATGGTGCCACCGTAGGCAGAGTTGTGTCTAATCTATCTCTCTTGTCTCTCTAATATTGTGTGTCTATGATATTCGATATCTATGATATGACTTGAGTTGTCTCGAGGGGCGCCTCTGCCTGGCTTTATATATGCAACCGGGCTAGAGTTTACAAGAGTCCTACTCGAATACGGATTAGAACCTTCCTTCTTCGTCTCTAAGTCAATCTTCGAGTCCTTGTGCCGGTCCACGTCCTTAATAGGCCGGACCCGGTATACTAATCCGCGGGTACCCAAAGGGCATACCCACGTCAGTAGCCCCCGAGACTCTACTTGAGTCACAGACTCGGGTTGAGTCTCCAAACTTCAATCTTCCACTTCTTCAATCTTTTAACTTCTTCAATCTTCGACTTCTTTAATCTTCAACTTCTTCAATCTTCGACTTCTTCAATATTCGACTTCATATATCTTCGACTTCAAATACAATGACTCAAATCGTCGGGTTATTGAATCTGCTCTCCCGATGGGAGTAAATGTCGAGTTTATTTTCTGGTGCTTGCCACCGACAATGGACTCGAAATTTTCTTCCTCGCTCTTCATTGATGATCTTCTCGAAGTAAATCTTCATCGGGTGCGCGACCAGCGCTCCCGATGGGAGTAGCCCCCGAGGCTATGGTCGGATACTTGTAGTCGATCATAGGCTCCAATTTTCTTCCTCTTCTTCTTCTTCTTCTTCTTCTTCTTCTTATCGAATTCTTTCTCAAAATTGTCAATCTATCGAGTGTGCGGCCAGCGCTCCCGATGGGAGCAGCCCCCGAGTCTATGTTTGGTTATTTGTAGCCGGGCATAGACTCAAGTTGTACCACTCAAAGAATTTTGATTCTTGTTTGAAGGACTTGATGATTTTGTCGACTCTGCAGAAAATATGAAGAATTGTGAAATACTTTGTCTCTCGAAGAAATATTGCGTCTCCAGATTGTAATGATGATGTAGTATGTAAAATAAAAACTTGATATTTTTTGTGCAATTTTGTTGCTCGTACGTAAGACCCTTTTGTTAGCCTGATGCACTCGCGGCTCGATCAGCTACTCAGATCAGACGTAATGCGATGCGTTTGCCGCATTTGAATTTCAAGATACTTGCTAAGCCTTTTTGTTGACGCCCAAGATTTTGTGCCTTGCCAACCGTTAGTCGAGCTTCATGTGACTGTAAACTAAATTGACAAGTATTTGATAAGGAACGCCAGCTACTAGGGCTTTCGCAATTTTTTGAAGTCAATGATATGCAAGATGATTTTTCATGGCGGAGCCCCCGAGTGTCGGGTGCGGCGGAAAGTAAATGATAATCGATTCTTGGAAGAGGAGAACTTAGCTTTTATCAGGTGCAGCGTGGTCGGCGCGGCGTAGTCGACGATGATGTAGTCGAGTCATTGTCGTAGAATCACAATCGCGATCGGAGGCAAAGTTGTTGTCGAGCCCCCGAGCGTTGTTGGGATTGTCGCGTTGCTGATGTCGACGAAATCGCAGGTCTTGAGTATGAGCTTCCGCACTCAGGGGCGAGTTGATGTCGAGTCCCCAAGCGTTGCCGATAGTCTGCACGAGTGCGCGGCGGCGAGCCCCGAGCGTGGCAAGACACACCAGACGATATTGAAGACGAAGTAGTCAATTTTTTTTCTCCGAGTTGACTACTCGCCGGTGCAGCCTTCTTACGTTGTTCCTCATGCAATAGTAGCATTTGAATTTTTTGGCCAACTTTTCTCTGTCGCGTCCTCATACTTGAGCTAGTTTTAACTTTTTTTTCTCCTTCAGATTTGATGAACCAGGATGATTCACGCCTTTGATCATGTACCCGTGATGGTACTTGCTGACCGCTTTCTCCTTTCTTAGGACTTGATGCTTTTTTTTTGACTTGGTACGCTGCCCTTGAAACTTGATCCGGTTTGTATTGTGGCCGACAGGATGTGGCCTTCACGTAGTACTTGCTTTGACTGCCGATCGTTCTTTTTTCTTCAACCTGGACTGCAACATCCGCTGTACTTCTGTGTTGTCAGTATTCTCCTCGGATCGATCTGGTATACTCCGAATATTTGGCGTGATGTCTATAGCTCGCACGTAGAAGACACGACTGCACCTGATTGAATTCGAAGAACGGATCTGCCCATGGAACGGTGCCGGGACGAGCCCCCGAGCCAATGAACAAGAAGACGATATTGATCTCGCCGAGTTTTTTTTCCTCTGGTGTTCAATCTGCGAAACAGTCTACCGCAGCCGTACCTGGAACGGCCGGTAAACCGGTGATCTGTTGAAGCGATCTGGCTGCTACTGATCATCCTGTGATCTGCCGATTTGGACGAATTTGGACGATTCTTGACGACGAAGCAGTGAAGATCTTGACGATGCACACGATAGCTGATGTTGATGATAAATTCTGTTGAATCGATCTGACTGCTGCTGTCGGCAGTCGAAAAATTTGCTGATCTTCTCGACGAAAAAGTTGAAGGATCCTGCCCGGATTACAAAATCCAGTCGTCGCGATCCCCACGGTCGGCGCCAATTGATGAGGGTTAACTCGACAAATGTCCTAGATGAAGGACTTAGGATCGGGGGAAGAGCAACGACTAGAGACTCCAGGATCGAGATTAGTACACGAGGTACTCAGGTTTACGTCCCCGCGGTGGAGGATAGCTACATCCTGCTAGCAATCTAGTATATGATCACAATGGTTTACATGATGCCGCCGTAGGCGGAGTTGTGTCTAATCTATCTCTCTTGTCTCTCTAATATTGTGTGTCTATGATATTCGATATCTATGATATGACTTGAGTTGTCCCTAGGGGCGCCCCTGCCTGGCTTTATATATGCAACCGGGCTAGAGTTTACAAGAGTCCTAGTCGAATACGGATTAGAACCTTCCTTCTTCGTCTCCAAGTCAATCTTCGAGTCCTTGTGCCGGTCCACGTCCTTAATAGGCCGGACCCGGTATACTAATCCGCGGGTACCCGAAGGGCATACCCACGTCAGCTTTCGTACTTCGCAGAGAGGATTCCTCTCTCCTTGGCCAGCTGGCGGTCAAACTCCAGCCGCAGCGATGACTCCGCCCCTCGAACCTTCGCCAGCTCAGCTTCTAACTCTTGAGCCCGGGCAGCCTGAGCTCGCAGGCCTTGAAGCTCCTCCGCGTGCTTTTGTTTGAGCGACTCAACGGCGTCGGCTGACACCGCGTTGGCCAACTGGGACTCAAGCGAAGCGATGAGCGAGGCGGCATCTGAGAATGGAAGTATGAGAGCGGAAAGGGTAGTAACAACATTTCGAAACGAAGGGTCCCAAGCTTACCTGACAGCTTCTCCAACTCCCTTTTCACATCCTGATACTGAACCTTGCCGGTACGGTACTTCGCCAGCAGCTTCTGGAAGACATTGGCTCGAAGCGCGTTCAGATCCTGTGAAAGACAGAAAGGCGACGATTCTTAGCAAAATTCATTTTCAAGCCAGCTACCTCTACAGCTACCTCGAAACTCGGGGGCTAGGGTGCATGGTAAAAGGGGCCAGAGAGCTGCGAGCCTCGTCTCTCATTCAGCAGAAGAAATCAGAGGCCAAGGGCGCGGTACTTACATTGGTCGTCCGCATAGCATTGAGGAACTGGAGGCCGACATTCTGTAGCAACTCCTTGACGATAGAGAACTGTTTGTTAGCTCTGCCAGGGTCGGTTTGCTACCCTGGACCTTGAGTTTTTTCCAGCATCGACGCTCGAGGCGGTGTCCGCCCATTCTTGTTGAAGCTGGCCGGCAGAGCTCAGACTCCCAACGCCGGACCCAGCCGTAGTAGCAAGCACCTTTCCCCTTGAGGCGTCCTTGGCTGCGACCTCAGGGGCTGGGGAGGTTTTTCCGCGTCTACTCCTCGCCACCCGAGTGGTGAGGGGTCCTTGGGAAGCGCCACCAGGATAAGAGGCCAGCCCGAAGAGAAGGAGACCAGCGGCCACGCTAGCCCCTGTCCCAAGTGCAAGATCCGCGGCCTGCACGCTCAGCGCGAGCCTGGGGCTAGAAGGGGTCCGGGCAGCCGGCTCCGGGGACTCCAATGACCCCACGTGCACCAGGGTCTCATCCGTTGTTTCCGCCGCGACCTCGCGTGTACCTTCTTGGTTGGGCGGGCTAGAGGACGCGCGGACAGTGGCATCATTCCCCGCCGCGGCATCTTCGGCAACGGGAGGAGGAGACGTAGCAGCTCCCGTCGGGGTGACTTCCCCGGCTGGCATAGGGCCGGCCTCAGTTGCGGCAGGCGGGCACCTCCGGGCGGGCAGACTCCTCTGCCCCAGCTTCGCTCGTCGCAGGCTCCAACCGCGGGGAGTGGCGGTCTTCTTCAACGCGACCCGAGTCGCTGCCAGTATCCCCCCTGCGCGCCCTCTTGTTACATGAGAGGTCAGGAGCCGAGATCGCGGCTTCCCCGGAAGCGGGAGCGGGGGGAGGCGGTGTAACCAGATCGATGGAAAGGGGAGACCTACAAAGAAGGCGCCTCACGATTGAGTCAATCAGAGCCATGGCGGCCAGTAATGATAAGAAGCACTGAGGCAGGAAGCTTACCCAGCCACGGCGGTAGCTCGCCTTTGGTCACCTTCTTCGTCTTAGGACGGTGCAGGTCCTTTGTTGCCGACTCCGGTCTCCTACGTTTCTCAGCCGGCTCGCTCGGAGCCGGCTGAGCCCTTCTGTTGGCGCCAGCCGGCCTGCCTCCAGCCTCCTCAGGGTCCGCCGGCTCTGGGTTGGCTGGCTCTGAAGCAGCAGGATGTCATTCCGAAGACTCTGGAAAGTCTACAACCGGAGAAGCTTGAGCTCCAGCGGCGGTTGCCGCAGCTACATGAAGGGCTACAACTCCGGGGGTGGCGACCGGCCCGGTTTCGTCATCATCATCCTCGGACCAATCTCTTAAGGAGGAGGGACCTGGAAACTTACTGGAGTGGCTGAGGGGCTTGCCCGAGTCCATGAGCTCTTCACTTCCTTCATCGCCATGGGTGGCGCTCGAGCTCCCGACGGCGGCGCGAGAGCCGACCTCCTCGTCCTCCTCGGCGTCGTCCCAGATGACCCCGTCGTCCGACTCCACCCTATCGGCGGCAAAGCGAGCCTGATGTTGGGTCGAGTTCTCTGCGGTCTGCAGAGCGAACAAGTTTTGCCCGAGCCGAACAAGTAAAAGTCAAAAAACCCAAATCGCAAAGGGGGAGAAACAGAAACCAAGCCCGGCAAGCGTACCTCAGCGATCGGATTATACCGGTCATAAGGCTTCAGGCCCCATTTCGACGAGGCCCGAAGCTTGACGTCAGCAACCCGATTTGCCTTCCGCGCCACCTCGGTCGCTGACAGCTCCTTAGAAGAGTGGCGAGTTGGATCTCTGGCCGATCCCAGGAAGCACATCTTGTGCGAGCGGCGCTGGAGGGGCGACATGCGGGCGACCAAGAAGGCGAGCAGGAGGTCGTGAGGCTTCAGGCCGCCATCCTTCTGCAGGGCGGAGATCTGCTGAAGGATCTTCTCCACGTCCGGCACGGCGCTAGGGAGAGGGGTGCTCCAGTTGTCCCGCTCAGGCCCGTTCGCGTCGAAGGGCGGCAGGTTGATATGATCTGCGCCCTCCTTCAGATTCTTCACATAGAAGAAGGAGCGCAGCCATTTTTTGCAAGACTCTTTCCCCTTCAATCCGGGGAAGGCCGCGGTCTTGCGCGCATAGAAGGAGGCCGTCCCGCAAACTACAGGGATGGTCTCGGCCGTCTGAGTCTTGAAGTAAATCAGCCGGCGGAACAGCTCGATGTTGGGCCAGACGCCCAAATATGCCTCGCAGAGGGCCGCAAACGCGGCCAGCATCATCATCGCATTCGCCCCGAGGTGGTGCGGCTGCAGATGGAAATGGTCCAGGAACTGGCGCAGGAAGCTGCTGGCAGGCAGCGCGAAGCCCCGGGGGAAATGGTCGTAAAAGACCACCGTCTCCCCGGGCTCCGGAGCGGGGATGCGCTCGCTGCCGGCGGGGCGACAGCCCACGAGATCTGCGGGCGCAAGCACCTGACCTTGGCGCAGCAGCTCGATCTGCCTCTCCTTCACCCAAGAGCCTTCCTAGGATCCCTTCGACAAAGTGGGCGGAGTGGCGTCCTTGTCCGAGGCTGCCTCTTTTCCTTTAGGCCAGGGTGCTTTGGGAGCCATCCGGGTGCGGATCTGGATGAGCGGAATGGCGGCGGAGCGAGCGAGAAACCCTAATCCTGTGGGGACGAAGCTTGGGAGCGAGGGATCTCGAGCAGAGCAAATGTTGAAGGAAGAAGAGAAGTGGGCGACCGATGCTTTGCCTCAGGAACAGCTCCTGATTTAAAAGTGAGGGGTGGGTCAGTTGCGTATTACGCCCACGATGGGCTGGCAACCAACCCCTTACGTCACAAGCCACGACCGCATAAAGATCGGGCAACCGTCGTGGTTGCCGCAAAAGATCATGGGGCCGGGGCCGGGGCCGATTGGACGCGGTGCGGCGGCATGCGGACAAGTGGTGCTTCGGTCCAGACCCCGAGGGAGCAAATCCCAAGGAGCCGGACAACGGCGGACGACCGCAGGGCGGTCGCCAGCCGGATCGTTTTTGGAACCAGCTCGTCCCGAGATGGCTTGCAACGCTCCGCAGGACTTGACCTCGAGGATAGGGGCCACCAGGCCAGACGGAGGATCCTGGGACTTCGACGGAAACAAGCAAGACTTCGGCGAAGAAAAGAACCCGCCAAAGCCCCATGCTACCCATGAGACTTCGCCAGTTTCGGGGGCTAGTGTCGTGGGGATGACTAATGGGGCATGCCACGGGCCGAGCTATCTGCCGGCTGGCGTCCTAGGAATCTCCACGGCTCAAGGATGAGAAGACCGGCTCCGCCTAGAGAGCCGGCTACGCTAGCAGCCGGCTGGCGACTCCACCGAGGAGAGCCAAAGCCGGGCGATGAAGACAAAAGCCCACCAACGGCTGTTTCACCGAAAGTGGGCTGGCCCCGACAAGAACGACAGAGGCAAAGGACGGGAGTGACGAGCGCCACGACCGGACCCAGCCAATCAGCGATCGAGGACCCTTCCCCACGACGGGATCCGAGGCAAAAGGGAGGGAATATGCCTCCCAGATACCGGTCCAGGGGAAAGGCGCTTTATAAAGCGCCTTTGTCAGAGCAGGGTCAGAGGATCACGCCGAAGACGTGACCACGGAGGAGCCAGCAGCCGGCCAAAACATTACCTAACCTGTAACCAGGCCCCCGCCTATATAAGGGGGCCTGGACCCTTTGTCTAGGGGAGATCCGATCTTCTTCTTCCTCCTCTAGCCCGAACAGCTCGAGGAGCACTGTAATCGCTACTGTCCCGATAATATGAAGCAGGCAAGAAGTAGGGGCTTTACCTCCATCTGGGAGGGCCCTGAACCTGGCTAAACCGTGGTGTCTCTGTTGGCACAATCCCGTGCCGGACCCCTCGTCACCACCGTCGAGCCCCTTCGATAAGCCTCCCCATGGCTACTGTCTCCAAATTCCCATGACAAGTGCGGGCTTCGGTCCCTCGAATCGTTTTCTTTGGGCCAGCAGTGCCTCCATATTCTTCGAGTGCGGGCTTTGGTCCCTCGAATCGCTTTCTTCGGGCCAGCAGCGCCTCAGTTACGATTCAGGAGTGGCTTTAGCCCCCTGAATCCAATTCTATATTCATGCATACACTCAAAATGCCCGAGTCTTGGTGGCAATATACCAGTTCGGATGCCGTATGTCAAATACGAAGTTAAGTCCACGGTTTGCAACACCAGATGGCCCGGTATTCGTATCAAGCACGCTCTGCCGAGAAATTTTCCATACCTACGGTATGAAGTTTGCACCGATGGATGCATCGGGTGCCTCACAATGAACTGGGCTTCGACCTAGTAAGTCCAACGCGGCTCAGGTCGAAGTAGCGCCAGCCCACGCGGGTTCGAGTCGGGGGACTCGAATCTGAGTAAGCTAACCGAATGTTTTCGCGGCTATGCAATTAACTGAGACCCGGCGTGAGTCTCAGGCTGGTTATGCCTATCCCCCTACAAACCAAGCTAAGCATTTTCGAGGTTCAGAATGAGTACTACTCGAATTGGCATTCCTTCGCCCTGGCGTTGGCAACATGCTCGGGGGCTGCGCCTTGAATTGGCATTCTTTTGCCCCGGCGTTGGCAACATGCTCGGGGGCTGCACCTCGAATTGGCATTCCTTCGCCCCTACATTGGTAACATGCTCGGGGGCTGCGCCTTACAACCCGATGCTAGCAACGCTTGGGGGCTACGCTTACATGCTAACCTTAGCATTCACTCCTTTAGCACTCGGCGTTGACAATACGCTCGGGGGCTGCGCCTCGCATACTGCTAATCTCAGCAGTCCTCTACATTGCTTACTACACTTGAAGCAGCATACCGTCGACTATGTCAACTCCGGTCTGTACTGTTGATTCCTTCTGGCTCGACGCCGATGACTTTATGTCGTGTCAACTCCGGTCTACAGTATTCGACTCCTGTCAGCCATCTTCCAGCAACACCAACCTCTTCGCCTACAACGAACAAGCATTCGGAAGCTCGACATCGACATCGCCTACAGCAAGTATTCGACAACATCATCACAACGATTCAGCTACCGTGCGACCCCATCGACCGCGGCATGCAAGTACTTCATTTGATGCCCTCACACGCGACATACAAGACTACAACTTCAAGGCAAGATTTGAGTCTCTACCCGATTCTACGAATCGACTAGACACTCGGGGGGCTACTGACGAGGGTATGACCCCTCGGTCATTGATATTTGCCTACCCGGTTCCTGCCAAGGAAGAAGCCCGCTCGAAGGATACAAGAAGCCCGCAAGGCCCAACACGCCAACTTGAAGTAGAAGTCAAGAAACCCCTTGTAAACCCTAACTGGCTGCATATATAAAGCCACCAAGGGGCACCCTCATACATATCTCATAGATTAGACTACATTACACGCATCAAATCCGCCTCCAGCGGCTCCATGTAAACACTATTCTCATATACTAGATTGCTAGCAGGATGTAGCGATCCCCCACCGAGGGGACGTGAACCTGGGTAACTTCGTGTGCCCCTCGTCGTTTATCAACCGCCATCGAGTTCGCCAGATCCCACATACACTCCATTGATCGAAAGCCCTCAAGCATGGGCATTGCCAGGTTAGAACCTCGTCAATGTTCCTCTTGCGTACTGAACTAACGGTTTTGAAAAAGTTTTGTTTAAGCAGGGTGTCACCTACACCTCCATAATTTTTTGAATTTGTCTTTTTATATCTCTCAAACTATGTACCATATAGATTTCAAACTTTGCAGATCGCTGTAATATTACAACTAGAATGTGAGAAAAATATTTCGGATTTTTTTGGTGAAATTTAACTTTTTCAAATATTTAAAATTCAGAAAAAATTGTTTCAAAAAGTATATATATAGTGTAATAAAAATCCCAAACTATTTTTCCCACATTCTATTTCAAATGTTTGATTGAAATGCACAGTTTCAGATTCAAATGTTATATTGAGTGAGAGATACAAAAAAGAGAAGTTGTTTGAGAGGACAAAAAAAGACTAGCACGGATCTTGATGCACATATTAACAGTTGAGATAGAGGGTATAGCTGAGACATCGCTTAGAAAATCCAGTCTGAACGGTTTTTTAGCGCATGATATACATCGATGCTCTTATTATGGATGCAAAAGGTTTTGGCGATGCAGAACTTGCCCGCGCCCATGTACGCCATGCTGGTGTTCGTCAGGCTCCAGCTGCTGTCGGGCGCGTCCATTTACGGCCAGTGATGCCGCGGCTTGGGCTGACGAGCACTGTGGGTATCGCCCATGGAGATCGAGGAGAGGTCCACGGCGCAGAGGTCGTTGGGGAAGCGTTCCGCGACGCCGAAGCAGAGGCCGTCGAGCTCAGGGACGACCTGTGCTCTGCCGTAGAAGGGCAGACTCCATCTGCCAGTCTTTTTCCACCGGTTGCTGTCAGTGTCGAAGCAGTTTGTGCCGACGCCGTCCGCCGCAGACGAGACACATATGGTGCCTCCGCTGCCGAAGTCCGGCAGCAGCGCGTAAGACGCGATGCAGCCATGGTTAGGTTCTCTAACAAACGACGGCATTGGGAGTTGGTGCCACCGCCACACGAACGCGTTGCCTAGACGATACGAAGAGGGGTCGCCGTAGACGAGGGCCTCGAAGCTGCCGCGCCTGCGGTCCATCAATCCATGACGTAGAGCGCGTCTGACCGCGCGGGGTCGTGGGCGTCGGGAAGCGTCACAGGCAGGGATACTGCCGGGTCTCTCTCGCTCCCGATGGTCTCATGAAGGCGGGGCAGTGTCTCGGGGTGACGGCGCCGGCGACGCAAAGGATCTTGTTGCTCTCGTTGTTGGCGCCGTAGAAGTGCCAGAAATGCATCCAGCCGTCGACCGGGCGGGATTGGTTGAGGGCCTGTTTGGGCTAGCTGTGGCCGACTGTGTAAGGAAAGCTGCTGTGTAGGGAAAGCTGCTGTGCATAAAACTGCTATTTCTAGTTTTACTGTTTGGCAACTCGACTAGCTGTGTGGCTGTAAGATGCGAATTACCTAAAATACCCTTGGATACTGAGACAACTGAAATTTGCAGATTGCATGTTAACTACACGTTTAAGTGCTGATCTAGTGACCAAGTAGTAAACTACCTTGAACACACGAACTAAAAATAAGGTACAGGAGTACATATGAACTGCTAGCTCCACTATTTTTCACATCAGCTGACAAACACAAATGTACAGAAGCTTTGCACGGGTGTGGCCTAGGTGGCTAGCTGACTCCTGCTGATCAATCGATTCTTGTTGACGCTCAGTGGAAGTGGCGAATGTAGAGACGAGGACGAGCCGACCAGGAATTTTGGGGGCACACGACACGAGTCGGCAGAAGCTCGGTGGCCGGCTTCCCTCGGCCGGCATATGGACGAGGCAGAGGAGATATAGATTCGGGCCCGACGCGAAGGACCGACGCCAGGAGTGGATAAGGTACTGGCGCACGGTCCCTGGTGGCAAGAGACACGGTTCAGTCTTTGAAAGGAGGCTCGATGGCACTATCCTGTAAATAAGCTAAAGAACAAAGCCAGAGCGTTATGCCGGTTCGACTTTAAGAGCATCTCCAGCAGCGGCGCTAAAATAGCGCAGCGCTAAAATAACTGATTTTATCCCCCGCGCGCGCGTGCTGTATCCTCCTCCAGCAGAGGATGTATAGTTTCGCGCGCTGTAAAGAAATACCGCGGCGTTGTATTCTGCGCAATCCGGCGCGGGGATTTTGGTGCTTCTTCTCGCGCGCGCGCTTTCGCTGGAGACGCGCAACCGCTGTGAAATTTCCCTCCCGCGCCGCCCGCTCTCCCGCGCCCCCTCCCGCCTTCCCCCTTCTGCGCGGCCGCCGGCGCAACTCCGGCGATGGATGGCTCCTCCGGCACCCCTCCCTACTCTGCCCACCCCACCGATGGCGCCGGCGCCGGCGCAATCCCGCCGCCGACCGCGCCAAACCCTAGTGCCGCCGTCGCGGGGTCGGCCACCGCTCGCGCCCTCTTCGTGCCGCCGCGGACCAGCGGCGGCGCAGCATTCGTTCCCCCCGTACCACTTCCACCGAGGGGCAGAAGCGCGGGTGCAAAGCGCGGCTCGGCCGCGGCTGCCGACGCCGCGCGCAACGTGTTCGATGAAATGGCAACGAGGTAAAATCTCTTTTTTTATTATTTTCTTTAGATGGATAAGATGAAATGTTTTAGTAGGATTGTGACATGTGCATAAATTCTAGTGTGAATGAAAACTATGTGCATGAGGAGGTGAAAGAGGAGTACGTGGAGGTGGATGAGGATGAGGAAGGCGAGGGCATGGTGGAAGCTCGGACCAGTAGGCAGGCAAAGTACACCGCAGATGAGGATATGGTGCTTTGCAAGACTTGGTTACAGATTGGCAGGGATCCGTCGGTCATCGACCAAACTACAGACGCATTTTGGATAAAAATGAAGGAGTACTTTGATGCCAACACCAAGGGAGTTCATCGCACCAGCCGCTCTCTTCGGTCTCGTTGGTCGGTCATCATGAAAGCCCAAAATAAAGGAATGAGTATCCCGGGAGGCTTTGGAAGCATGGGAGGACAGTGAGGTGAACTTTGTCAATGTGTTTGAACTATGCTATTTGTCCATCTTGGTTTGAACTTTGTCCATCGTGTTTGAACTTTGTCCATCGTGGTTGAACTTTGTCCACCGTGGTTGAACTATGCTATTTGTTGAGTCATAGCTTGATTATTTCACGTTTGTTTGATCTAGTAGAATGTATGCATATGTTGGATTGTTGTTTGCCTGGTCGAGCGCGCGGTACTATGCAGCGCCTGGTGAAGTGCTGCTTGCGCGCTGCATTGTCCAGCGCCGTTTTGGAGCTTCCGGCGAAGTGCTCGCGGGCTCCGCGCGCTGCATGCGGATACGGCGCGCTGGTTCAGCGTTTTACAGCGCGCAGATATAGCGTTGTTGCTGGAGATGCTCTAAGGCCTTGTTTGGTTGCAAGAGCCCAATAACCCAGGGAACCAATCCCCCACCCGGTATATCCATGGTCGTTCGGGATCCCCTCCCATCCGAGGGAAAACACGTTCGTTCCCTACTACCGTTTGGTAGCAAGGGGAGAGGGAGTATGTGTCAGCGTCCGGGATAAAGTTTTATACATTATATTCTAAATAGTACATGTAATTCAAAGATAATTCCGCAAAAAATCACAGATAATTTCATAATAAAATAAGAGAATAAACTGCAGAAAATTCAAAATTAGATATGACTCCACATCTCAGAACAAACGTTTACACAAATGACTGGCAACATATTTAACTTACAAAAATAAATAAACCATTCATGCATTTTAAACATAGACTCAAATTCTAAATAGAAACATCACGGGTTCATTTTGATTTCTGACTTTGATGCACTTCACTCTTAACCCTCCAGATTCCAATGGCGACACTGCAAGAGAAGTATGTGTTAGTTAAAAATTTATGTCATATTGATAGAACAATTAAAGCAGCTTTCACCAAAATGAAAAGGAATAAAATGAAGTGTACGATAAAAGGGGACAGTAGTTGGTAAACAACAGTAGAACATGTGAAGAGACTATTAACAGAAGAACACATATGTGAGCAATAAGTACTTCTTCCGTAAAATTTGAGATAAGGAGCGTTAAGAAAATCAAAATTTTCGAGAAAAAGATGGACAGGTTCTAGCTATTATTCAGTACTGATGAAGTCCAAGTATTTCATAAACATAACACCATCTCACATCAGTATATGAGTACCATTGCTAACTGGAAGCATGCACATGCTAAATGGATGCAAATGACCAGATATTCTGAAGTCCTTGATTAAAATTGCATGGACTGACAAAACCATACTCACTACTCATTAGGTAAGCTATGATTGAGCTGAATACATTTGAAACACGACCAAGATTTATTCCCATATATCTATCTAACAAACGGTCTGTGCTGATGAGTAATGAATTTTTGCAACATATAAACACGAGTCTAATTTCACTTTACGAAAATAGATGGGGTTCTGAAGATTACTACAACAGTCTAGTGAGCATGTACAGAGCACACTACACAAAGCAGCAGGTCTGCTTTAAAGTACCAGAAATAACATACATAAAAAGCTAAATGAGTGAGGCTATCTTCCTTGGTACTATTTGTTTGGGCATATCAGAAGAGTACAATTAGAATACATTAATAAACTAAAAGAGTAACTGCATGAGGTTATCAAATTAATCCTTTTAGCTGAGCCTGGCATCAGGTAATTAACATTACATGCCAGAGCTTTATTTCCAGAATGACCATTTAAATTTTATAAAAACTAGGCAAGAAACCTGTGCGTAGCATGAGGTAATTAACACTGTGCATGCATAGCATCTCAAACAGAATATACATCTCTATGTTCTTTTGAGACCGAGGTATCGGAAGAAACTGTTCTTTTTGTATGTTTAGCTCATCCAAATCATCAAGGCACCTTTGACCTTTTGTTCTACAGTTCTCAATTAAACTAAATCAAAAACCAGAAAGTAGTATTGTACAATACCAGAACACAAACAAAACTCAGCTTTTCCATGATATCAAGTAATTCGAATTAACGGTACATAGTACAAGTAACTTCAAGTCTATGCTATCATCACGAGGCAGACATCTCTACAGATTCATGCACACATATACCACATCACCATTATTTCCATGCACACATAAATACAAGCAAGTAATAAAAGTTGAATATTAAAATCTACATTGCTCACCTTAGCTTTTCTACATGGCAGCAATTTCTTCTTTCAACCAAAACATTCGAAGGATTGGATTCTTGGTGTTGAGGAAGATCTCTCGATTAAGCAGGCATTTGTAAAGCCATAGTGACTTTGATTGCTCTTCAATTGTTAAAATACCAAAATGTAAAAAGCTTAAATTTTGATGAACCCAAGTAACTCCAAGTCTACACTATCATCGCGAGGCACGCATCTCTACAGATTGTACAGCTCCACCCTCTAGATCTTTTGAGTGCCAAACTATTCGATGAACAATCTATATGCTAGCATATATAACAAGTGATTTGAAACTATACTACATATCTGTGATGTATATAATCTACCCAATACAGAACAGGAAGAAAACGTTGCAGTTGATCTAATTAGCACACAATGAGATGCACATTTGCAGTAAAGTTTATATTAGTGTTAACAGACATGGAGCATTAGGAGTATATGTGAAAGAATTCAGCTATCTACAATTTCAGCTAGCCATACCGGTGAGATCAGCTAGCAATGCCAAAGTACTACTGCTACTTTCTCGATACAACTAATTTCCTGTGAAATCAACACCAAACAGTCGCTCATCACTGAAGAAGAATCTCATTATGTAAACTAAGATGTCACATGGACATACACGCGTCTAGGCTTAGGAGCTTCAATCCATCGACCAGAAACACACTAGCTAGCTTGTACTAGGATATGCAACTTGAAAGACATACACAGTGATCGATATCTCCGTATCCAACCACAAACCGTCCTTTCTTCCCCACCACAACTGCAAGATCCAGAGAAGTGACTAATTTGCACCATTGTTGGCCTGTCAGACCTTGCATGTTATTCTTCAGTAGTCTGGTGTCTTTCTTCAGTTAACGAAGGGCTAGGATGAGTTCCTTTGATCCAACGGTGGATTTGTAATATCTAGTCCGAGCCTGTCTTAGCATAATTAATTGAGTGTAATAAACCTTTATGGAAAGCGTGGCTCAGCTGGGTACTCCTTATAACCAGCGAGAGTGGGCGGATGGGTGGCACGCTACCACAAAACCCTAATTTCATTTGTCCTACTTTCCCTTTCCTGCAAACCCTAGTTCTTCTATTTGTCAAGTTACCCTTATTATCTTATCAATCCTATTCCTGCTGCTAGCTATCTCTTGATGAATCACTGTATCCTCCCAGATTGAGACACAGATAGTAGGAAGACCCTGACAATTGGCATCAGAGACAGTCTTTGCTTGGCCGATTCATCGAGCAAATCCGACATCACAGGGTTCTCCGGTCTTCTTGATCCGGTCGTAAAATTCCCTGGAGGATCTCGCCTTGTGAGCACCTAGCGATGTCTATCATCAAGACCCGCTCCCAGGAGCGCCTCGACCGCGCGGCGGAGGAGGCCGCGATCCTAGAGGCGGCGCAAGCTCAGGCGCGAGCAGAAGAGGAGATCAGTGCTCGTCTTCCCCGTGAGGTTCTCCAAATCAACCGATGCCTCGATCTTCACCAAGCTTCCGTAGACAAGATCTGCGGCGACCTCTCCTCCCTGACGGACATGGTCCGGCAACTCAGGGTCTCGTTGGGGAAATGCCCGGACGCCGGCGGGACGTCTGCAACCTCTACCCCCACGTCGCCACCGCCACAAGGTACTCCACCTCACTACCAACCCAACCTCAGTCCGATTCCGGAGGGATCGACCCCGGGTAGTTCGGCTACTTCGGCTCCAGTACCGCAGTTCGTCCGTCCACTACACTTTGGGAATCTGTCACCGCGCCACCTATCCAACTCTGAAATTTCCTGCCCAAATCCATTCTCACAAACTTCTACTCCTTCTTCTTCAACAAATTCTCCAACTTTCGTCCCTACTATCCCAACTACCCACCAAGCACAACAATTTCACCAGCAAACCAACCCATTCACACAGCCACACTACTATGCATCATCTCCACAGCCAACCCCACAAGCTTTCCAACTGTATGCCTACTCCAATGCTCAGTACACTTCACCCCCTTCAACATATTTGTCACACCCACCTCCATACACTGCCCAGCCAACTTATACCCCACCGCAACCTACAATTTTTTCCCCTCCCAGTTCCTACTCACATGCCCCTTACTGTTTCAGTCAACAAATCCCACCAAGACCCAAATTTTACCCACCCCCACAACACTCCTATACACCACCTCCTATGGAGAAACCCGGACAACCGCAACAAGCAGTGCAAGATCCCTACATCCGAACACCTAACTTGGAGTTACCTCTGTTCCATGGAGATAATGTAGTAGCTTGGATTGATGAATGTGAAAGCATCTTCCAGCTTACTGGCATACAAAATGAAGCAAAGATCAAATGGGCAAATGCGCACATCCGAGGAAAAGCTAAGACCTGGCTTGCAAGCAGTGGCCTCAATATTTACCTTCTCAACTGGGTCCAATTCTGTGACCTCCTTTGTGATCGATTTCCACCTCCTGGGGAACATGAGTCTATGGAACAATTTCAACAGCTCAAGCAAACATCCACAGTCAATATTTACATTGACAACTTTGAAGAGCACATGGTGCAAATGAAGAGGGATCACCCATACCTCACGGACAATTTCTTCTTGCTCCGGTTCATAGCTGGTCTCAAGGATAGCGTCAAGCACTCCGTAAAAAGTCACAACCCGTCCACTCTAAGAGCTGCTTATTGGCACGCCTGACAACAGGAACAAGCCTACCTGTCCAATAACAAGAAACCAGTTGTAGTACAGACCACACAGAGAACCAACAACAACTTTGTGGCAAGAAACAACACAGCCAACAGGGAATTTCGACCTCGAGCACCTCCTGAAAAGGCTAGAGAAAGAGGAAAGTGCTGGTACTATCCCGAACCATGGGTATATGGCCACAAGTGCGCCAACCTTAAAAGCATGCTAAATGCCATTGAGATGCAAGGCCATAGCGATGAGGAATTAGAAATGCCGGAAAATTATCAAGATGCTCAGGCCAACCTTCCTCCAGACTCGGTTGTCGCAGACAATGCTGCTCAAAACAGAGAACCTGTAGCTGCAAATACTGAATGTCTGATGCAAATTTCCGTTGAAGCTTTACATGGTATACCAGGCGACACTACTCTGTCTGTTATGGTGTAGATTAATGGACATCAAGCAGTTGCCTTAATTGACAGTGGTAGTACTACAACATTCCTTGACAGTGAGTTTGTGAAGAAGACCACTCTCCCTATCTGACAAGGGTATAGTTAATAGAGCCCGCTAGTTGAGTACCCCTGAGGCCCGATAGGCTAGGCCCAATTGTAATGATAGTCGAATACGAGTTCTTACCATATGTCGATATTGTAATCTGTATCGTACCCTACCCGATCCTCGAGACCTGGCCACCTATATATAGGGGCCAGGAGGGGACGGTGTAGGCCAGATCGAAAGCAAGCCAGATTGAACACCCAAGTTTACTTTTGACACAAACCTATTTCGACTAACTTTACCTTCGAGTTCATCCGACGCCCTATCTCCCCGATCCTAAGTCCTTCATCTAGGACATTTGTTGAGTTAACCCTCGTCAATTGGCGCCGACCGTGGGGATCTTGGGCGTTGGAATCATGAATTCGACGGCTTTTTCGCTTTTAGCCAACAGCAGTGCAGAAGTCGACGAAAATCAAGAGATAGAGTTGACAATTGGAAGTTTGAGCATCCTCATTGGGCCATCGGGCTCATCTCGCCTTTCAGATCCGACGAAACAAGATCCGTCGGCAAGTGAGCCCGAAACAGTAGCAATGATGGAATATTCCGACGGTTCTTCCAGCGAGGTAAACTCGCCGGTCAGCCTAGGCGAAGAACTCAAAGAAATCGCAGAAGACAACAAAGCGAAGGAGAAATTCGACGAAGGAGTCCAACTCAATGATCTCGTGATTTGCCTCGACAATAACTCAGACAAATCAACAGACACATGGAAAATAGGGTTAGAGCTTTCTGAAGATGGCGACTCGATCTTCTCAAGCTTCAATAGTAACATCGGCAAACAATGCCAGGTGCTCGCCATTGTGGGAGACAACTCAGAAGAATTCGATGAAAATAACAACCCAGTGATAAACCCAGCAAATATTGACAGAGGAGCAAATCACCTAGCAGAAGGGCAAACAGTAGAATCCCTCATAGCCAGAGAAAAAATTCGACTATCAGTTGACGAGTGGAAAATAATAAGAGAAGTCGTAGAACACGGCACGCCAATACCATCAAATTCCAGCAAGGACATGCTTTTTGGGTATCATTACGCCCTAAGGCAGCAAGCAAAGCAATTAGCAAAGGAGAAGATAGAGATACAAAAAAGAAAAGATTCAGCCATTGCAGCTAGCGAAGCTGCTCGCAAAGCACGAAGCGACGCATCATACAGCAACGCAAGGAAAAATCGTCGACACGGCTCAAGGTATGACAACCTCGAGTACTCCGACAGGCAAAGTATCTCGAAAAACCTCGACTCGTCCTTTTATCGTTCGACGAGCAGGGGAACATCCTACCGAAAACCCCTGAAGCAGCATTAGTAGCAGCGCAAGCATATCTGCTCACAACTCAACCAAGTCCAGGAGATCCTAGGGAACACATGCATAGAGCAGCATTGAACGGACTCAACATGGTAGGCCACAAGCTATCAGCAAAAGGAGAAGAAGCATATCAGCACAAGAAAGTGCATAAAGCAAGGTCACCTCGCCGTCAGAATAGTCCTAGGCACAGAAGCAGCAAGCATCGATCACGATCACCATCACCAAAACAGCACGGCGGAACTCGAAGATCGCGATCCCCGAATGGAAAACGCGACTATGAAGACGACGAGAAAGAGATGGGGGCATCGTGCTTTACCCGCAGGGTTCGCACTACTCCAGTTCCCAAGGGATTCAAGCTACCTCATGATCAGCAAAAGTACGATGGATCACAGGAACCACAATCGTGGCTCGCAGATTACTTACAAGCAGTTCAAATATTAGGAGGAACCAAAGAAACAGCAATGCAAAGTTTGCAACTACACCTCACCGGCGCAGCAAGGTCATGGTTGAGCAAACTAGAGAAAGAATCCATTGGAAGCTGGGAAGACCTCACAAAGCAATTTACAAGCAACTTCAGGTCGACATACAAACGACCAGCATCAATAGAAGAAGTCAAAGCGTGCGTACAGCAACACGACGAAACACTACGGGCATACATCCAAAGATGGAGCCTCATCAAAAATTCAGCAGTCGAAGTTCAGACGAAAGAGCAATAGACGCGTTCATCATTGGATTAGGGCGAAGAGATCTAGTCGAAGAGATGGGTAGAATCAAGCCGAAAACAGTGTCAGACCTCATGGACACAGCAAACAGATTTGCAGATGGAGAAGATGCGTGCAACAACAAGCGGACGCGATCTCCAGAGGACGATAGAAGAAACATATATGGAAGTCAAAGGAGACGATCCTGAAACTACGATACCTACGGCTCGCATAGCCAAGTCGCCGCAGGATATAAAGACAACAGCTATCAAGGAAATGATCTCAGAAGCTCGGGATATAGAAGCTACGGAAAGGAGGACTATAAGAAGTTCCCTACAAGAGAATCCAGAGAGTACAACCCATCACCAGAAGATATGCTCAACGGGCCTTGTCATATACACTCAGCGTTCGGAGACGGGAAGCGAGTATCAAGGCACGCAATGAAAGACTGCACAACATTCTTAAAACTACAAGAAGCAGCAATAAACAAACAAACCAAAGCAAGGCGACAAGGATTCGAAGGAAGCAAAAATCCTCCGACAAACCAGCAAGGAAACAATGGAGCTCTTCAAGGACAAGATCAGCAAAACAAGGGACACGACGACGACGAAGGGTATGTCCCATCAAAAGGACACATCACAGCAATGATACAACCTGTGCCTAAGTCGAACAAAGAAGAAAAGAGTATAACTCGACAAGTCAATCTAGCAGTCATTTCGCCTCCAGCCGCAACAGAGTATCTGCATTGGTCAGAACAGCCAATTGAGTTCAACAGAGAAGACCACCCTATAACGGTACCTCGGCCAGGAAACGCGCCTCTGGTACTCAAAGCTCAAATCGGCGCGTATGATGTCGACAGAATATTCATGGACGCAGGAAGTGGAATTAACCTTATATACGCAAAAACACTCAGGGCAATGCACATATCGCTGGAGTTCCTGAAACCAACAGATTGTTCTTTCCACGGGATCGTGCCAGGAAGTGCCAATTACCCACTGGGTCGGATAGCACTCAATGTTTGCTTCGGCAACCGACAAAACTACAGGAGAGAAAAGCTCGACTTCGAAGTCATGGACTGGCCATCTCAATATCATGCAATCCTCGGACGGCCCGCGTTTTCGCGATTCATGGCAGTACCTCACTACACATATCTGGTACTCAAAATGCCAGGTCCAAGGGGAATAATTACAGTCAAAGGGAGTTTTGAAGTCTCAGATCTTTGCGACAGGGAGTTCCACAAGATGGCGCAAAATTTTGGCATGATAGCCAACTATGCAGAGAAGGTGAAGAACACGACCGCAGAAGGCATCAAGCTACTCGAGGGACGCACTACGGAGCCCGAGGTGAAGAAACCACGAGTAGAAGCATCAGGGAAAGACAAAGACGCAGGAAAAGAAGAACAAACCATGATAGCATAAGCACCAAAAGAGTAGAGTAGAAAAGTAAAGGCTGTAAAAGCCACGAGTTATACCAGGGGCAATGCCCTCTAGATCCAGAACACAGGTCATAGGCCGGATCTCTTGGGTCACCCCATGTATCTTACATTACAAGTATAAATAAAGACAAAGCGTTCCTCATATTCGAGTTTACGAGTCTTTCAATGAGAAGGTGCGGCAAACGCACAAATCATACAAGTACGCCTTGAGAATAAGTTTCAGACATATAGTCGCGAAATAAATAAACTCTCGCGTTCCACATACACCTTACAACATAGGGTTATCAGAATCATCTACGCCTAAAGGATCTAAATAATGGTACTCACGGAAGAACGCAGCATCTGCCTCCAGAAGCTTAGCTACGAGTCTTCGAGCAGGTTGCAGCGTGTTCTCCATATGTACCCGAAGGCTAGCTCCACCTAGAGCCAAACTCAGGGACATCGTGCTATAATTCAGCCTGGGGTGCCACTTGCGTATCCACCCGAGAGCAAAATTGGCACCAGCCACTAAGTTCAGCTCTATCAACCTATGAATACGATGGCTGGATCTGAAAGTATCAAGAAGAAGTGGGAAAGTTGCAGGCAAATGATTACGAGGAAGCATAACGGAGTGCATAGTTGTGAGAGCTCGCCGGCAACCATCAACTGACTCGCCAATATGCTGGGCACGGTCTTGAAGCAATACAATGGCGCTCCGACGTCGAGGATCAGACCACAAAGTCTCACAGCCAGTCGACATTTTCTCCAGAGCCGCATTTCGCTCAGCAACTCGACGTTCCTCAGCAGCAAAATCCAAACAAGTACCTACGATGGTAAAAGATGTCACAAAAACAGCAGTGCACAAATAGGGAAAGGAGAAGTCGAAAGAAGACTCACATCGCAACATCTCGCAGGCAGACTCGACAATGCCAAGAATGAAAGATTCGCATTCTTCATTATGAACAACCTTAGCCATCAAACTGGAGACCTTTTCCTCAAGGGAAGAGATTTTCTTCATATAGCTACTTGTTTGGCTAGCCTTTTTAATAGCCATCTGTGCTTGACATTTGGCCAAAGTTAGGCGAGCCTCAAGGTCAGATATCCTGGAAGAATACTTTGCGCATTGACTGCATCGACTAGGAGTCGACGAAATCTGAGGATCGAATCCACGGTCAGAGGAAGGGGCGGGAACGTGAGTCAAAGGATCATTGACGCGCATCGACTGTAAGCCAAAAAGGAAAAGAAAGGAGAAAAACATTTCAGAGAGACAGCATAATACTTCATACGCTGGAAACATATTTACATAAGTGCAAGACCCTATGACTAAGGTTATCGGGTTGCACGCAACTAGAGTTTCTTGCATCCAAAAGGAGAAAAACTAAAAAACTACAAAGAAAGCCGAGTCTACGCCACCTCAGTATTGTGTTCCGTGGCAGAGGAGGGCACGGCAGCTTCCTCGCCAGAAGTCGATGGTGGCACTGGATTTTCCGCCGCTGAAGCTGGTGCAGCAGGCACCGCAGAGGCTGCCGAAGGAGAAATAGTTGTCAGCAATGCAGGTGCCAACTTCTTCGCCCTCTCGAAGAAAACCTTCATCTCGTCACGGGTGTGGCCATGAGGGGAGCTAACCCTCTCCCAGTCAAAGTTCGTCCCATGAGTGAGAGAAAGCGCAATAGCACCCTCGGCGCCGCGCTTAATGGAAAGGCCTTTCAGCTAGAGAGTGGGGTCTTCAGTGGTATCGAAGGACTTGGCAAGATCAGTCAAGTTATCCTTCAGAACTGTCGCCCTTTTCTTCGGCCACAAGCCGGCAAACAGCCGTGATAGAACGCGGCTAACTAACTCGAAAGTCTCCTGGATAGATATCCAGTTTTCTTCGAGTAGGTTAACCGCATTCATAAGAGGATCATCATCCGTTTGCAAGGACGATGGAGATACCCCGGTAAATTCTGAGCAATAGAAAAGAAAAGAAGAGACAAGTGTCAACAAGTACAACAGTGCAACATAAGTCGACAATAGAAGACAAGGCGAAGCACTTACTTTCAGCGGCAGTCGACATCGTGTGAAGACGCTCCGCCACGGCTTGCTCTCGTTGAGCATGCTCCTTGTTGGCTTCAGCTAAAGCTTTTTCAGCTTTCTTCGCCTTGCTAAGCGTAGCTTTCTGCGACTTCTCAGCATTCGCTTTAGCAGCGGCCGCCACATCATAAGCTTTTCGCGAAGCATTAAGCTCCGCTTCCAGTGACGCAATTCGAGCATGGGCTGTTGCTAAGGCAGCTACAAAAGAAGACAAAAGGGAGTCAGATAAGTGGCAAAAGAGAAAGCACAGAAGAAAAGTAATGACTGGACATCAAAATTGTACCTTCAGAAGCTTTCGCAACCTTTAGGTACCCCGCACACTCCATGCCCAGGGCGATAAATCTCTTCACTAAAGCCTGAGAAAAGAAGTGTGTAAGAGTAGAAGTGCATGAATGGAAAGCAAGTAAAGAAGAATTGCTCACATCATCAGGAGAAACCGTAGATGCATGGGCTTCCAAAGAAATGTCGGTTTCTTTGGCCTTCTTTGAGCGTTTAGGGTATCGGGCTTGAGGAACCTTCTTCACACCGGACCTGGTAGCCCTCGGTGCAATATCTGGTTCGATAGGCTCATCAATGGCCGCAGGAGAAGTTGGTGGAGCAGCTGTTGGTGGCTCTTCGTCATCACTGCGCGAAGAATATAAGTTATGGAAACAAGGCAAGAAAAATGCAATTGAGGAACTCGAATACAATACTTACGATGCTAGCATGTCGAAGTACTCCATATCTTCTGCATGAGCGGGGGCTTTACCAGCTGCTGCAGAACTCGATGAAGCGATTTCATCGACACGCTTCCTTTTCTTGTCGACATCGACATCTTCAGCAAGAGCGGGAGGAGAAGACGTCGACGAGCTAGTTTCTTCTTCTGAATCTTCGGCATCATCTCCGTCCTGACTTTCATTAGTCTCGGGGGCTTCAGATGCAGGAGAGGCCAGATCAGCCGGTAGGGGCCCTGCCTCTGGAAGAGGGGGACGAGAAACAAGAAATTGGTGACCCTGCATATAAATAAGTAAGCAGAGTGCAAAGTCAAATAATAATGCAAGTCGAAACAAGCAAAGTTTGACAAAAAGTGGACGCAAGGATACATACCTCAGGAAGAGGGTGCACAGAGTCGAAATAATCAGCGGTTAAATCCGCAACTGCGTGTTCCTTCGTGAGCTTGGTGAGATTCCGGACTCGCTTGTCGACATCTTCTTTCGATATCAGATCTTCAGATATGCGAGTAGGATCATCCAAGAGTAATTCCAAAGTTTGGTAAGGCGGTGTTGTAGGGGTTGAACTCGACGTTGAATAAAAAACGCCATGAGTTGCATACCCGACAGAGCACCCCCTTGACCTCCTTTTAAAGACTTGATGCGGGAAAGAAGAGGAAGAATTTCTTGTGCTTCTGCATCTGAGGGGAGTGTATCCCATGATGCCAATTTCTTTACCTCCTGGGAAGCATCAAAAGGAGGCAGGCCGAATTCATCTTCAGGAGAGGATTTGCGGTCCTTGATATAGAACCACTTTGTCCTCCATCCTTGGACAGACGCGGCCATGGAAAATTCAAAGTATTGCGCCTCAGGGCGCACAGAAATGACGGCTCTGCCCAGTTCGGGTTTCCTAGCCAAAGAAACGTTGGGGCGGAGTCGAAAGATTGACCTCCACAGAAGAAAGTGGGGCTCAATGCCCAAGAAGGACTCGCAGAGAGTCACGAAACAGGCGATGTGCAGAAGAGAATTCGGTGTGAGCTGGTGGAGCTGCACACCGTAAACAAACAGAAGCCCACGGAGAAACTCGTGGGCAGGAAGAGAGAAACCGCGGAGGAGGAAAGCAAGGAACATTACCCGATAACCGCTCGGGGGCTTCGGGATCCATTCAGTACTGGGGAATTTGATGGAATCTTCGGCGGCGATGAGGCCGTCCGCCGTGGCCTTCTCCACCTCCCTCTTTGTGATGGTGGAGCGAACCCAGTTGGTGGCAGAAGTATTGGCCATGGTGCTCTTAGTGGCCAGGTGTTTCACGCGCATCCAGTACGAAGTGCGCTTGGGGGCTATGCACAAGAGAAGGAGGCAGAGGAGATCAGCAATGGAGGCGGCGGAGGGAACGAGCTAGTAAACAGTAAAAATCCCCCACTACGCCCCATATATATCTTCTGGGAGAAGGATCGTGGGCCGAGAAGTGGCGCAAAGAGCGGAAACGGCAGCCCACTAACGGTCAAAAATTGAGAAATTTACAGTACTGCCCATGCAACGGTTCACAATGATACAGAGTGACGTATTCATTGATGTCATAAAGGATATATTACCGAACAGAAAATGGCGCCGACAAATGCAAAATTCTTAGAGAAGATTATGTGTAAAGGATTTTTCGATTATAGCCTTGGGGGCTACTACTCTTAAAAGATGGTGACTGGAAATCTTTAATGGAGTTGTGGAAGCATATTCGACGACAAGGCGTTCTTAGAGTATCTCCAAGATGAAGTATCTTGAAGTTGAAGTATTTTGAGTTGAAGTATGATGGATTGCACTCTATTTCGAACCTATACTCGAAAAAATCTCTTTCGAGTATAGCCTCGGGGGCTACTCCCATCGGGAGCGCTGAGCGCGCACCCGACGATATTTCTTGGTAAAGCAGTAAAGCTGGAGAAGTGCAGGAGTGTTACTCCCATCGGGAGCGAGTTTTATGGTTGAAAGCAACCCGAATATTTTCAGTCAAAATTTGACTGCGACATAAGATTCTCGAGTTGCGTTATCGCAACACGACTCGAATGCCGTGACTTGTCACGAAGGTAAGACCCCGGGATCCGTCCTGTGTGGCCTGGTATACGCACATGGATGCGCTCTGCTGGTATGTATCCATGTCTACGATGCGAAGAAAATCCTGGTGGACGCACTGGGTACCCTGAGAACCACTGGGATTCATTCTTTGTAAGTCCTAAATGCGGCAAAAGAATGGATTTGACCGGTATCCCGAATTCAAGTCCAAGGGGATTGAATTTGAAGTAGGTGACAAGTATCTGTTCCGGCAGTTAACTGACCTCTTGATCTGTCAGGGTTGTCAGGCTTGCTCATCAAAACCCCTTGCGAAAGAATATCATGAAAATAAGTCGAAAAGACTAAGTCAAAGATTTGAAGATGAGAAGAAGTCGAAGAATTGATCAAGTCGAAGATTTGAAGATTAGAGATTCAACCTGAATCTACAATTCTGGTAGAATCTCAGGGGCTACTGACAAGGGTATAGTTAATAGAGCCCGCTAGTTGAGTACCCCTGAGGCCCGATAGGCTAGGCCCAATTGTAATGGTAGTCGAATATGAGTTCTTACCGTATGTCGATATTGTAATCTGTATCGTACCCTACCCGATCCTCGAGACCTGGCCACCTATATATAGGGGCCAGGAGGGGACGGTGTAGGCCAGATCGAAAGCAAGCCAGGTTGAACACCCAAGTTTACTTTCGACACACACCTATTTCGACTAACTTTACCTTCGAGTTCATCCGACGCCCTATCTCCCCGATCCTAAGTCCTTCATCTAGGACATTTGTCGAGTTAACCCTCGTCACTATCAAACACACCTCTGCTCATACAGTTTTAGTAGCAGGTGGTGGTGAGCTACAATCTGATGGATACATTCCCAATTGTAACTTCAAAATACAAAACACTAAATTCACTTATGACTACAAGATTCTTCCTCTCAAAGGATATGACATGGTTTTAGGAGCCAATTGGCTCAAACACCACGGCCCCAACTACACTGATTGGGAGAACAGGAGTATAGCAATCACAGTTCAGGGGAATTGGTTCACAATATTTGATAGAGCATCTAATCACACAAATTCTGTGATTTCAGTCAAAGCCTGCTCAAAACTCTGTTGACAGGCGCACAGGCATTCTTGATCAGAATCGCCACAGAGGACACTCACAACTCTGACAATGGCAAGCAACAAGCATCCAATCCAGTGTCTGACATCATTGAAGAATTTGCAGATATCTTTGCAGAACCTACTGGTCTTCCACCTTCTCGGCCGTGTGACCATACCATTCCTATCAAGGAAGGAAGCACTCCTCCAAATGTCAGACCATACCGAATGCCTCATAAACAGAAAAACAGAGTTGAAGAATTGGTGCAGCAAATGCTCAAGAACAAGGAGATCAGACTAAGCAGTAGCCCTTTTTCTTCTCCTGCCATTCTAGTTCGAAAAAAGGACATGACCTGGAGGCTGTGTGTCGACTACAAGCAGTTGAATAATCTAACAATCAAAAACAAATACCCTATTCCCGTTATCGAAGATCTCCTCGATGAACTGCACGGCTCTACGGTATTTTCCAAACTTGACCTATGGTCTAGCTATCACCAAATCAGGATGAGCACACCTGACATTGCTAAGACAACATTTAGCATACACCTGGGTCATTACGAATATTTGGTGATGCCTTTCAGCCTCTCAAATGCTCCGGCAACATTCCAACAATTGATGAACAACATCTTTGCCCCCCACCTTCGACACTTTGTCTTGGTTTTCTTTGATGATATCCTCGTCTACAGCAAGACCATCACTCAACACAGACAGCATTTGACAGTAGTCCTGCAACTCCTCAGACTACACCAGCTCAAAGCTAAGATATCAAAATGTACCTTTGCTACCAACTCTGTGGAATATCTGGGACACGTCCTCTCTGGCGCCGGGGTAGCTACTGACCCAGACAAAATCAAAGAAATAGTCACCTGGGAAGCACCAACAACTGTCAAACAGCTTCAGCGATTCCTCGGCATGACCGGCTACTATAGGAGGTTTGTCCAAGGATATGCTTCTATCTGTAGACCTCTTCATGATGTGCTCAAGAAAAATTCTTTCATTTGGACAGACCAGCAACAATCTGCCTTTGAAGCTCTCAAGAAGGCAATGACAACCCCTCCTGTCCTCATTTTACCAAACTTCACTCTTCCCTTCTACCTTGAGACTGATGCTTCTGGAAAAGGTTTAGGGGCAGTTCTCATGCAACAAGGCAGGCCCATTGCATATTTCAGCAAGGCAATAGGACCCAAAGCTCTTGCTCTTTCCATTTATGAGAAAGAGGCTCTGGCCATATTGGAATCTCTGCGCAAATGGAGGCATTACCTGTTGGGAAACAAATTAATTATCAGAACAGATCAACAAAGCTTAAAGTACCTATCCAGCCAAAGGTTACTGGAAGGTATTCAACACAAGCTGATGCTCAAACTCCTAGAATTCGACTTCTCTATTGAATACAAACAAGGCAAAGAGAACACTGTGGCTGATGCTCTGTCTAGGAAGCACTGTCCTCCTAAAGATCATTGCAATGCACTTACTGTAGTTGTTCCATCTTGGATGATTGAAGTGGAATCAACATATCACAATGATGAGAAATGCACTCAACTGCTCCAAGAGCTAGCAATTCAACCAACTGGTCATCAACACTATACCTTACAGTCTGGAGTCCTCAGATACAAGAATAGAATTGTGATCGGCTCATCTACTGATCTCAAGGACAAAATATTCAATTCCTTTAACTCCTCAGTTTTTGGTGGGCATTCAGGGAGCAGAGTCACACATCACAGGCTCAAACACCTCTTCTATTGGCCTCACATGAAGAAGTACATCGATGACAAGGTATCTACTTGCCCTATCTGTCAAATCTCCAAGTCTGAACGAGTTCCCTACCCAGGTCTCCTCAACCCATTACACATACCTGCAACAAAATGGTCAGAGTTGAGCATGGATTTCATTATGGGGTTACCTAAATCTAAAGGCCAAGATGTCATACTAGTAATAGTGGACAGACTCACTAAGTATGCACATTTCCTCACACTTTCTCACCCTTTCACTACACAGCAAGTGGCCAAACTCTTTGTGGAAAACATATTCAGATTGCACGGCCCTCCCACTGCCATTGTGAGTGACAGAGATAGCATCTTCACCTCCAAATTCTGGCAAGAGTTTTTTAAAGCTATGCAAATACAGCTCAACTACAGCACAGCATATCATCCCGAAACGGATGGACAAATAGAACGTGTGAACCAGTGTCTCGAGCAATATCTTCGTAGCATGGTTTTCAAAGAACCTCGTAAGTGGGCAGAATGGATCCCAGCAGCTGAGTGGTGGTACAATTCTTCTTACCACTCCTCCCTGAAGTGTTCTCCCTTCGAAGCACTCTATGGATACAAGCCTCCCCAAATTCAAGAAGTGGCTTTACCATATAATGCTGCTCCTGAGATACAAGTTTCCATCACAGAACAAGAAAACATGTTGAAATCTCTGAAGGCCAACCTCCAGCAAGCGCAGAACAGGATGAAGAAATATGCTGATCTGAATCGAACAGAGCAACAATTCAATGTCGGTGACATGGTGTACCTCAAGGTCCAACCATACAGAGAAACTGCTCTCGGGCTTCGCAACGCATTAAAATTATCTTCTAAGTACTACGGACCCTTCTGTGTACTTCAGAAAGTAGGGCAAGTCTCTTACAAGCTCCAACTCCCAGAAGGTACTCTCCTACATGATGTTTTTCATGTCAACCAGCTCAAGCGGCACCTGGGACCAAATGCCGTCCCCAACCCTACTCTTCCCATGTTGACCCCAGATGGTAAGATCAAAGTTGCCCCATTTGCTGTTCTGCAATACAGACAGGTGCCCCGCAGTGCAGGTGAGTATGACATTCCTGTACCCCAGTGGCTGATCCATTGGGAGAACCTGTCGCCAGATGAGGCTACTTGGGAGGATGCCAGTTTCATTCGAGCAACATTTCCAGATTTCCATCCTTGAAGTATGGTCTCCAGCGGCGGGGTATTGTCAGACCTTGCATGTTATTCTTTAGTAGTCCGGTGTCTTTCTTCAGTTAACGAAGGGCTAGGATGAGTTCCTTTGATCCAACGGTGGATTTGTAATATCTAGTCCGAGCCTGTCTTAGCATAATTAATTGAGTGTAATAAACCTTTATGGAAAGCGTGGCTCAGCTGGGTACTCCTTATAACCAGCGAGAGTGGGCGGATGGGTGGCACGCTACCACAAAACCCTAATTTCATTTGTCCTACTTTCCCTTTCCTGCAAACCCTAGTTCTTCTATTTGTCAAGTTACCCTTATTATCTTATCAATCCTATTCCTGCTGCTAGGTATCTCTTGATGAATCACTGTATCCTCCCAGATTGAGACACAGATAGTAGGAAGACCCTGACACGGCCCGTCATCGGAGGTGGGGAGAAAAACAAGGGGGGATGGGGGAGAAGCAGGAGGGGCAAACCTGCGCCGTCGGACGAGGAAGAGGAGCACGACCGCATGCCATCGTCTTTACTGGAGGGGCAGGAGATTGACCCGACCAGATCTTGAAACTTGAAGGCGACCCGTTTGAGAGGGAAGAATGGGAGATGGGAGAGGGGATATGCGAGAGAGGGGAGGCGAAGGGGACGAGGAATCGCTCCGGTTCGAGCTCTCCTCCGGTCGCCGGAGAAAGGAGATCGTGAGTGTCGCTCGTCGCCGCCTCCTGTCGAGACCGAGACGCGGAACTCGTTCCCCACCTCTCGAGTGGTGGAACAATTTCCCGGGGAGCAAAGCGGAACGGACGCGGAAAGCCCACCTCGTGAGCATCCAAACGGCGCAGTGGTCTGTCCCGGGCCAATTCGGCACGTGGATTGTTCACCCGGGGAAAAGGCCGGGTTCCCCTCAGGATCCCCTGGAACCAAACAAGCCCTAAAGGGTAAAGCTGCGGGAAGCCACGCAAAGCATCACAAGACGTGCTTCTTCTCGCGCGTGTAGTTTGCGGACTGGCTTTGGAAAAGCCTACAACGTGCGTTTGACCTGTTTATTTCAGTGGTAAGCTGAAAAAAGCCCAAACAAACACCCCATCAAGTTGATTCACGGTTTCGGCAGAGGAGACCGGGGAAACACCTTCCTGCACGGATCCGCCGCCATGGCTTCTTGCTCCATTGCTTTTAGCAGTGCTTCTTCTGTGGATCCGTAGAAGAGGTCACTGGCCTCGACACGGCTCAGCGAATACAAACCGACAGCACTGGGCTCAGCACGGCGCAGGAGCTCCCGCTGCACTTCTCTGTAACTGCCGCACCTTCATTCCCACATTCATCGTTAAAGAAGTGGCGCAGTTGCAAAAGGATGGGGAGTCGGTAGAGGCGACGGCAGAGGCAGTTGTGATGGGAAGATATACGTCTAGCTCTAGCTGCCTCGCGGGATAGTGTAACTAAGAGCATGACTAACAGTGCCTGTAAAGCTCTGGCACCCATAAATTTCCGGCCATTTGACGGGTTATGGGCCGCGTGTGCGAGCTAACAGAACCCGTGAAAGGCCTGGCCCATTAATTTTTTTCACGGGCTCCCATATTCGGCCCGTTCAGAACGGTACAAGTACCGGCTCGATCGGCGGAGACGGGTTGAACCCGTACTCCCTCCGCCGCGAACCCTAGCCACCGCCGCAAACCCTAGCGCAGCTCCGGTGAGCAATTAAACCACCTTCCGGCGACAGATCAATGGCGTTCAGGAGCGACGCCTCGGGCCTCGGCGGCGGCCGTGCTGGTGGGGGAGGAGGAGGAGGGGGTGGCCGGCGCGCACCCGGCGGCGGCGACAACGAGGAGCGGCACCGCATCCGCTCCTTCGCGGCGAAGAAGCGTGCTAGCAGGCGCTGGACCAACTGGGGGAGGACTCCCCCACCGTCGCTGGCCCCCTACGCCGTCGGCGCACGCACGGCACCGGCAAGATCGACATGGAGGACGACGTCATCGTCATCGACGACGACTAGATCGTCCTCGACGGTGGCGACTAGGGTTAACGAGCTCCCATTTTGGGCATCTGTGAGGACGCGACGTCCTCCGGCGAGCTCGCCACTAATTATTTTTCCTTTTTTAGCTGTAATTTTGCTGTACAAATCTAGTATGAACTACGATCCGTTCTCGCGCGAACAAATCTTCCCGGGTTTTTTCGAATTTTATGTTTACGGGTTACATTTGCAGGTGTTGATCACCGCCGCTACCGATGAACCTGTATATCGCGAGTACAAAAGGCTATACTCGTGATATACAGATCGCATGTTTACATGCACTTTAATCATGCTGTAAGAGCGTTAGCTTGGCAGGCCCTTTAGCACGGAACGGAACCGCGTTGCTTTTACAAGGATCGACGGGAAAATACGAAATCCAGCTACGTGTGCTAAAAATAAAGCTGTATTTTTCCAAACAAAGATGCATCAACGTGCAGCTCTGCGACTAGCCATAGTGGGAGTAACTTGACTAGTAACATCACACTTTTCAAGATAAAATAGTGACACGACATGTTATTAAATGAAGAGAGAGATGATAGTGGTAACTAGCTATGTTACTACTGTATAACATCACACTCTCCAAAGCAAAATGAGTCTACAACATAATAAATGACATATTGTATGACACCACACATAAGTTACTACTCCCTCCATCCCGGTTTTAAGGGCACAATTCGCAAATCATGCAATCCCAAAATACCCCCACCTCCTAGGCATATTAGCATTTAAGGTGTTTAATTAGCAGCTTTGCATGAGCAATTTTTGCATTTCCAAGGCCAAACAACCAATACATGCGCTT
The DNA here is from genome assembly GCA_007115705.1 of Dactylis glomerata. Taxonomy (NCBI): domain Eukaryota; kingdom Viridiplantae; phylum Streptophyta; class Magnoliopsida; order Poales; family Poaceae; genus Dactylis; species Dactylis glomerata. Next base: position 2,215,539 of record QXEO01000118.1, read on the forward strand.
TCTTATTAATTAATGTGTGTTTAAATGAGTACAAAAAGCAAATCTTACCACCAATCATAGATCACCTAGGGCAAAGAGATTTACAAATTATGCCCTTAAAACCGGGATGGAGGGAGTACCCACTATGAAGATAGTAACATGAACTAGTAACATGTGCATGACACTACTCTATGTTACTGCCCACTATGAACAGCCTAAAAGTATACTCACGTCACCTGGTATGCCTGCGCCTCCTTGTCGCTTCTGTTTACATTGATTTTTCTATTTCTATGTTGGTGAGCAATGAACATCAGATTAGTAAATCTACTCCGTTTTTAAAAAATAGTAAATCTACCCAACAAAAGACATTATTAAATTAATATATTCATTTATTTTTATGGTTTCCGCTTTTTATATTTACTTTCTTCCAATATTTTTCTCTTCTCTATTTATGGAAACCAATATTAATGAGTAAAAATGTGTTGTAAAAAACAAAAATATTCACATATGTCAAATTAAAATATTGTGGGATTGATTGATGCCTCAAGGGCTCCCATAGACTGGCTTATAAAAGGACCAGGTCCTAGGGTTAGATTGTAGGGTCCTGGGCGAATTGGCAAATGAGTCCTAGGCAATTAAATACGAGTATTTTCCTCCAAATATCCGCCTTGCGATTGGCAAAGGAGTCCTAGGCGATTAAATGACTGGATATAAGGATCCGCCTGGTCTATCAGCATCTAGGCTGCCCAGTTAGGCATTCACCAGCTGTGGTCACCTGAGCTTATCGATACGAGACTACAATACTGATATACCTATTTGGTATATCCACAACAAGCATGCGCTTAATATTAAGAAGCATAAAAAACAAAAAAGAAATAAAATTGGAAAAAGAAAAAGGAAAATAAAAGGAAAGGAAAACATAAAAAGAAAAGGAAAAAAAAGAAAATGGAAATAAGAGAGAAACTAAAAAGAGATCACAAAAGAGAAAGAAAGAATAGAAAATAAAGAAGAGAACATTTCTATGGAGTAGTATTACCTAAAGCACATTTCTATTGAAAAGGGGCCGGGGAGCAATCCCTGTTATTTTTTAAAAATTACCTAGAGCACACACTGGATGCGAGGGCCGATGACTGAATCGTAATTAAAAGACTTGTGCCTGATCATCCGGAGTTTGGATTTGGATGTTCTTCCTTCATTTTCTAGAACCACCTCCACGCCGTTGAGCACAGTAGCGGCAACGTCAAAGGTTTTGGCGATGCAAAACCTGCCTGCCCCCATGTACGCCATGCTGACATGCTCTAGCCGCCAGCCCCTGGGCTTGACCATGTCTGGCCAGTGGTGCCGCAGCCTCGGAGGAGGAGCGTCACCGCTGCCGTGCATGGAGGAGAAGTCCAGCGCGCACAGGTGGTGGGGCCTCATGTCTTGGATGCCGAAGCAGAGGTCGTTGAGCTCCGGGACGGCATAGGCTCTGCCGTAGAAGGGCAGGATCCAGCTGCCGGCCTTGGTCCACTGCTCCGTGCCCGTGTTGAAGAAGTAGGTGCCCGGGTTGTCCATGGGGCCAGAGGAGACGCAAATGGTGTCGCCGTCGAGCAGCGCGTAAGACTGAACGGCGTCATACCGACTGGCGTACGGCGGCGGAGGGAGCCGGAGCCAATGCCACACGAACAAGTCGGCGCAACGCGCCAGACGGAACGGGTACTGGTACGGGGATGGCGGGGTGGGGTCTCCATAGACGAGGGCCTCGAAGCTGCCGCGGATCTTGTCCAAGACGTAGAGGGCGTCCGGCCGGGCGGGATCGTGGGCGCCTCCGGGGCGCGCGACGGACAAGGCCAAGGGGCCGTCGTGTCCCTTGGGCTTGTGGAGGCAGGGCAGCGTCTCCACGGAGCCGGCGTCGGCGTCGTAGAGGACGGCCTGGCCGGCGACGTCGACGCAGAGGATCTTGTTGCTGTCGTTGGTGGCGCCGTAGAAAGGCAGGAAGTCCATCCTCCCGTCGACCGGACATGACGTGTTGAACTCGATTCGTGGGTTCGGCAGAGTAGACCATGTCATCTTCTTCGTGCGCGGATCCGCCGCCTTGCTCTTCTTGGCTTCTTGCTCCGCTTCTTCTGTGGATTCGTAGAAGAGGTCACTAGCCTTGATACGGCGCAGCGAACAAAGATCGCCTCTGCAAGTCTGCGTGACCACATTCACAAACTTCCGCATCTTCATTCCCACATTCGACATTGATGGGATTCCTTTGGATCTGTATACAAGCTCTGTAGAGGATGGGCGAGACGGATCAGTTGGAGAAAGATGGGGGGAGAGGCGGCGGCGAGGCGAGGGGTCGACGTGTTGGATGGATCAACGTCTAGCCTTCTCGCTCTGTTTTTGTTTTCACAAAGTCTTACTACGGATGTGTTTAGAGTTTGGAGTTTGGACCTTGGGCTGGGCCAGAAATGTAGTTCATCTGCTACACAGTCTTTTTTCCGGTTAGGGCCTCTTTCATTTTCAAATGTTTTAATGGGATTTTGTTGGAGGATTTTCACCATTATTAATCTTGCTCTCGAATGTACGATGTTTGCTCCCAGAATTTTCTATTTGCCTACCAAATAGTGGTGCACTCCAAACCACAGTCATGATATTTATTGGACCATAAGCCTTAGATGACCCCTGTCATTACATTTAAGATAATTCACACAAATGTCAAAGTATAATCCATGTATGGAAGCAAATTTGTGCCCTTTTTTCCTGCTCACATTTATGAAAGTTCGGTTCAAAGATGTGTTGATGTCTCAAATTGCAATAAATAAAATTAAATAACATGTGGAACAAATTAAAGTTTAATTTTATCACAAAGTAAGTGTACTTCTATGTAATAAATTTATAAATTTACATGAAGAACTTCATGTTAAGTACATTAGCCACAGTATGTGGCTAATTATTATAACTGAATAATACTATATATATATAGATACAAGCACTATAAATGATTATAAGTGTTTAGTATAAATATAATTTATGTTAAAGAGGAAAATTTATTTATGAAAAATGGTGTACATAATAATTATTATGTACACTGCCCGCGCCTCGACCTGATCGACCCCCGAGCAAATCACACATGCACCCCTCTCCAGAGAGACGATGGTGACCTGTCCTAGAGACCGATGGAGCAAGCATGTGGTGTTACATAAGGTGCTCCATCAAGTGGGCTGCTACTCCACGTGCTATTCCTCCACTTGACGTGGTTCCTCCCCTGCTTTGTACCTTGCTTCTCCCCGTGTTGCCCCCGGGTAAATGATGGGGAACTCGCTATAAACTCTATGGCCGAGGTTGACGGAGCAAAAAAATTGGAGCTCACCACATGAAGCCAACTCCGGAGAATACGATGCGAGGCACCCAATCTAGCCAGGGCAATCCTCCAACCTCCATTATTGCCAGTTAGAGATTAGTGAAAATCATGATTTTGCATATGTTTCCTATGATGTTTCAACATGCTACAAACATATAGCATGAATGCGTTAAAAATGTAGCAAAGTGTGACATGCTTTTTTCACGTTACAAAATTGGAAATTGTTGCATACATTGTTAGTTTTTGCTGCATGGTTGTGGTCAAAATGCTAAAGTTGCAAACCCAGCACATTTTTAAGCTCTACTATAACCAAATTAGGATTGGTTGCATTCATTATTGCTTTTGCTACATGGTTGTGTTTAAAAAAAATCGCTACACGTTCCAACTTTTTATAGATTCAAAAATTCTGTTGCAAACGGATGTGTTACATGCCTAGAAAAAATTGCTACATGCGATTTTTTTTACATGGCAAGACGTGCTGGATTTGCTAACTTGCATTGGACAGCTCGGGAGGCGGCTGATGTTTTGTCGTTTCCTCCCAGCAGATAGCCAGCACTAGCCTTTTTGTAATGGGATTTTGTTGGAGGATTTACAACACTATTAATCTTGCTCGCCCGTTCAAAAACTATAGAGCTCGAGATAAGACTGCTTCCTCGTGTGAAAGCTTCTCCTCGAACTACTGCTAGGCAATCTCGAAAAAAAAATAGTGCTACACTATACCTAGCGCCAAGATTTTACATAACGTAACATGCCCCCACGTCCATGAATTATCAATTTTTGCAGAGGCGCAACGCAATCATTTGGGTCAAATCATCGTTCAGGACAAGGAATACGTACGTCCATGAGTTTTATAGTGTCATCAGTTGAAATACGATAAACGCTCCAACTACCTCGACCTACTACCCCTTTGACCGTTGTCTTGTTGGACTGCGGTAGTATCATATCACCGCGCAAGCTAGCTAGGAAGGGAAGAAGCCACCAGCTAGCTAGCTGAGACCATGGCCGTTCCTCGCGGCGCCTTCCTTGTTCTCTCCTCCGTTGTACTGATCTGCGGCGCCGCCGATGCAGAGGTCACTCATCTGCGATTTTACGTCCACGAGGTCGACGTCGGCACCAACGCCACCGTCGTCAACGTGGCCAGCCTGCACAGGTAAACTCCAGCAACAGAGATAGACCTGCCAGTCTAGCATGCTCTGCTCACATGGATTGGACGTGCATACACGCAGGAACTCGTCCAAGTTCGGTGAAGTGAACGTGTTCGACAACATGGTGCGGGAGGGGCCGGACCCGGCGTCGCGGCTGATCGGCAGGGCGCAGGGCTTGGCGGTGCACGCGTCGCTGGACGGCCGGAGCGGGCTCGTGTCCATCAACTTCGTCTTCTCCGACTACGGCGGGTACAGCGGCAGCGCGCTGACGACGCAGGGCCCCATGGGGGAGTCGGGCGCCTGGGAGCAGATCATCGTGGGCGGCACGGGGAAGCTCCGGTTTGCGCGCGGGTACATGGTCAGCGAGCTCGCTGCCTCCACCAACACCTCCATCGCCGTCGTCTTCGACTCCTACTTCACCCTGCCCGCTTGACCCTTTCTCAACACTTCCCCGGCCCGTTTGAAGTCTTCTTGTGCTTGCTACTAGTTGCCTCGGTGAACATCATTCTGCAGGCTTCGCTAGCCGTCAGCTTTGGTTAAATGTATGTCTAAATATTTAGCTTAGTTATCTAGCAAATTTCTTTTTTTCGAAATGGGGAACTCAGCCCGGCCTCTGCATCAATCGATGCACACAGCCATTTTTATTAAGAGGTTCCAACGTATAAAAAAAAACAAAGATACACTCAATGGTCGCACAAAGTGCTAACAAAAATCAACCAACAGAATATAACAGGATATAGTCTATGCTTCATTGAGTCTTTTAGTAAGCCGCTAGCCACCCAGGTTGTAGATATCCCGTGCAACCATCTCCAACCGGCTGCATCCAGAAACCATAGGCTCCCGCTGCGCCTCCGATAGTAGATAGGACCAATCTTGGATCCAATGCGTAACCATACGGATAACCTGTAGGAAGTTAATATTGGAGCATTTGTTAAAAACCACATTGTTCCTACAATTCCACATAGCCCACATTAAAGCACATATGCCTACATGAATCCTAGATTTATCTTTTTTGTGAACCCCATTTAACCAATTTCCGAACATATTCGTCACATTGGTAGGAGGCGGAATATTAAAAGTAAATTGAATAACTCTCCAAACTAGACGAGCGAAGGGACAATAGAAAAATAAATGGTTGATTGATTCATCTGAATCACAGAACGCACATTTCTTACAACCATTCCAATTACGTTTTGCAAGATTATCCTTAGTGAGAATGACTTTCCTATATAAGAACCACATGAAAATCTTAATTTTTAGTGGAACTTTGATCTTCCAGATGTATTTCCTCAAAAACACAGTGTGACCATTCATCAAGTGTGCATATAAAGACTTGACCGAAAAAATTCCTGAGGTAGTGAGCTTCCACACAAACGCACCAGGTTCTTCTGTTAGAGTTACCCCCATGAGTCTTTGCACAAGTTGCAACCAAACAGCCCATCTATTTCCGTTTAATGATCTTCTAAACTCTATATTTAACGGGTTATTGGATAACACATCGGCAACTAACACATTTTTCCGTCGCACAATATTATACAAAGATGGATATTGAAGAGCTAGAGGTGTGTCACCTAACCAAGTATCTTCCCAGAAACGTGTTTTCTGGCCATTACCTACGGTAAAAGATCCATTCTTAAAGAAGATCTCTTTCACACCCATGAGCCCTTTCCAAAAGGGGGAGTCAGTTGGCTTTACTTTCACTTGAGAAAGTGTCTTGTTACGAAGGTATTTATTAACTAGGAGTTCTTGCCACATACCTTCCTCATTCAGAAGTTTAAATAGCCATTTGCTAAGTAAACATCGATTTTTTTATATCTAGCACTTCCACTCCTAACCCCCCTTGATCCTTTGGTCGACAAATAATATTCCATTTTGCCAATCGATATTTTCTCTTTAGCTGGTCATTTTGCCAAAAAAATCGAGAACGATAGAAATCCAATCTTTTCCTAAACCCTTTAGGTATTTCTAGAAAAGACAACATGAACATCGGTATGCTTGTTAAGACGGAATTAATAAGCACGAGCCTATCCCCGTATGAGAGAAGCTTGCTTTGCCAGCATCCCAATTTTCATTCAAATCGGTTCTCTACTGGATTCCATTCTTTATTGAGTAATCTTCTGTAATGTATTGGGACGCCTAAGTATCTAAAAGGAAGAGCACCAGCCTCACAACCAAAGATTTGTTTGTACTGTTCTTCCATTTCCTTCGCCTTCGCAAAACAGAAAATTTCACTCGTATGAAAATTTATTTTTAGTCCCAATAATTGCTCAAAGATACTTAAAATTAGTTTCATGTTCACGGCTTTTACTAAGTCATGCTCCATGAAAAGTATAGTATCGTCGGCATATTGCAAGATGGACACTCCCCCCCTCAACTAGATGAGGGACAGGCCCACCAATTTGACCATCCTCCTTTGCCCTAGCAATTAGGATAGCTAGCATATCAGCAACAATATTAAAAAGCAACGGTGAGAGAGGATCGCCTTGGCGAAGCCCCTTTCTCGTTTGGAAGTAGTGACCAATATCATCATTGACCCTTATTCCGACCGACCCTCCCTGGATGAATTGTTTCACAAGATTACACCATTCAGGAGAGAATCCTTTCATACGCAATGTCTGCTGAAGAAAAGACCATTTGACCTTGTCATAAGCCTTCTCAAAATCAATTTTGAATAAAACACCGTCCATTTTCTTCCTATGAAGCTCATGGATGGTCTCATGAAGAACCACAACTCCTTCGAGTATATGTCTTCCCGGCATAAACACAGTCTATGTAGGTTTTATAACTTTAGGTGCAACACCTGTTATCCTATTAGTACCTACCTTCGTGAATATCTTAAAACTCACATTCAGGAGGCATATAGGTCTATACTGCTGGATTTGAACTGCATTTTCTTTTTTGGGCAGTAGAGTTATGACACCAAAATTCAGTTTATACAAAGGCAACTCATCTCTTTGTAGTTGCATAAACATAGCCATCAAATCAGCTTTGATTAGCTCCCAAAAACATTTATAGAACTCCGCTGGAAACCCGTCTGGTCTAGGAGCCTTATTGTGTTCCATTTGCGAAATAGCCTCAAACACTTCCTCCTCCAAGAAGGCAGCCATAAGAATACTATTCTCATCTGGAGACACTTGGGGTATATGCGACACCTCACCCTCATTCATAGAGAGACTATTTTTTACTGGATCCCCAAACAATCTTTTGTAATATTTTGTTATATAAACCTTTAAATTTTCTTCACCTACTATTGTCCCTTCATCTTGCTCTAGTTGGTAAATCCTCTTTTTCCTATGTTTTCCATTAGCAATTAGGTGAAAATATTTCGTGTTATTTCCTCCTTCTTGCACATGTTTTACCTTCGCTCTTTGTGCCCACTTGGCTTCTTCATCCCTTCTAAGCTTACAAAGCTTATCATTCGCATGCCTCAGGGACACTCTTTCTGCATCCCCAAGTGCACCGGATTCAGCCTTAATGTCAAGTTGATCTATTAATTGCATAAGCCTCTCCTTTTCTTTTCTATAAACTCCGCTTTTATGTTTTGCCCATCCCTTCAGAAACCGGCGAAGGTGACGTATCTTGTTTTGCTAGATTTCAATTGGACTATTACCCTTAATATAAGCACCCCATTCAGCCTCAATTAACTCTTGAAAGCCATCCTCACGTAACCAAGATAGTTCAAAAGAAAACTGAGATTTGTTGCCTAGGTGAGCTTGTTCACCAGAATCGACTAACAAGGGGGTATGATCCGACCCAGATCGAGTAAGGGTACGCGCAGTGACTAATGGAAATTTTTGTTCCCATTCTACACTCGCTAAAACTCGATCAAGTTTCTCATAAGTAGGCGTTTCTCGTCTATTTGCCCAGGTAAATTGTCGGCCTAAAAGAACTATTTCTCTCAGGTTTAAACTTTCTATTATAGCATTGAAAACAAACGGCCACCTAGCATTATAATTGTTATTATTTTTCTCAGCGGGGCAACGAATAATATTAAAATCTCCGCCAACGAGCATAGGCCTAGATTCGTTCTCACACATCCGTACTAGTTCGGCTAAAAACATAGGCTTCTGCACATCTTGTGCAGCCCCATAAACAGCTAGAAAAGTCCATTCAAAACCATCATGTTTTGATCGTAAATGAACTTTAACCGAAAACTCGCCAGCCTCAATATCCTTAACATTTAGAGTTTCGGCATTTATTCCCAGAAGAATTCCACCTGACCTCCCTTGTGGAGGCAGGCAGAACCAAACGAAGTCACTTCCCGCAGCTAGATTTTGTAAGAAACCCGTAGTGAAATGAGAACGTCCAGTTTCTAACTAAGCCACTAAATCTAACTTTTGCTTTCTCAGTGTCTCCTTAATAAATAAATGCTTACAAGTATCTCTCAAACCTTCACTGTTCCAAATAAGCGCTTTCATTTAGGATTTATTCTTTTTTATCTTCTTAATTCTATCGCCACTAGTAGAAAAAAGGGCTTCCGTTCGACCCCTTTAGTCCCCAAATAATTTGGTCCGCGACTAATATGAGCATTAGTCCCGGTTCAAATGAAAATGTGGGCCAGGAAGCATTAGTCCCGGTTCAAATGGAGGCTTTAGTCCCGGTTTGAGCCACCAACCGGGACTAAAGGTCCCTACCCTTTAGTCCCGGTTGGTGGTTCAAACCGGGACTAAAGCCTACCCTTTAGTCCCGGTTTGTGGCTCAAACCGGGACTAAAGGTCCGGCGCCCATTTTTCCTCTCATTCCTACCCCCCCCCCCCCCCCCGCGCAGAAAAAACGTCTAAAATAAATAAATGAAAATGATAAAAACTTCAAATTTCAAAATCCTTTGACATGCATGTACCTCACGCAACCAACTTTTATGGAAAATTTGAAAATTTGAATATTGATATTTTTTGCAAAAAAAAGTTGTTCCAAATTAAAACGGCTATAACTTTTGCATACGGACTCGAAAAAAAATGTATAATATATGAAAAATTATCTACACAAAATTTTACATCCGATTTCAAGTGCACCGGATTCTGCCTTAATGTCAAGTTGATCTATTAATTGCATAAGCCTCTCCTTTTCTTTTCTATAAACTCCGCTTTTATGTTTTGCCCATCCCTTCAGAAACCGGCGAAGGTGACGTATCTTGTTTTGCCAAATTTCAATTGGACTATTACCCTTAATATAAGCACCCCATTCAGCCTCAATTAACTCTTGAAAGCCATCCTCCCGTAACCAAGATAGCTCAAAAGAAAACTGAGACTTGTTGCCTAGGTGAGCTTGTTCACCAGAATCGACTAACAAGGGGGTATGATCCGACCCAGATCGAGTAAGGGTACGCGCAGTGACTAATGGAAATTTTTGTTCCCATTCTACACTCGCTAAAACTCGATCAAGTTTCTCATAAGTAGGCGTTTCTCGTCTATTTGCCCAGGTAAATTGTCGGCCTAAAAGAACTATTTCTCTCAGGTTTAAACTTTCTATTATAGCATTGAAAACAAACGGCCACCTAGCATTATAATTGTTATTATTTTTCTCAGCGGGGCAACGAATAATATTAAAATCTCCGCCAACGAGCATAGGCCTAGATTCGTTCTCACACATCCGTACTAGTTCGGCTAAAAACATAGGCTTCTGCACATCTTGTGCAGCCCCATAAACAGCTAGAAAAGTCCATTCAAAACCATCATGTTTTGATCGTAAATGAACTTTAACCGAAAACTCGCCAGCCTCAATATCCTTAACATTTAGAGTTTCGGCATTTATTCCCAGAAGAATTCCACCTGACCTCCCTTGTGGAGGCAGGCAGAACCAAACGAAGTCACTTCCCGCAGCTAGATTTTGTAAGAAACCCGTAGTGAAATGAGAACGTCCAGTTTCTAACTAAGCCACTAAATCTAACTTTTGCTTTCTCAGTGTCTCCTTAATAAATAAATGCTTACAAGTATCTCTCAAACCTTCACTGTTCCAAATAAGCGCTTTCATTTAGGATTTATTCTTTTTTATCTTCTTAATTCTATCGCCACTAGTAGAAAAAAGGGCTTCCGTTCGACCCCTTTAGTCCCCAAATAATTTGGTCCGCGACTAATATGAGCATTAGTCCCGGTTCAAATGAAAATGTGGGCCAGGAAGCATTAGTCCCGGTTCAAATGGAGGCTTTAGTCCCGGTTTGAGCCACCAACCGGGACTAAAGGTCCCTACCCTTTAGTCCCGGTTGGTGGTTCAAACCGGGACTAAAGCCTACCCTTTAGTCCCGGTTTGTGGCTCAAACCGGGACTAAAGGTCCGGCGCCCATTTTTCCTCTCATTCCTACCCCCCCCCCCCCCCCCCGCGCAGAAAAAACGTCTAAAATAAATAAATGAAAATGATAAAAACTTCAAATTTCAAAATCCTTTGACATGCATGTACCTCACGCAACCAACTTTTATGGAAAATTTGAAAATTTGAATATTGATATTTTTTGCAAAAAAAAGTTGTTCCAAATTAAAACGGCTATAACTTTTGCATACGGACTCGAAAAAAAATGTATAATATATGAAAAATTATCTACACAAAATTTTACATCCGATTTCAAGTGCACCGGATTCTGCCTTAATGTCAAGTTGATCTATTAATTGCATAAGCCTCTCCTTTTCTTTTCTATAAACTCCGCTTTTATGTTTTGCCCATCCCTTCAGAAACCGGCGAAGGTGACGTATCTTGTTTTGCCAAATTTCAATTGGACTATTACCCTTAATATAAGCACCCCATTCAGCCTCAATTAACTCTTGAAAGCCATCCTCCCGTAACCAAGATAGCTCAAAAGAAAACTGAGACTTGTTGCCTAGGTGAGCTTGTTCACCAGAATCGACTAACAAGGGGGTATGATCCGACCCAGATCGAGTAAGGGTACGCGCAGTGACTAATGGAAATTTTTGTTCCCATTCTACACTCGCTAAAACTCGATCAAGTTTCTCATAAGTAGGCGTTTCTCGTCTATTTGCCCAGGTAAATTGTCGGCCTAAAAGAACTATTTCTCTCAGGTTTAAACTTTCTATTATAGCATTGAAAACAAACGGCCACCTAGCATTATAATTGTTATTATTTTTCTCAGCGGGGCAACGAATAATATTAAAATCTCCGCCAACGAGCATAGGCCTAGATTCGTTCTCACACATCCGTACTAGTTCGGCTAAAAACATAGGCTTCTGCACATCTTGTGCAGCCCCATAAACAGCTAGAAAAGTCCATTCAAAACCATCATGTTTTGATCGTAAATGAACTTTAACCGAAAACTCGCCAGCCTCAATATCCTTAACATTTAGAGTTTCGGCATTTATTCCCAGAAGAATTCCACCTGACCTCCCTTGTGGAGGCAGGCAGAACCAAACGAAGTCACTTCCCGCAGCTAGATTTTGTAAGAAACCCGTAGTGAAATGAGAACGTCCAGTTTCTAACTAAGCCACTAAATCTAACTTTTGCTTTCTCAGTGTCTCCTTAATAAATAAATGCTTACAAGTATCTCTCAAACCTTCACTGTTCCAAATAAGCGCTTTCATTTAGGATTTATTCTTTTTTATCTTCTTAATTCTATCGCCACTAGTAGAAAAAAGGGCTTCCGTTCGACCCCTTTAGTCCCCAAATAATTTGGTCCGCGACTAATATGAGCATTAGTCCCGGTTCAAATGAAAATGTGGGCCAGGAAGCATTAGTCCCGGTTCAAATGGAGGCTTTAGTCCCGGTTTGAGCCACCAACCGGGACTAAAGGTCCCTACCCTTTAGTCCCGGTTGGTGGTTCAAACCGGGACTAAAGCCTACCCTTTAGTCCCGGTTTGTGGCTCAAACCGGGACTAAAGGTCCGGCGCCCATTTTTCCTCTCATTCCTACCCCCCCCC